>KB672935.1:664097-750408 GCA_000349145.1 Anopheles dirus | reverse complement strand
GCTACGATGGGTAATTTGTGAAATATCAATGAAAAACCATAATTTCACGTTCACTTTCACTCGATCACTAAACGGGCCTTAAGCGCCAACGCAGATCAATAAAGAACAGAACGCACTCATAAATTCACTAAATATCGCCACCACAAATCATAGTCATAATTTACGGCAAATAAATTAACCACCCATCGATTCGCTGTCCCGGTGAGATAAATCACGCGTAATCCAGTAATTTATTGAGTTTTTTTTTTGCTTCCAACCGCTTTTTGCGGTCGCGCTAACCGCCCCGTTACGAGGAAATGTCTCCAAAATGTAAAATGGTTCCCGCGTGCTATAGTTCGTTGATCCTATCGTTCATTTTGAATACAAATGTTCAAATATTGTCTTTTTCAGTCAGTCTTTAGGAATTCCAGTGTTAGGTGGATTAGCCACTAATTTTCGTTTGATTAGTGTGTTGAAAAAGTGTAAGTATCATAATGGAAGCAGACTTTCGCCAAATAACCAAATCTGTAGAAATGAAATTGAAATTCTAGAGATAATATATTTTAAAATTAAACGAGAAAATCGAGACGACGAGAATGGCAAATCGAGCTAGAGAAGTTATGTAAAACATATGATTCATCAATGCCATTTAAGAAATCACCACAACTGGTCAGGGGCAACTCACTGACAATACCGACATAATACAAAATCCAATAAATTTGGCATGTTTCAAATTAAAATAAAACCAAAAAAAGCCGTAGCAAAAGGCAGCAAACGGGTCGATTGTAGTGCCAATTAAAACCCCCTGTCGTGTCGAATGGAAATTTATTATTTTTTTCAATTACTATCCAAACAATGTGTTTCAGAAAAGATTTCATATGTCACAAAAATGTTGATAAAATGTATTTGTTTTAGTTCAGTTTTAGTATTAGATCAGGAAGAACGAAACATACAATTAAATTGATTGAATTTCATAACAGCTTGGAATTTCATTGGAACTTTATGTATAGAATGCAATAAAATTTACGGTAAACTCTGACAGCTCACACATTAACAAGATTATTAAAGTTATTTACAATTTTGTATGTCCTAAGTGACAGATTAGAATACTAAAATCAATTTTATATGAGACAGTAACAAAACAAAGATGATACTTGAAATAGCTATGTGAATAGTTATTCAAAATGATAACAAATGATAACAATCATATTTTTCAAAGAGTGAAATAAGATAGTACTTAAAAGAAATTGTTTTATATATCATCTTTCTTTAATATCATATATCTGCATCAGAAGGAATATTCCAAATTTATAGAGGATGTTTCTGATATTATAATCTCAATAAAATTATCCATTAATATATTTTATTGTTATTAACTTCTGTTAGGGTGTACCTTAACGCACCTCACTTAGTGCAGGTTTCCTTGTGTCTAGTAAGTGTATTATAATGTATTATAATTGTATTATTGTATGTATTATAATTCATTTATATGTTGTACACCCGACCACCTTCTTATTTTATTTTTCGTCGTTTTTTGGCTGAACAACCTATCATGATTTACGTAATATCGGTTACGCATAAGTTGATCATTCCCGTAAATGGATAATCAACCCAACGGTACATAGCTGCATAGAGACTTCCAGTTCCAGATTAGATCACCTCCGGTACTTAAGATAATGCGCTATGCACGTGGACCATACGACCAACCTATAATTTTGTATTGTTGCACTGCTTATTGATTTCACCACCAAGTTTCGGTATCAATGCAGGTTATACTTCGAAAAGAACTAAAATGTGTACCAATTATCTAATTAAAGATATTTCAAACTACCACATTAAACATCTAGAAAAGCATGTTCCGGAACGAGCCAAGCACTGGCATTGTTAGCTGTAAATGCGAATGTAAATGTCAATGCAAATGGCCAAAAATGCGAAACATGACATATTTCGATATATTTGGAAGACCTAAACTCAGGCGCAATGTGAAAGTGGTAGGCAGGTCAACTGTTTAACAGCACAATTCCATATTATCTTGTTCTTCGGTCTTTGAACGAAAGACACTTTCGTTTAACACTTTTGGAACATTTCGAAAAATTACAGTAATCAATTTTTTTTAAACAGGTTGAACGAGACATGAAAATATATAAAATAGTAGCTACGACAGTGCTTGCAACTTCCAACTTTTCTGTTCGTTGACTGATCAACTGATTCAGGTCTACCGCAACAAGATGTAAGTATCTTATGTGAAATAGAACCTTTATATCATTGTGAAATATGGTTCAGGACAATACATACTCCGAATGACAGAGCTAATAAGATCCCATTGTTCCTTGAAAAGGCTTACACGATCGCAACTCACTCGAGCTTGATTCTATCGTGTGATTGTGTCAAAAACCCCAATTGGCCGGAGATACAGACACACAGCTGAGGCGAAATTAAATGAAGTAGCGTGCCGCACGCTCGTTGCACGCCATCAACCCGCATCGGTTGATTCTGATTGATGCCCACAATTAGCATTTCCCATGCAAATCTGCCACTCTTAGGTGCGCAGCGCTCTCCGCCCGTGTACCTGGTCAGCATTGGCACACCGCAATCCGCACGACAACACTGGCCAGCCTGCCGCACGCCCCAGCTAATCCGGTTTAGCGTCGTCACCTTGCTCGGCTCGGCAAACGCATAAAAAGAGGAACGAAAGAAGAAAATAAACCCAAAACCAAAGCCAGGACGAAACGATCAGGTGCCAAAACTCGTTCACCGGCGGCCCCCACAGCACGGTAGGCCACGGGAGGAAGTAGCACACATTTGAGGCAAAAATCATTTACGCTCTGCGGTCGACTTAAACTGACCACCCGTGTCCCCGGTCGGCCATTGAAGCTGATAAGAATCCCAGTCTCGGTTCATGTGTTCGGAAAGGATTTTCGTACCCCGCGCTGAATGGATTGAATGCAAATCGGGAAAGAGGATTATGACACTTCTTCGTCCACCTACTGGCCCGGCCGCAGCGCATCACAATACCGACCGCCACTGGCTCGTGCTCGTTAGAAACTGCATCCTTTTTCGGGCGTGAGTAAAAAGAGGAGATTAAAGAGATCAATTGGTAGCGTTGTATCTGTGCACAAATGGTTGAATGCCGAAATGGACCGTAATGTGGGTTCCGATGGGAGAAACCCTATTACGGCTGACGAGTATTGGTCATTCAACTGACAGATTGCGATATTCGGAACCCATTGCGAAGAACGCGTCGGAAGTGCTTTGTTAACTTGGTTCATTTTTCACCATAGAAGGTGAGAGATAGAACCGTAGTCGGCTGTAGTTCTTCCAGTTGGATCTGGATCCGGATCTGGACACTGGTGTTGAAGATCAAACTACACTGCATGAATGACGAACACAAAGCGTTCGGTGTTTATCAAAAAACTTTAAGTTCTTAGAAATATTTATTATGGGATTTATTTAAAATACTGTGGCTTTTTTCTACTCATACTTATTCAAACTAAATGTGCTGATATAATAAAGTTGTTAATGAAGTAATACGGCACTTCCATAGGAGAAACTCGTTTTGTTGTGCAGGTGCTAGTTATTACACATCTTGTATATTTTATTCAAATCTACAAACACAATGGTATGGTTGGTTGGTATTGTTTAGTTCATGATATGTCTAAATGTTTTTATATATAGCAAAAAAAAACAATAACTATCCTTTATCGAAGAAAATCAAATTGAAATCATGTTGTCGAGTTCAATCTACAGCTGTCCATGGTCTACTCTACTTTAACGTATTTTGTAGATCCCTTCGTTACTTTTCTACAAGTGTCAAAAATTCTTCATATTAACTCGGTTTCAGGGTGTCCTATGTTTTCTTAATTTACACTAACGTTTAGTATCCTACGTTTCTTATGTACTAAAAGGGTCTTAGTGCGGACAAACGTTCTCATGTTCTACATTTAGTGTATAACAGTCAGTATTAAGGTAGAATTAGGGTACCTTTAAAAATAAACCTTTAGATGTATTAGTAGCTAGTTCGGAACAATGAATATAAGGGATGTAGTTTACTAGACAGATTCGGTAAAAACCGATGATAATAATTCAATAACCATAAATACGCTTGAATTTCTAATACGCTTTTATGAGGAGGTACCCTATCTATAGCTTCTAATTTATCGTGAATATGTTGTATGCCTTCCGCTAAAAGTGTATACTCTAGATAGTCTATCTTACTTCGAAGAATTTCTGGGATTGGCGACGCGTATACCAAGTATATTGACGTCAAAAATTGTTAATATGACTCCAGAAATTGACATAACCGAGCAACTAGATCGTTTTTTGTACACTTTGGTTTTCCGAAGGAGTTGGTTTCAGAAAATGGGCCGTAATTCAATTCTAAAGATTTTATAAACTTTTTTACGAAACAAGGCACTAAGGTACCAGAGACACCTCCGTATCATCCACAATGAAATGAGAAGGCGGAAAGGGCAGTAAGAACGGTGAAAGAGGTCTTACAAAAGTTTGCGTTAGACGAGCGAGTACGATCGCTCTCCCTTAGTAGAAAGATCAATAGATTTCTTTTGCAATATCGAAACGAGCCATGCACAGTCACGCACGTTACTTCTCCGGACCGTGTATTTATATACTCCCCGAATACTAACTGGAAGTGCATTAACCCCTTGAAGGTTAGTAACCATAACAGATACGTCCAACGTGCTAACGAGCAACATAATACAGAAACGAATTTACCGACTAGTGAGTTTAATGTAGGAGAAAAAGCATGGTATAGAAATCACTTTAAGGAGCTAATGCGTTGGATACCGTTGGATACAATGGTATATAAAAAACTTGCACCAGTTGAGCATAAAAATTGCATAAAACCAGTTGAGGAAAAAACGAGATATGCCGATAGAATATTGCATGTCAAAAAACAAAGTTGAGCGCAAAATCAAAGAATCAATACACAGTCGTAAGAGACCGAGAAGCGAAACTACTCCACCCCCTCCAACCCCCTCCATTCGATGTTCCGATAGGTTGAAAGGGCAACCCCCATTATCCAAAGTAAGGGTACAACACTATTGTGTCGCGGAGAGTGTAGTGTATAACCTTTAATATTAAGGTAGTATTAGGGTACCGTTAGAAATAAACCTTAAGTTGTATTAGTAACTAGTGTTAGAATAGTATTAGTGATGAGGTGAATTGTACCATAAATTTAGTCTCGTATTAACACTCAACGATAATGGTCATAGATGTCTACACTACACTACATTTGTTTTTAAACAATATTATCCAAATCATTACAAACAATTATGCTGCGTTTTACAAAGTCATTGATTTCAATTCAAGCAAAGTTTATTGAGGTCATTTATTGAGAGTTGCATATCTAATATTTGACTTACAAAACTTAATATGTTGAATATGTTAATACTGACCAACAGGGAAAACATGACCATAAAGTCGTTACGCCTGATAGGCCTGTAAAGAAGAAGGACAAGATTAAACTTGTTGAATCACCACAGTATGATTGATTTCTACACAATTGTCGAAAGTTTCATGGCTCGATAGTTCATATTAATAAATGGAAGGGAATACAATTTCGTATCGAAAGTTTTTCTAAAAAAATATAGTACGTTTCTATTTAAAAAGTAACTACCGACATCCATGGCTCTCCTGTAAATTATCTTGTTCCCACATAATCTCCCACATAATCCGGGAAATTCCAACCATTTAGCTAATCGATCTTTCGTTTGCATTACCTCAACAAAGGCTGAAATGTTTCGAATGTGTTTGACTTTCCTATTACGTCACTCTCGACCGATAATTACCGATCGTTTGAAACCCCTGCCGCATCCCCCGAGTCAGTGGTCACGAGAGTGCCAGAGGACACTTGGACAATCCCTTTATTTAAACATTTCTTGGACATTCTGGTACCCTTCAAAATTGCCGCCACATTCGGCGCGCAGCAGCCCGCTAGTAGAGCGGGCTCCATCACCGCGAACGAGGGCGTTGCAGGCAAATTAGAAAGTTAACTTCGCACAAAGCTCGTGCGCATTGTTTCGCACCGATCACGGTATCGCCCACAACCTCGCCGAGCCTAAACAAACAAATCCCCGCTGCCCGCGGGTCGGTTTTCTCGCCAGCGCCTCGATGCGTCTCGTGATGGCGCGTCCAGGTACGGGAAACCACTGAAGAAGTCAAAGGAGGGCTGTGGCGGCACAGGTATCTTTGCCCGCGTTTGGTTCCTGCTTTCTTGCGAGACGGCTCAACTTATGCTACCCAATTAGCTAGTGCTGTTTTATAAGGCTACCTTTACTGAAATTTGCATCCTGCCTATTGCCTACGCGTTGAGTGTGTTGTATTGATGCACGATAGACAATTTTTTATTGCATTGCATTTTATTGCAAGACCCTTTAGTTGAATATTGGCGATAAGGTAGAGAAGGCTGGCAGAAGGAAATAACACTCCCACTAAGGCACGGACAAACAATAAAAGTCAACTTTATGTTGGCGACGTAGGTATCAGGACGAAAACAAACATCGTACACCCGCAAGCACTCACACACACACACGCACGCGGGCAATTAGCATTCCGTTCGTCCGTCCCGTCCCAGGGGGTAGATTGGTGCTCGGAACGCTCGGCTCTCGTGCGTCGATTCCGTCACAGACACCTACTCCTAGCCGTGTATTCATCGGGCTCCTTCGCTGGTCGCTGGCCGCCTTCCACAAAACACTAGGTGTCCTGTCGTTCGTGTGCTGCCAGGACCCCGGCTGTGAAGCGACGATCGCTCCCGACCGTATCGACACACATTCCGGAGCGTGTAATAAAACACCAGCACGAGAACACGAGATTTTACTCTCCCAGAAAGGACAGCCACGATCGGCTGTTACCACTGGCAACACTGGCATAAATGCAAATAAGCATCGAATGCAACACGGGGTTTGTTGTGTGCAGAGTTTTATTCCCCACCGCACCGGGTTGTGGCTCGAAAGCTTTACGCTCGTACATGTTTGTTTATGGGTACGCTGCCAAATTAGATTTGCTGTGCAAACAACAGACGAAACCAACAGCACCGACACAATGGGTGCCATTCTGTGCGAACAGGGGTTTTGCTACTAGTTTATGAGACAATCAGTGTCCTGGCCCGGTGTAAACGCACACCAACACACTTTACAATCCGAACACCCCGGCAGGTACTGTGGCTGGGATCAATTTATTCGGCTACAGTTTTTGGTGCTTCCGACAGGGGTTTTTGGATGTTTGCAAATATATGCTCGTCCCTGTTTCGACTGTTCATTAGATAGCTTTACCCATCGTCAGTGTGTACCATTCCATGCGTTTGTTCATCTCCTAGAAGTCAAATATTATTGTAGAGGGTTTGAGCACCTGGTCAGATGTTTTTCAAGCATGTAATATGAAATAAATTCAAACTTGTAATACCGTACGTACTGTAGGCGTATTTTAAAGTCACCTTGATGATAATAATTAACAATCCTTTTCGTACTTGTAGCTATAGCTGTTCCTACTGAGAGCGGTCGTTTTCAGCTTGGTTATTTATGATGATCTTAACATGCTTGATGTCATGCTACTAGTCATGCTACTAGTCTTTCAAACGATAATATCATTTTTTATGATTACTCAACCTTTCGCTACCTCCAAATGCTTCTCGGTCAATTATTCACAATCAGTGATTGTGTCTTTACACACTGTGTTCAATGTGTTTTTATAGAAGAGAAAATGCAAAACCCTTTCCTTAATTAATCAATGATGATACGGCAAATCAATGGCAATAGTAAGACAAAACACAAATTTTATATTGTGCCTTATTTCAATACATTTTATCCTAGATTTCGGGCATACGCATACACATTCAATTGTTGTTTCGAATTTTACACTAGCCTACTAACAATATTACAATATTCTATAATTTTGCAGACTGTAGTAATCCAGAAGTGTTGTACAGACAGCCATGACAAGGCGGTACAGGGTGTTTCCAAGTGTCTCAAAATTTTAAATCTGGTAAACCCGGATAGCTTTTTTCACCCTTTTATCATTCGGTCGAAGATTATTGACTAAAGTTTATGTAAGTGCAATCCTTTAGTTTACCTCTCAGAATGTAAAAAATATGATCGCAGGCACAGAAAGACATAAAAAATATTTAGATAAAAATTCACAGAGCTTTTTTTTAGCCGTTCTTTCGTCTCTAACGAAATTATTGAGAACGATCTACATTTTTATACAAAGAGACTCACAATGTTTTCTACCGTGTTTAAAAAAAAAAACAAGCTAGTTTTCCCTTCAGCGCTTTCTTGAGCAATACCTTCCGTATACAATATTGCCACAAGAAAGATAGTTTGCATCACCATCGTAATAACAGCTCAAACATAACAAAACAACATACAATGTGGATGGAAAAAAACTCGAACGCCTAGACAACGATTATGAAAAGGTTAAAAAATCAACATATTATTATCCTTTCATAATATTCCTTTCACGGCACAATCGGCCACCTCGGACCGGTCAACCAATTTCACGTCCCGAACGCCAAGCACGGCCAGCTATTTTCGAGTACTTTTCACTCGGCATTGTAGTTCGTCTTGTCTTGCGCTACACTGGCGTTTCCCATTTTATTTATTTTCCCCTTTTTCCTTCGTGCACAATCGCACAAATCATACGGTAGCGCATAATTGTAGCTTCTATTATTCTCGCACTCAAACAGAACCATTATGACCGGCACCAGTCCGAGAGGCCGGGAAGAAAAAACGATCCCAGAAGGTGCTTATTAATCGTTTTGAACTCAAACATTTAACGGCGATGGTCGATGCGATGATTGACTGTGTCTTGGGACCGCTGTGGCGCACTGGCGCAATCATTCCCAAGCCCTCCCGAATGGTACCTCCTCCGATAGGCGGTTTGTGCACAGACGGCCGGGAGAAAAACACATTCCAACCAGCATTCCGTACGCAGTGGCAGTGATTTTCGAGCTGGCAATGTAAGCCACCACCATGATTATCCTCATCGCCTTCTACCGCTCGTCATCGCGTAACTCTTTCGGTGTGAGTGTGTGTGTGTGTGTGTGTGTGTGGAACCCCAAGGTGTGACGATTTCCTCCCATCGAGATTTCCCTGACGCCTGGACGACTAGGGTGAGGATAATTATATGTTTCAACCTATTTTCGTGGCATCCTCCACACCCTCCGGTAGGACGAGATTTGCTGCACCACACCGCTATGCTGGCGTTGGTTCAGATTCGAGCTATGTGTGAGTTTATCGCATTGCGTTTTCGTTACTCATCGTTCTCATCATTATATTGAATCAAGTTACTCGTCATCGACACGATCCGTAAGCAAACGGTGGCAACAAACTAATTTATTTTGTGCGTAGGTTATTGACAAGGGCATGAGGATAAAACAGATTCATCTTATCTGTTTCCCTTCTAAGGTTGTCGTTTTGTAGATTTTGTATTACTAATGAGACCACGCAGTGACGGTCAAAGTGATAAGAAAACTTCACGTAGTTGCCAACAGTATTATGCGCGTCGGAGTTCACCAGTTGCAACAAAAAGACATACATCGAGAAAAAGCGAACGAGAGCGACACCAACATCAGGAAGCCATCAGGACCAGGAAGGACATCAGGAAGCGACAATGGAGAAACAACTCTTCGACAGTAGCACGATTGAGCTTCAAAGACAACAACGGGAGCGAAAACGAGGTATCTGATTCCAAATGATGGGTTGATGGCTCGCAGGCACGGCGAGATCGACAACTTCCTAACTCAACAGCTATTTCTGTTCCTGTACAGCTATTTCATCGAGACGGTAGACTCAAGTCTCAGAAGCCATAAGTGATCGTCGAATGATTTGTAATTAGAGTTATGTTTTTTTATTCTTTGCAGGGATCTTCTAGCGTTATCGACTGCATAAATGCATCCCTATCCAAAGGTTATTGAACCTCATATGTCCATTTAACATTTAATATTCGTATCATCCAGGTGTTTTGGTAATTCGTATGATCCAGATGCATAACGCATATCCTTGCACACCACAGTTCGAATCTCAGGCGCCACAAATGACAGGCGTATCCCTACGAAGGTTGTTCCGTGTGTGGGGTTTGACATTTGAACGACCATGGCGAAATGACTTAATTATTGATTGTAAATCGCTTAAAAAAACATACAGTTTTAAGCAACTATGTGCAATGTTGAAGAATAGATTGATTGTCGCATTTTTAAATAAAGATATTGCAACCCATTTCCCAAACCATTAATTAACGCTTCGTGAGAAATTCTACTTATTCTAAAAGTTCTCCTAGAAAGCAATAAAAAATGCAGATAAGAGCAAGTATTCATGAAGGAAGCCTTTAAAAAACATAAACTGGAATTAAAAACTTAACTTTAAAACCTAAATTTTGAATACAAACATTAATTCTATAATAGGCAACACTTAATGGCAACAAATATAACGAATGTAGAAGTTGAATAATATATTAATTGCTGTATATTCATTGAACCTTATGCAATACAGTCAAATGTTGAAATCAATAAATCAAAGTGAAATTTTGCACCTGAACACATAGTTGTTCAGACAACACCTTAAAAAACAACAGACTAATCTTTGCGCGATGATGCATCACGCTGTAGTTACCTCAACACGCACCTAATAGCTTCAAATCGATACGCAGTTGCTCACGCAAACTCATGGCCTCGTGTGATGAAGACGATAATGATGATTAGGTGTCTATGTTTACACCTTATCCGATTAAGAGATCTGCTCGGGTGCTGCAAGTTTTCCACCCCGCAGTCAAATAAAGGTGCACACGACTTCGTTCGAGAGCGTGTATTTATACATGTGTGTGTATGTGTTTTTTCTCGAAGATGCCTTTTTTCTATAAGTTTCCAGCATGACTTGCCAACATATGCGCAAAACCATCCCGAGTGATTCGTAACATTCGTGAAAAAAGACACCTAATAACACATAATGATGGTGCTTTGGGTCTCGCTCCGGCAGCAGATGAAGATATCCATCGATATCGAGTGTGTACGACTCGCTTCCCGCGACTGACGAGAAAGGTGATGAGGAAGAAATTATCTACTTCCGTCTTTCAATAAGCTTTATCTTGCATCGTTTTAATTTTCATGGCACAACAAAAGCGTCTGCGTTCTTTTTTGTGGGATTTAATGCTGTTGCTTCACCAACACTGTGAAAAGTGTTGTTTTGCTGTTGCTTTTTAATTGGATATTCATCGAAAGGAGTATTGACATTGCCATAGAACGTGCAAGTTTGGCGGTTGTCCTGATAGGCGATGCATCATGGAACACACGAATGGATTCATTAAAATATTATAATCACTCTGCGAAAAGTGTATATAATAACAACAAGAAATTCTATTGCCGGAACTATATGTGAGTGTTAATACAGTATTTTGAAATGCATGCGAAAAATTCACACGGATTATTTTCAGTGCGATACAATACCCGCAAATATTGTAAAGCAATTCTTGGCGGAAGTATAGTTGTACCAAGTACTGGAACCACGAAAGAACCCAACCGAAATTACGTTCGTAACACAATTCAACGAATGAGTACTGTTCGATTGTGTATCGTTTTCAGTTCCAAACCAGTAACTCTAGTCCGGAAAACCGCCATCGTGTACGGTCGCTGCCGAACTCGAACTCACTTTACCATAAGTATACAAACCATACAATTTACTCGGTTCTTTCGCGTTTGCTGCACTTCAGATTTATCGCTGAAAAAAAACAGGACATTTAATGTGAAGCAAAAAGAATCCCACACCGTGACCACAGCTTCTAGCAGCCTCCGACTGGTTTGCATGCAAATCCCAAGCCACTGGATTAAGTAAAGATCAATTAGTTTCGAGTGCTGCTTAAGAAAACGGTAGCCCGGTACAAGCAATCGGACGAAATACAAAAAAAACACACTTCTTTTCGTAATATGGAAGCCCAAAGAAAGCCACCCAAATTGTCCACTGAGTGGTGGTGGTCTAAAGGGAGAGAATGCTGTAAATTCCGTCAGTGGAAAAGGTGAGAAAATGAGTTTACTGAAAAAGCACACAACAGCAGCAACCAAAAAAAGGCAGGCAGCACAAAGGAAATCAATCCGGAACGCAATCCAGTCCACCGGCAAAGAATCAACAAATTAACTTCCTTACAATGGGGGTTACAAGGAGAGAAAAAATGAAGCCATCACTTGACAAAACGTCCTAGCCGCGGCTCGAGTACCGCGACAGCGTCACAAACGTCTTAATTGCACCCGGGAAGGAAGTCCCACGGATTGTGTGTGGCCACAGAAACAGTGGGTTTCGCCGAGGAGAACCCCCAAACCACCCGGGTAGAAATAGAAAATCCTCGAAACAATATTGGGAAAAACGGGCTAAAAAATCTAGTTCCTACAAGCTAAATGTGATTTTTTTTGTTGTTCGCTTCCGCGTGATCTTAATCGCATGAGTGCGCGGTGGATAAAGTTCCGGGTGTATAAAGGCTGAACCCCTCTCGGAGTAGGGCCCGCTGAAGGAGTGCGTGCTTGAGGCCGTGGTCCGATTGCATCGATAGCACTCGGTTGGCTGCCGGTGTCGCGAAACCGGGACCCTTGTTTCCGTCGTCGACGACGACGACGACGGTCTCCACTCGAGCGCGGGATCAAGTGCTTTTCAGCTAAATCGATTGCACTATTTTTCGTTTGTTCACCGTTCTCGTTCATTTCCTTCTTCCTGCAACGAAGCCCGATCATGTCAAGGTGTGCAGCGTGCCCTGGGCACGCTGGTTGCATTGGAAATTTCGGACTGGAAAATGCCACCGGAACGGTCGCGATGGCGATGGTGACTACACCGGTGTCAGAACAAACCCACCTAGGCAAACAAGTTGTTGCAGTTTGTCTTTGTTGATCAGTTATTCCGAGTTTTGCATTGATTTATTATTTTAATAAAATTGCTTGATTCATTCCAGTTACTAGCGTTCGTTTTTTAATAAAAACAATGTGAAAACTTTTGTTTAATTGTTTCTTTAATTAGTAGCAATACTATCAGACAAGGAAGTTTTGTACTCCTAGCCAACAAATGGGACGGAACATTTGGCACCTAGATTGCTATTTTTCTTATACAGGATTTTTCGTCCATTCTTGAACAATTCCCACAGTTAGATGAAATCGTTCCACTCAATGTTATTTGACTATATTTACAGCATAGCATCACAATTTATAAGAGATGCATAGCATCATAATTGATGTACTCAAAAACGATCATCAATTTTTGTTTGTTAATTATCCAAATACAGTAATTCCCCGAGATACGCGGTTAATGCGTTCCGACGGATTAAGCGTATCTCGAATTTCAGCGTAAGTCGAATTGGATGTGACATATCGTTTATACTTCATGTTAAGGGATCCAGAATTTAGTTTTTGGTTCCAAGTGACATTCTTCTTCGTTTTCCTCTTTATTTATGTCGTTGGATATTCAAATCAAATTTTAGAATCGCACATTTTTTGCGAAAGTCATACTTTTCGCGAATAGCTATCATTTTTTGTTGCCCAAAAATGTTAAACACTGCGAAAAAACGGAACAGAATTGTAACAGAATGAAATGGTTCGTCGTAATTTTGCTTTGTTCTGACATCTCTTCGTGTTGCATTTGACAGTTGTCACTAGACGAACCCAAACCGATATAATAAACAATTTTTCTGTCAAATTTGAATATCCGCGTATCTCCGAATCCGCATATCTCGAGTATAGCGTATCTCGGGGAGTCACTGTACTCTATTATCTTTTCATAGCATAGAGATGAAAATTCATAGCCAGCAGACAAGTGCTTTAATTGGAGCTGTCATACATTGATGGTTTAAACCCCGAAATTAATGATACAGTCGTAAAAATTGGTGGCATGGAACGAAAAAGTTGAAGACATATAAACAAGATTATATTTACCTATTGACAGTTAGTGGTGAACCTGCAACAGTCGTGGTTACATAAACTATTCTATGACTGCAATACTTTTCTTCGCTACAACTCTACCTTATCCCAATATGCAGCGACAAAAAAAACGCTCAAAAGCACTCGGAAGTTATCGTTTACCGATCGGTTTTTATTTCCAGTTGTACATGCATTATTCGCCCGAAGATGGAGGCGGTGAGTTGCACAGAAATAATGAGAGATGAAATCTATGCTGTACCACATAGAAACGCTTAATGTCAACAACCGTCGAGTGTACAGTCCAACCGAAACAGTGTAACGAACAAAATATCGCTTAGTTCAAAGTTAGATGAGCAGAAAGGTTTTTTTTTCAACTTTGTGGTATTATACTATTTGCCTTTGCGTAAGTTACGAGTAAGAAAGATTTGGAGTGAGTGATTTACAATAAAACCATTATGATCATTCTGAAGTTGAAGTTAGATAAATTTGAAAGGTCAAGCTTTTTCGAGCTTCGGAGTTAGTTGTTTTCTTTAAAATTGCATCATGTTTCAGATGGATAACTGTATGAAAACAAACCATGAATCTTACAAGAAATTCTTTTTTTACACTATCAATGGAGAAATATATCAAAATTACCCTAAAAAATTTTCCCAAGAATTATAGCAAAATAGCTTCTTTCATTAGCGAGCACAAGGCAAAGGCGGAAAAGAATCCCTCCCAGTGCCACAGGAATTTGCTTTCAATGTTTCGGAATAATGTGGGAAAATAGTTCGACAACCTCCTGGAACAGCGGGTGGGCTTGCGATTGAATGGATTGAGCGGAAGGAATAGCCTCAAACTCAACACGGATACGGCGATCGTGGTCCGCATACGAAGATCAAATTTCGTACCATACCTAACCCTTCTCGCTGTTGGAGAATTCACATCCCTGCACATGGTGCGGTGTGAAAAAAGGATTGAGGGCAAAGCGTGGCTGATTCCTGGGGTGAAGTATTGTGGGGTTTAATTGACCACTTTTCTCCTTAATGCCCTTATCAGTATGGGTCCTGTAGGCTGCTGCGACATCCTGTAACTGTTTCAATACGGGCAAGGGATGCTCATAGGGATGATGTAGCTATCCTACTGAGTTTTAACCTTGAAATAAGTGTGGAACAGAAAACACCCTGTATGATAAATATTGATCTAGGTGTTTCAGACAATCAGTACATACATACATCAATCGAACAAATAAGGCCTGGGTTTACTGCTTACTGAACATATTTGATAATTTATAACATTTAAATTCTAAAACCTAAGGGTGTAATTAGACCGGTCGTCACACGCCACGAAAAGTATCACATCCCAACTATCCCCTCTAATAATCTGAAAAGAGGTATGGATGTGCTTCTCCATCTCCCTCGAACATTATAAACAATCGTCATTAATACAAATACTATTACTAATACTAATTTTACTAAGTGCCATTTGACACTTTTCCATATTTCAGGTTTAGTTGCAAGAAAACAATTATCCCTGGCGACATGCAGGTTTCGCCTAAACCAGGAGTTTTTTTTTTATTTTAAACCAGTTTAGTCAGTCTAATCAGTTTCGTTTGTGATGCTTGCTGCAAAAACCTATTTTTTTACTATTAAAAAAAATCATGAAAATCTTATAAACGATCGTATTTCTTTTTGGAACACTGTATCGAGTTCTGGTAGATACGAAGAGTACTCCAGGACATACAATAAAACTTCCAATGTTTTTTATTGAACAAAGCTGTTCCGTTACATATTACATGATACATTAACCGTTATAGCAATGACCAAATGTGCACTTTCATCTCTACTTTCGACAACCCCGAGTATCCTATATATTTAGCTACCAATCTAGCACAATTCGTGTGTGATATGTAACATATGTAACCCAGCATTTTTACCGTGTAAACATTAGCGACCATTTTTCTAAGGAGTTCATAAGTACTTCGTGAATTCCTCAAAGAAGTAATTTAAGGCCCATATTATTCATAGTATTTATTAACGACGCCACTCACGTTCTACATGTGCCAACCTTAATGTATGCAGACGATCTAAAAATGGAAAACGTTGTGTCTAGTGTTGAAGACTGTGTCCAGAATTCTTTAACGAAGTTTAGCAAATGGTGTATCTGTAATCGTATGTCATTATGCGTAGAAAAATGTAAGTCCATAACGTTTCATCGTACCTTAATACCGGTCAACTATAATTGTGTCTATAAGGGATCTGATCATTTTACTCGATCATAAAATAGCATTTTACGATCGTTATAACAACATAATCAGTATAACTGGATATGCAACGTATGCCCCAATAACAGCTAGCGAAAACGAATAGCGAATTTTGACTGCCACACTACTACAAACTATTCTAAACCCAAAATGTTGACATCTTGCACATTCTGGACCTGACACGCGTTATACTTTATAGTTTTTTTATGTTGTATATTGTATTGTCATTTATACCAATTCTGGTATAAATAATTAAGCATCAAATAAATAAATATGTTGTGCGAAAAATAAAGCATATTCGTTTTAAAACTTCAGTACCTATGGTTCTGATTGTTTTCAGCATAAATTTTTAATACAGGAGTTGCAGTTTTTAAATCATAAGTTTCTTTTAAAATCATTTATAAAAATTAAAAAGATTTTTTTTTATTTGTATCAAAAATCATAGTCGCAAAATTGAATGTTAATTAAAAGTAAGAAAAAGAGCACATTTAAGGAACGTATTTTGGTGCTCTAAGTTAGTTTTTATTTAGGTTAGACTTTATTTTGAATTGCAGCAAACGTAAAACTGATAAGTATTGCTATTTAAGCTCTACATCTCTTCTTCCTCTTTATAAGAGACGAAAGAAACCTTTACGACTTGCAAGCTCTATAATCTATTCTACCAGCAAGAAAAATAGCAACAACTAACATTATTTTGAAAATAAACGAGAAATAAACGACAACGTCGTGTTTCCATCATCATTTACAAGTGCAACATTCTTACAACCAGAATTTTCCATTGACGCCCTCGTTTAACGAAAGTATTCAGCGAATGTACAAAGCTACCTAGCAGCTTAAGGAGCTACAAATCAGATTTTCCAGTTTTCAATTTGTGGGAATATGGACTTAAGCATGGCACATTTAAAACGCTTTGAAAAATACCGTAGTTCAAGCATCATATCCAATCAAATTCAGAATCGAATAATAAAAACATGTAAAAACATATTGAAAGATATTTCCTTTAATTTTTAAGAAACGGTATTGCGCATGACCGTAAACCGCCCACAGTGCACCCGGCATAAATGTAAACAAGTTTTGACAGCTCAGCGCGTTGGTTTCGGGAATGGTATATTTACATCGCTAATCGTGAAAATTCCTCTTTTAAAACGCTTTCTTTTATCCTGAAAGAGTATATTAATTAGTTAAATAATCAACACATCGTACACTAAACGCATTCAGAATGGTTGATCGACACGACCAAACGTTGATGGACAAATCCATGCGGTCAGTTTTCGGTACGTTTCGTAGCAGAAAAAATCCTCCGTTGCTAGTGGCATTCATCCGGTTCCTTTTATTTTGCAGTTGGAAACATTCCATACGAAGCGACAGAAGAGAAGCTAAAAGACATTTTCTGTGAAGTTGGACCAGTGCTTTCTTTGAAGTAAGTGACTTGCGGTGGATTTCATGTGCAAATATTGATTCTGTTTGTTATTCCAGATTGGTGTTCGACCGGGAAAGCGGTAAACCGAAGGGCTATGGATTCTGCGAGTACAAAGATCAGGAAACGGCTCTCAGCGCAATGCGTAACTTGAATGGATATGAGTTCGGTGGACGTGCTTTGCGCGTGGATAATGCTTGTACGGAAAAGTCGCGGATGGAGATGGCAGCACTGCTACAGGGTCCACAGGTGGAAAATCCTTATGGAGAAGAGTGCGATCCGGAAGAGGCACCCGATATGATAGCGAAGGCAGTCACCGGTCTACAGCCGGACCAGATGTACGAACTGATGCGACAGGCGAAAGCGTGCATTCAGAACGATCCGCAAGAGGCACGGGGTATGCTGCTTGAAAACCCGCAGCTGACGTATGCGCTACTACAGTCGGCGGTCGTAATGAGGATTGTCGATTCGCATACGGCACTCTCATTTCTGTATGCTAGGAACGCTATGCCACCGGTACTGACGGATGATCCGATAAGCGTGCTACCAATGCGAGATCATATTCACACTCCGTTCGCATCGGACGGGCACGGACCGATGCAAGGTGCGTTTCACGACAGCGATGAAAGACATCTGCTGCACGACCGCCTCGGGCAAGCACCTTCCACGATGGACATGGACTTGCGCATGATGGATCCATTCATGGTACCGCAACGTGCACCCGACATGGTGCCACCAACCGGTCCCGAGGTGGCATTCCCACCGTCCGAGATGCGGCCCCAGCGTCCGATTGATCCTCGCTTGCAAAAGGATCCCCGCCTAGACGTGACATCGGGCGCGCCATCCGCTCCTGTTGGATTGGGCATGGGTGGCAACAAATCTCTTCCGTTATCCGCGCATGCAGATCGCGGGGCCGATCAACCGTCGAAATCGAAATCGGGTCCGAGTGATGCTTCGGATCAGGAGAAAGCAGCACTTATCATGCAAGTTTTGCAGCTTTCTGATGAACAAATTGCCCTGCTGCCACAGGATCAGCGTGCAAGCATTCTTGTGCTGAAGGAACAAATTTCACGAAACGCACCAAAACAAGGAAAATAATGGAATTCGTAAACAAAGTTGTTGACCATAGATGTTGACATCCTAGGTTCGAATTGTTGTTACCCGATAAAATAACAATCGATTGTTCCCCATTTCATTACATCGACCGTATAAACAACCTGGATCATAAAAACCTGTTGTAATACGAATCATTTTGCACGTTAACAGTATAAGGATCTTCCCGGCAATCCCAGTGGAATAAGATTCTTAGTTCACATTAGTGACCTTACTAATGGTTGAGGTTCATTAAAAAATAACAACCGTGCACAATAAACATTCGACTTTTTCTTTACACCCGTCACAAGCACAATCGCTGTCGATTGATTTTACCATTCACAAAGCGCACGTCCATTCAAATCAGATACATGCGAGAAGGGTCCAAAGACCAATCCGAACATTCTGCAATCAGCCTCTTCAGCCATTCATTATAACTAGCGTCGAAAAAATAGCAAACCTACCTGCCCACACATACACACACCCTTATTCCACATCCGGGGTGTGAGAACGAAGCCATTCAATGGCAGCTGACAGTTTAACATTTATTTGAATAGGATTCATTGGAAAAAAAAAGTCTTGCAGCCATCACCAGAACACGTCGATTTTCGTCCCCGTAAAGCACACCAGGAAAGAAGCTAAAATCCTATAATTGGAACAAAACAGGGAAAGAGAAAAAAAATAACATCCTTTCTAATAGCACAATCCTGCGGCATTGTTGGTGCGAAAAAGAAAGGAATAAAAAACGCCCACTATGTCACCGGAACCACTCGCCTTTCTTTGCGCCAAACAATGGCTCGAAAAGGTGACGATTATTGAAATCGAATCCTTGGTCTGCCCGCACGTCCGGACGCAGACCCATACCCTCAACCCACGGCGGGGAAGTGCGTAAACGAGGGTGACAAACCGTTCTGTTGATTGCGGTTCACGACACACCCGCGTTTTTAAAAAGTGTCAAATGCAATGCATGAACCACAGAACGTAGAATCACGCGGCGCGCTTCACATCCGCCCCTTTCCTGGCAGCATCCGTTCGGCATGTAAAGACCGGCGTGCACAAACCGTGTCACTGTGTCTGGCCCCATAATTTGTGGGTACGCAAAATTCACGCACCACTACGATAAAGCACCTATTCCAGTGGCTTCTGTACTCATTATCGCACCATTCGCTTGTTACAGTTTATAGAAATGTTGCCGGGATAACGGAGGAAGCTGCAAGGTTTTCCTGCAACGAAGGACTTAATGCCGCCCTTCCGGCACACCCTAACCTAGGATGAGCGGATCCTGGAGTAAGTGGTTCTGACCTGTACCACACTGGCGTATAATGTGCGCATCACGTAATTCCCGCCCCAGGAACGGCACGCTTTGTTGTCGAATGGACACTCTCTACTTCCTTGTTATACTTTCATTTTCTGATTTTTCTGCAGAATGGTACGCGTTGAATGTTTTCTTTTTCTGCCTGGCATGCCTGATTCAAAAGATGCCAAAGCGCTTCCCACGACCACACGAGCCCTTTAGGAACGCTTTAGGATTGTGCTACAAGACAACAGAGCTTGGGAACAGTGGGATTACAATTCACATTTTCTCACTTTTTCGGACCGCTCTAGGACATTGTTACGTGTGCAGGTATTTATGTTTCTCGTAACAATACGCTCTTTATTAGCGTTTCATTCATAACCTTGCCGTTACTAAAACTACAACCTACCTTGAACCCTCTTGTGATGAATGAATGATGCGTATGTGGTAAGATAGTATACAACGCAACTCTAGTTGCGATTCTTCGACCGTTGCCGTTTCTCGTCACTTGCCACTGTAAATTCTTCGTAGTAATTCTCACCAACACTTAGCGGTTCATTGATGTGTAAGTACGGACCAGCGTAATCTGTAGAAAAGTGTAATACATAATGCAATTGCATTATTCACCGAGGCATGAGGTCAATTTTCGGATAACGCGTATAGTAACTCACGTTTCATAGCATTCCACTTCACGGTGAGGTGTTCGGATTTCGGTACACCTTCCTCGGCAAACGATGTCCACAAATCCACCATCAGCTTCGCCATGGCGGTGTCTTTTTCGTTGAGCTTGTCCGATTGACCCGAGGGATACGGGAACAGGTACAGCTTATCGTTCGAATGGTGCACGCCACCATCGAACGGATAATGCGACGTATCACTTCCATAGCCGAATCGGGACTTTTCACCAACATAATCGAACGAGTAGAGAAACGTTGCGTTTGGGTTTGTTCTAGCACTGGCTTGGGCTTCACGCAACAGGGGTGCCTTGATCAGTATAGTGCCTGCCAACTGGGGTAAGACAATATTATTAAAACTCCTTGAATTGCCCAGGTGCGCAAAGCTATGCTCACATCAATCAATCCATCAGCCAGCTCCCCGAAGCTTCCACTTTCCAGCTCCCGTTCCGTGAACAATGCGCGCATCTCATATCCGCCTAACGCACCGGTTGAATCGCTTGCACCAAGAAACTGATTGACGGCATCAACCAGAAAGTACTTCACAAAGTGGGGATCATCGAGCTGTCCGGTGCGCTTGAAATGATCGTAGACGGTCGTGAGCAGAAACGTTCCCTCGTGCTTGGTAACGCCCGCCATCATGGGAATGTTTCTCCTGATATTGCCCTGCTTCATACACTGCCAAGGGGTTTCGGGCAAAAATCCATAATAATCACCGGTTACTAGACGGTTGCCACCGACGTGATCCAATCCCTGCGAAACGGTCTTCTCCACCTTCAGATCCATAAAGCTTCGCAAAAGTGTCCAAATGTCCACCTGCTGCAAGAACCGTTCCATCTCCTCCAACGACGCGGACACGCTGCAGCCCGCTTTGATCGCTATTGCCCGAGCGCTTTCGACTGGATCCGTATCCCACACCCACGGAGACGCCGAGCCGGCCGACTGCAGTATCACTTTATGGAACAAACCCTCCGGCACCTTGGGACTGTACAGTAGCGCCGAAATAGCGGCAGCACCGGCCGATTGCCCGAACAAAGTCACGTTGCTTGAGTCCCCACCGAAACGATCAATGTGTTCCTGTATCCACTCCAGCGCAAGCTTTAGATCCATCAAAGCCATGTTCCCCGGAATGGTGGCCGTACTGGTGGCGAGAAATCCAAGCGGTCCTAGCCGGTACTGTACGGTTACCAGGACGACATCGCGCTCCATTAAAAACTCTGAGGTTTGATTCTTCGCACTACCTTCATGGAAGCCTCCGCCATGAATGAACACCATCACGGGTCTGGTCGCTGCGAGCTGTGGAAATTACCGTTGATTATAAAAAATTGCATACACCAAAAAGAGCGAAACTACAACAAACACTTACATCGGTGCTGTAAACTGATACCGTCAAGCAATCTTCCAAATCCGGTTGTAACGCTTTCCCGGAGAACGTGTTTATGAGTTTCATCTGTGGACAAGGCAGTCCGTGCCGGGTCGCATCTTTGATCTCTTTCCAAGGTGCAACTTTCTTCGGAGGCTACCGGGAAAAACGTTACTTAAATAATTTATTTTAAAATACCTTCACGTTCTCTTACCTGAAACCGATTTTCACCGGCAGTTGATTGTGCATAATGAACACCGAGAAATTGGTAGATCGTACGATCCGTCCAAACACTGACACTCGTCGAGCCTCGCAAAGCACCCAAATCTGCTAGGTTTACGATCGGCGAACTGTCCTCAACTCCCGCACTGGCCATTATGTCCAACGATTGGTAAAGTACTGCAAAAAGAGTAAAGCTCCGCCGATAAGTGACCATTTTTCCGCACGCGTCACGTAAGCGTTCGTTTCGATAAGACGGAGGCTTTCAGTGGCAATTCCTACCGAATTGATTATGGATCAAACACTGAATCTCGTAGGTTTAACCGTTACGAAAACAGATCGCTCCGCTGGTCTAGATTCGCAACGAACAGGGTCTGAAATTCTGAAATTCCTTTTTTTGGCTTGTTTTACTCACTAATGTTATTCTGCGTTGGATACAGCTGATAGAAAACCGGTTCAATTCTTAGCTTGTTGCTTTGCTTATCTTTTCTCGTAGTTGGGTGGCTTTTGGGGAAGGAGGGGGACCAATAATAAATCAACACAGTGGAGGCCCTTTGGACATGATAATTGACGGTTTCAAATACTTGAACAATATTCAATTGTTTTGAATTCAAATGTTGTAATGATTTTTTCCATCTAAACAAATATCTCCAGACATTTTAACCCTTTCTTCGACTAAAACATATGACATCCGGGCTATTCGGGTAACAGGCAACTTCAAATTCAAACAACTATTTAATGGGCATTGTTTGATAGAAAAAAATAGCTAATAATTTAACAATTATTTTAGTTGACAAATCTCTTTAATGTCTTCTATTTCTTTACGTTTCTTGTTTATCGTCACCAGGTTCCTTTCATACAAAAGATAGTTTTTCGTAAAGAAAATTTTGCTATGTTATTATTTTCCTGAATTTGTGTAATCGAATCTCAACTGGGTCGTACGTTGAGACGTTGGAAACAACAATGCAATCCTTGAATGACTTTGTAACCTGTTGCATGTCCATCATCTCCTTCTACAACATAACTTTTTCTGAACTGAAATGTAAGTTGTTTTGATAAAAACAATAAAACAAATGTTATATTTATGTTGTTGTTTATTAAGGTTTTAGTTAATTATCCATAAATAATTTATTTTATTAATTAAATTGCTTTAATTGCACTCTATGGCGGTTGGATTGTGTTGGATCAGACTGCGGCAGTGTGAGTGCAATGGTGTGAGTGTGGTCGTGTAAGCGCGCTACTGCCCTTTCGCAGTTCGATATGTGTCGATGTGTGTGTGTGTGTTGTTTTGAATATTTCACAGGAACATGAATGTTCTTGCTTGAACAAAAACTTTATCACATATCTATGATGCCTGTAAGAAAAATTAGGAGAATAGGAATTAGGAATCCAGCGCATGTATTGATAACAAACATTTTCTCGTCGTCTTAATGTAGCAAAAAACATAACATAAATTTTACATAGCCACCAGAACATCTTAAATAAGTTTCAACTTTCCAGGCCTTATTCCGGACGAAGGCTTTGCCCTTAATTTTCAACACACTCATCTAAGATAATTATTTTTCAACACCGCCTACAATTAGACAGTTATATTCACAGTATGTATTATGATGTTCAAATATTTTTTTTTATGAATCCAGCTTGTTCCTTAAGTGTATGGTTTGTATGTATGGCTTGGCGTTACCAATAACTGAACGAAAGAACACAAAAAGTTATTCACATTTGAATAATACAACGTGAAGCAATCGAATCTTTTGTTAAATTGACGAGGGATGTAATGTTCCTAAATATTTAAATATTAAAATTTAAATTTAAATTATAAATGTAAAATATATTGCGAAGTGAATCGTGCGGCTCAACGGACGGTAAATTCGTAAATCATCGTCTATCTGAACAGGATAAATTTTGCACATTTTTTCTTGGTGCATGAAACACTTCACGATTCGCCAAAAACGAGAGTCAAACAAACAAACACACATTACATAAATCTCTCGCCAAACAGGTTCTTCAAAGGTATTAAACAAAAAAGAGCTTGAAAGCGACGACTGTTCAAACATGTAGCATTCGAAAGCATCGTCATTCGTGTTTTGGCTACATGTAGAGAAGGGCTTGGAAATTAAAATTATATTGAAGAAAAAACCTTGCATTTATGGATTATAGGTTTTGAGCTTAAAGCGTGTAGCTATTAGCTTGTAATACAGTGATCGCCAGGTCTTGTAAGCTAAGAAATTGTACTAGCTAATATCAATTTGCAATCGGTTGCCAAATTGATTGATTGCTATCTTTGTTCAGCAATCGTGTCAGAAACATTTGACTACGGTACGAATCGCTCGTACAGTCATCGTCTTTATCGCGTCACCACCCCACCTCATGTAAGTGTGCTTATCCAACGTTATCTTTTTTATCATCGGAAGAACAACACTGTTTATTGCAGTGAGCAACGGTCATCGAACAGCACGAACAGAGTTTGCAAACGTGAGATGATATCGTCGACACAACCGGCAGTCGTTAGCAAAATGTTGTTCGAGTCAGGTTCGCTGGCTCTGGTGTTCGTCGTGCTGTGTCTTGCTCCAGCATCCCATTGCGTTACCGTGCACATTTCGGGTCTCGGTGATGTGTTGGGATCCGAAACGATAACTGCTCGCACAGAGCAAAAGGTGCATCAGTTTTTCAATATTCCGTACGCCGAATCACCCGTTGGACAAAGGCGCTTCAAGGCTCCCGAACCAATTGCATCTTGGAATGGGGTTAAGGATGTTTCTAGTGTCGGTCGACCTTGCCCACAGCCAGGTATATCAAGCGAAGAAATTACTACAGCAACTGAAGACTGCCTTTCGTTATCCGTTTACACAAAAAATGTAAGCCATTATGCATTTGTACTAAAACCATTTTCAGTAAACCTGTACTATACCATGGTATATGATCGATCAATTTGCAGGTCACCGGTAAATTTCCCGTGATGGTGTACGTCCACGGTGGATCGTTTTATCTAGGTCAAGCCGCTGACCACCCTCCAAATTATCTTCTGGAACGTGATGTAATGCTAGTTGCGATACAATATCGTCTTGGCGCGCTTGGCTTCCTCTCTACAATGACGCCCACCATACCGGGGAATGCCGCCATGCTGGATATTATTTTAGCCCTCAAATGGGTGCAGGATCATATAAGCGCTTTTGGAGGAGATCCGCAACGAGTCACTATTTTCGGGCAATCGGCCGGTGCTGCTGCTATCAGCGGACTTCTGTACAGTCCACTCGTCCCTTCAACCTATTTTTCTCAGGTGATCCTGCAATCGGGTGGATCGACCAGTGCTTGGGCTGTTGATCCTAATCCCGTGGAAAATGCAAAAGAAATTGCCAAATTTGCTGGTTGTGATACGGTCCGACCGATCGAGGACGTAGAAAAGTGTCTCCAAGAGCTACCGGTGATGACATTGATCAATGCTCTGGACTTGCATACGGTAACGTAAATGAACCGCTGATATTGATTCCAATATATTACTGACATTAAGCATCTGTGCCCATTTCAGCAAGAGAGAATGTTGAATCAAGGCATCAACAATATAGGTGGCTGTGGCATGGTTGTTGGTGGACCATCCGGATTTCTTACCGCGGATCCGTTCAACGTGATACGTTCGAGCCAAGTTCGCAAGGATGTTCGTATGATGGCGGGCGTTACAAAGCACGATGGATCGTTCATGCTAACCGATCTGTACGATATGTTAGCTTCCATGGACCTGATCGGGAACGCGCAATTCAATCGGTTCGATTTAATTGATACCGTCAACCGCATATTTGGTATTGACGAGCATGCTGGTGCGTTGGCAGGCTACGAAATAGAGTCCCTATTCACCGAGCAGGATCTTAACAGTGGTAACTTCTCGAGACTTATGACAGGGTTGATTGATGTAAATATTACATACCCTACGCGAAAGCAATCACTCCCAACGTATTGCGTCTTTCCTAGATTGCAGGTACGATTGTCATCAAAGCTCCTGTTCTGCGTGATGTACAAAACAACGTGAAACACAGTGACAAGGAAACGTACCTCTACTCGTTTGACTACCAAGGGCAGCATACTCGCTTCGGTTACGGAGCTAGTACCGCACACTACCCATTCAAAGGAGGAGCTCATCATTCGGATGACAATATCTATCTATTTCCTTATCCAAAAGAAGCTACAGCACTCAACGCGGCAGATACTATAATGTCCGAAACCATGGTTGACCTCTGGACATCATTTGCGATTGATGGAGTTCCCAGGTCATCCAGGGGAGTACCGACATGGCCTAGGGTGAATGGTAAGACTAAAATGAAAGTATTTCATATTCGTATTTTATAATAAAGTCTGTTTTAAACTCTCTTTAGGTCCCACTGGTCCGTATCTGCACATCAACAACCATTTCACAATAGGCAGTAATTTTTACGAAGAATATGCTGTAAGCGTTCATGAAAGATCGTTGGCATTCGATTTCAGAACAGCTTCATCTACATGGCTCTTGGCAGTTTCTCTCGCAATGACAGTCCTAAGCGCCAATTTCAAATAAGTCTAATCGCAGCTACATATGTTGGGACAACTCGCATGTAACACTTTCACAAACTGTATATGCATGTAAAACCGTATGCCACTGGTTGGCATTCAATAATAAAAGAAACAACACATTTTTATTCCAGCAATTGTCTTTCTCGTGATTAATTTTGTTTATCAAATGATTACCATAGTATGATTTCTACAAGTTAACAACGATGTTCCTCTATTAATGAATAATCGGTTTTCATCTATCAACGACAAATGCTGGAACACCTGTAAAACATATCGTTATCATTTGTCATAAGCCACTTTTATTTTGTTAGAGTAGACTGGTCCTTAGCGTTACTAAACTAAGGCCAATAAAAAAAATCTAAAATATATACAACGACAGTCCTCATAGAAAACAATTACGTGGCTGAAATGATTTTATTTTATTCACTTTATTATGATTGCTTATATTATTCATGTTACACCACATATTGTATTGAATTATTCTCTCGGTAGTTGGATAGTCAGTTTATTCTTGAAATAAGGTAGTTTTCTTAAATATTGCATTTAATTGGTGAATTCTTTTCTACTGCTGTTTAATCAGTATTGTTGGGAAACGGTACAATTGTTCCCAACGACCTGTCAGTAGGAGAGAGGCGAGCGTCGAGAATGGTAAAAAACGGGAGAGTATCAGTGCGAAAGAGGAAGATATAAATGCGGAAGAGATTTGTAAACGAGGGCAGAATGCGAGAGAAACGATAGGAATAAAAGGCTAATTTTTTGGCGCTGCATTACGCGACGGCAGAAGAACCTTTCGTTTTCGACTCGTTTTTTTAACAAGTATGTAATCTTATTTATGTATGATTGATAACAAAATAGTTTCTTCAGATCAATAAACATATTTTAAAACCAGATATGAGCAATCATAGTATTTCAATGAGCAAACTATGCTATCGACAATTCGAACAAACCAATGGTCTCCATAAAAGCTATATTAGTAACTTAGTTGCTGCCTACCAACAAGCAGTTTTTATTTTTACTCGTTGTCTAACTAATTCATCTATATTGTATATTGTGTAACTGAAATTATTACTATTACTGCCGTTCTACGTACCCAGCTATATTGGCTCGATACTGTGGACTCACTTTTAAAATTTAAAGTAAAATTTAATAAATGCCATCGAATGTATGACTGGCAGTATACAATAAGGCGGTGCTCTGAGATCAGCATCATTATACATCATACAAATGAATGTTAATGAATTTTTTTTCTGAAATTCTCAATCGTTAGTTTGTGTTGGATGTACGACGACTGTGTAGGACAGTTTTTGTATAGAATTTGATATATAATGTATCATGAAATGATACATCTAATTTGGGCCGAAATGTAGGCAACTTGCATTACATTATCACTTTGTTCATGCTTTATAAACGCTCTTAAGCAGTTTAATAAACATTTTCCACTACGGAACGACCTTTCGCACGCATGCACGTATGAGAAGGTTAGTTCCAACGAAGAAGCGAGGAGTTGTTCATGCAATGAGTCATCTGCCAGTATGCTACTGATAGTACTTACGCGTCATTTGAACATGCTACGGCGCAATACTCAGTGCCGACGTAAGATGAACATAACTTATGTAAATCGACGCATATTTGATCGTTTGATCGATCGCCATTTCAAACCTCGGAAATTGACTTCCGTGCCGCCTTGGCTTACCGACAATTCGCCCCATTCGCTCCATTCGCTCCTGTCAATTGCCGGCCGGGACTTCATATTTCAACGGTGCTAAGTACTTTTTCACCAGTGCGGTGGTATATAATCATCTACCTATTGCATCAATTGTCGTCAGATTGACCAATTGATGCAAGGCAACTTAAGGATTTTACAGAAATGCTGTATAATTTCAGCTGATCAAAGAGTATGCTTTCAGTAATTTATAAGAAAAGTAGGTCTTGGCAATTGCTGATAACATAGACATAATTGTATGTAGCGAATATGTACCGGATGTGCATCAAAAGATCGAGCAGGAGGCAAGTTTATGGTTGAATCACCAGTGGTTTTACTATCAAATGACAACAGCCTACGTGGGAATGACGTACAGATAGGTGATCGCACCTTTAAAGTCGTCCAAAACTTTTTGGACCAAAAGTCATCTCCGATAATCCTGATGCTAACAAGACGGAGGAAGCTAGAGCTATTTGAAACATTCGTGGTCCCAATATACACTAATATACATTGAGACATAGACCCTGATCAAATCTGATAAAGCCCTATTAGCCACGTTTGACAGAAAAAATCTCAGGAAGATTGTTGGCCTCATATATATGCAATTCATAATGCAATCATAAGTGCGATGCACTGTACCCAAACGCATGCTTTTTTGCAGTTTAAATGAGTTCAGTATGTTTTAATTGGTTTATAGCGGTTGCCGTTTTTAGCCAAACAAACCTTGTAGGTCTCAAATCTTTATAATAGTTTCTAATCGTTCCTTTTTTCGTTTGATTTATTTGCTATTCGTAGCAGTATAGTAAGCTCTTGAAGGGATTTGATAACATTAAGGGTGTGTAAAGACCAGCGCCGCCATCAATAAAGCTACAAAAATCCTATGATTGACTAAACTATCAGCAGAAAAATTCAGCATTTACTTTAGGATCAGAAGAAGAGCTGCTTCCAACCGTCGTTGAAATCACTTTAAAACATACATAAAATGAGTCTGATAGATTGATTGGCGTTTACTGGCTCCGTTATCGTAACGGTGGCACGCTTTTCCAAACCATCAATTTGTAAAGATTCCTGCAGACGAGATAGTGCTGATTTGGGTAGAACACTGCAAAGAAGCCACTGTATAGAAGCGTGATAGTATGTGTGCCTATCCAATGTCGCAAGGCCTGCTCCAAATATCACCGTCACGATACCGTTGTTCTGTTTTATCTCTAATTTTTTCGATATGATTCGTCATATGAACGTCACTAAGTGTATAGAAGAACTAGGAAGCCTAGCGAACAAGAACGAAAACCATCATTGGCGCGTTTCTGAGGACGCTAAGGTTATAAAATAAGTCTCCATGCCAGACCATCGATTAGTTGTCAACTATCTACTGAAAGGTACACACTCCCGTGCCGGTTGGTATTTCTCCGTACGATAAATACTTCCGTTGCGGTCCGTTCAAATGTATGTGAAGTGGTTTTCAATCAGTTTGTTATCAGTGTGTCTGGTGCTGCTGCACTGTAGCCGTGTTAGGTTGGTGGCATTGCTCCGTCGCATCCGATTTTTTCGCATGTGCTGTCACAATTTTGTATGGGATTTGACAGATAACATCGGACGTGCGATTTCGTCGTACGACGGAATCAAAATCGTTTGATTCCATCGCATCGTCGCATGCGATTTTATTTGTCAAACTGAACTCACTTATATAAACCAAAAATAGGTTCTGTTAATTTACATGTATCAATTTCATTAACAAATCGCTTAATATTCGGACTAGCACTGAAACAACCATCCGAATCGCATCCGACAAAATCGGATGCGACGGAGCAATGCCACCAACCTTAATAGTCAACAGAACTCACCGATTGTGGTGATTGATGGGCTTGGTACAGTACAAGGAACGCGTGGCCGCACGGCCTGGACTGATCGTGAAATTTACAAGTTCTACAACATTCGCTATGCCGAAGCTCCGATTGGACAGCAGCGATTTCGCAATCCTGTTCCTGTGCGACCATGGAGTGGAGTATTGAACGCTGTCTTGCCTGGCAAACCATGCCCGCAGCTTGCAGTGAACAATACAAGTGATACGGCAGCAGAAGATTGTCTCACGCTTTCAGTTTATACACAAAATGTAAGATAACGGAAGCAAATACAAGAAATGAGTTAAAAATTTCATTATACGCAAACTGTGAACACCAATAACCTATTATCCTAATCCAATGCCATTTGCGTACCTCGTAGACCACTGCCAACCGTCCTGTGATGGTGTTCATACACGGAGGCGCGTTCGTAGTAGGAGCTGCTTCACACTACGAACCTGATTATCTACTCGAAAAGGACATTGTACTGGTTTCAATACAATATCGCCTAGGTCCTTTAGGATTTCTGTCTACTGGTACTGCAAACATACCCGGGAACATGGGCATGTTGGACATGGTTACAGCCCTTGAGTGGGTTTCCAGCTACATCCGCTTTTTTGGTGGCGACCGCACGTCAGTTACAATTTTTGGAGAATCGGCCGGGGGCGCAGCAGTATCTGCATTGCTTTACAGTCCCTCCGTTCGTGAAGATCTTTTTCACCGGGCGATCATACAGTCGGGATCCGTGTTTGCTCCATGGGCCACCTGTAAATCTCCGAAGGAAGGAGCGCTTGACATAGCACGGCGTGTGAATTGCGATCGACCCGCCGAAACTATGGAAGACTGCCTAAGATCCGTATCGGCGCTCAGGCTTATGGAAGCATATGAAGACCATAAGGTAAGTGTTCTACATCGCTTCTCGGGCTAAAGGCTAAGATCAAAGTAAGTGTTGTAAGTGTAAGTGTTCTACACAGCCGTTTCACCAATAGCGTTCTACGATTTTATGTCACCCTCTCTGCAGAACACACAGTTCAACATCACCGGCTATCCGGACGTCTCGGGAGCGTGCATTGTAATAGGAGAGGCGTCACCATTTATGCCAAAGCATCCGAAAACGCTTCCACGCAGTTCATTCCGAAATGTTGAACTGATGGCTGGAACTACCTCCCAGGAAGGGCTGATGTTTTGGGAAGGTGTATACAGATACGGTCTCTCGTACAAACCCGAGAACATACAATCGTCCTGGGACCTGGTGCAACTTATTGACACCATAAACGAACGTTTCGGAGCAAGCTCCAATGATGGATCACATACCTGGCACCAAATTTTTAGCACGTTCCTGACGACGGAGCTCGATCGGGCTAATTACACCGAATTGCTTCCCGGGCTTGTGGATGTAAGTACCGCATGCAAAGGTTGAAGCTGACTATACTCACTTGCTGTTTTTGCTCTAGATTTGTGGAAATTTAGCTATAAAGGCACCTGTACTGCAGGATGTTACACGATTCGCACACGCCAATCCTGGAAAAGTTTATTTGTACAGCTTTGACTACAGCGGAGCACCATCGATGTATAATTTTTCGACGCAGGATGGCTTCAATTATCCCTACCGTAATAGTTCCTTCCACGCCGAAGATCTTTTCTATCTATTTCCTCTGGAGCAGCGTCTCAACCAGCAAGATACTGAAGTCGCCAAAATGATGGTCGATCTGTGGACTTCATTTGCGATCAATGGACGCCCAATAGCTACTGGATTGAAACGTGTTTGGAATGCAGTGAATCGTAAGTATTGTTTATTAAAAATGGAATCCAAAACCATATCCACACACATTTTTCCATGCGTTTAATGGAATTTAAACAATATTACTACAGATTTCAATGGACCATATCTCAAAATCAACCAAGAGTGTGAGGAACTTCAGAACTATTTCAATGAATTCACTGCTTCAACGGACAAGGCTAGACATCAACGTTCACCAGCGTCGTCGGTCAACCTTTCGAAAACAATTGTCAGTGCAGCAATATTGTACAGTGTTATAAGAAGTTTTACAAAATGAAAAAATTGTTTTCGAAACCTCCGATTTAAAACTGTAATTTTAAGGTTTTTCATTATTTTGAAAGAAGCTCACGCTCAGAAATCCCGATTAACATTTACCTAGCATAACTTTTTGTTTTAGTATGGACCTCTAATTGAAAAAAAAACAATAGCCACAAATGGAACCATCTATTATAATTACAGTTTTTTTTTATTCATTCTCACAGTTGCTTTCAAGTGTCTGGTTTATTATTCGAGAGTGCATGCATATTTTAACATAGCTTCACCCTTTCTTTAATGTTTAAAGACTGTTTATCTTCAATTATATTTAGTTTATTTAGATCTTTTAATCGAATCGATGCAATCGAATAACTCAAAACAAATTCGGCATTATAATAATTCAATTTTAAAAATTAAACAGATAAACGAAGCTGTGCTTGGAAAATTGCATTGTAAGAAAAGCTAAAAATACTTAAAGATAAATTGTGTTCTTTGAAAGAATAAACGTAATGTGACAACAAATACAGTATTGTAAAATACGATGAGAACATTCAATTAGTAATAAATAGAATTAAAAAAAACAACTTTCGGTAATGGATAAACATGAAAAAACGGTCAACAAAACCGAATACTTCAAAGGGCTATTATGAAAATTATGAAGTTAAATTTTTTAGTCTACTTGAAAACGACATACAGGGTTTACCACAGCCGCTGACACATACTGCACACTTTTTGAAACAAGCGGCATACTCACTTCGAAGCCACCGCGGTGTGTCAACACACCGCCGCTTCGAAGTGAGTATGCCGCTTGTTTCCAAAAGTGTGCAGTATGTGTCAGCGGCTGTGGTAAACCCTGTATTGCACCTACGTACTTTGTGCAATCAAAGCTCAAAGTTGCAAAAGTGTCACATGACTCCTAAAAAGACAATCAGTGTCTAACATAGAGCCTATGTGATGATGAGCTGGCGGTGATGTTTTGGTGGCAAATCTGGTGACTCGCCTATGAGCAGAGGTAGTGACTATAGCCACCAGATTTACCACCAAAACATTACCGCCTGCATGTACGATACACCGAAATGTATAAGTGTTGGTGTGCTGTCGTGTAGGTAGTCTGCCGTACGTATCATAGTGTGCGTACTAGGGGCCCACTTTAGTTTCTTCTTCTTGGTTTCGTGTTTGTTTTCATCTGGATCATGCATCAATCCACCAGAAAATCCACCATTTTTGGTGACCGTCTGCTGATTGGGTTGTGTGGTTCTCTCAAACGTCACACGCTGTGACATTTCGTACCGCGACAAAAACGTAAACAAACACCGACCGTCAACAAAGATATTTCGCTTTCTAGAGATTTTGTTCGCGTTTTCCGCGGATACTCGGTGCCCCGGCTTAAAAACTTATCCCTATCAACATGCAATTTAAAACTATAAAGCCGCGGGATCCTTCACTAGTATCGTACTTTATTCTGTCGTTCCTGAGGGTCGTGCTGGTCTTCGTACCGCAGTTGGGATATATTCATCCAGACGAATTTTTCCAATCGGTGGAGGTTGTGGCTGGTGAGAATACAATTGTTATAAGCCTTTTTTCGTCATTTGTCCCTCCGTTCATAATCATTTTATTATTCCTACCTTCCTAGGAGACGAGTATGGCCTGGAAGTCACTCGCACATGGGAGTTTAACAACACATTCCCTATTCGCTCGATGGCCATTACGTACTTCGGTATGAAAATTCCATTTTCCGTCCTGCGTTTCGTGTCGATGTACTCGAACTACTATCTAGGCATTAATTTGCGCGGTAGCTACGTAACGCTGGTGTTTCCCCGCTTGCTTATGGTCGCACTGTCGTTCGTGAACGATTGGAGCCTATACCGGATTTGTCGATCGTACGGTCTCCAGTATCAATTCCGGTTGCTTACGCTAGCCAGTTCCTACGTAATGCTGGTTTATGCAACACACACATTCTCCAACTCGATTGAAATGGCGCTCTGCTCATTGCTGTTGTACATCGTTAGCGATTGCATGATCCACTCCAATACGGTCATCTATCAGCGCGAGTTTCTCGAGGAAAAGTATCGCAAGGCGCAGCGCACGGTCGAAAAGGTGCGCTTCTACAAGCTAAAGATGTCCCTGCCGTCGCACTCGCTTAACAAATGCGTTCTGATGGCGACACTGTGCGTGGCCGGCGTATTCAATAGGCCAACGTTCATCCTGTTCGGTGCACCGCTCGTGTTTCACTGGCTACTGCGCGGCATGGGCACGAAGACGGTAACTTTTACGGATTTCAATCTGCGCATTATGATCTTCGTACTATCAGCCATCCCGTCGCTGGTGCTGTTTATCTTCATCGATTCCGTCTACTACGGCTATTTGACGATGGCTGAAATAGAACTGCAGGACATCGGTATCAACAACTTTGTGGTTACACCAGTAAACTTCATACGGTACAACATTATAGCGGAAAACACAGCACAGCACGGTACGCATCCTTTCTACACGCACGTGCTGATAAACGTGCCCCTGCTCTATAACGTTCTCGGACTGCTTGCCATATTTTCGCTACTGTTCATGATTTACCGGTAGGTTCTAGTGTCGAAAAGATGTCCTCGACGTATTTTTCACTTCATCTAATAAAACAATTTCCATTTTTTTGCAGCTTCGCCACAAACGATTACACTAGTCTGCCGCGCGCCCAGTCCTTCGTAGGGTTAATGCTGTCGGCGATATTTTTCCCCATTATTAGTCTCTCGCTGATAAATCATCAGGAAGCGCGCTTCCTCATTCCCATCACCGTGCCGTTGGTGTTACTGCACGCACCTAAGCTGCAGGTTGGCCTGGCCGCCAATTATCCTTTCAAGACGCCTACGCGGTTAAAAAATTTCCTTTACCACAACCTCCTCTGCCCAGCCGTCAGTCCCAAGTATCTACTCAAAGTTTGGTACACGGCCAACGTTCTGCTCACGCTGTTCTACGGATTTCTGCATCAGGGTGGCGTGTACCAGCTAGCGGAATACTTTAGCCGCCAGGTCGACGTACGTTCGTCCAACGTGCACATTCATCTCGTCACCAGTCACCTGTACAGTGTGCCCCAGTGCTTCGTGGGACTGCCCAGCACCGAAACGTTGCTGGTGAACCCAGACAATGGGCAAAAGTATCGACGCACCAAGCAATTCTTCGTGTACGAATACGGTTCGCTGGAGCTGGAGCAACTGTATCGGAAGCTCAAACTACTCGTCGACGTCTGCGAGATGCGTTCGATCAGTGCCAACCAGCGCTACCGACTCTATCTTGCCATTCCATCCAGCTTGTCCGAGCAGCTGAACGACATCTTCCAAAATCGTACCGCAGCACTGATCAAGCACAACCAGGTGCGCGTGTTCTATCCGCATCTGTCGACGGAAGCGATGCCGAAAGTTTTCGGTCAGCATCCCTGTGGCATCAACACCGACGTAGACGAACTGGACGACACCTGCCCGATTTATGCACTGGAGGATGAACAGAACCCGTTCAGTGTGGGACGACTGTTGAAGCAGTTTTCCTCCGTAGCACACCAGTTCGGGCTGATCCTGTATCGGATCGAAGTGCGGCGCATCAAATAACAGCTACATTACCAACCGGCAGTCCGCGACGGACGGGCCACGGCGTGGGTTTGGAGTGATACCCGAAGCTAGTCATCTTTGCCTTTTTTTTATTCAATTAATAATATTATCACTGTACTGTGAAAACGCACGCAAAACCGATTGTTTTCTGCCATTCCACACACATTGCACTTAGGAGGTACAAAAGTTTTTACGAAATAAATTTAAATAAATTGGTTGAAGCTTGAAAAGCTTTATTTTTTCAGCTAATATTCTCGTCGTTACTTACTTGTTGGTGCTATCTGTCTCGGTGCTCTTGTATAGCAAGGGCTTCGTTCGGATTTGAACAGGGCAATCGTAAAGTTGTATGAGATGATTCGTATATAGACGCTGAATGCAAAAGCTACTATTAGTATTATGTACGGTCAGTTGTCAGCAACCTTTGCCGGTCGTCGTCCAGAACTACGATCACCTATCGGCTGGATACCCTTACTTATGCTACTAGTATATGTTATTACAACCGTTGATGATGCCGCCATCAACGCGGAATTTTCTTCGCTCATTTTTAAAGGTTTCAAGGTATCCTGTAGACAGGTATCCTAGATAATGTGGTAGGAAAACTTTGCTACACCCGCCCCTGGCATGTGACGAAGGACATGATCATTCTTACTAGCCTGATCAGTCTAGTCTGGTGGGGATTGTGAAGAAGCTCATATAATTGTACAGTTTTACCCTGCCAACGCTCTCGTATGCTATCTTCGACCCTGCCCAGATGTCAAATGTACACTCAATCTACGAAATTCATCAGACTGGCGATGATTCCGTCAGTTCCAAGAGATTTAATGTTCTTGAATGGTCTTTAGCCGACAATGGCCTTGCGAATATCTTCAATGCTAAATACATTGGCCTATTGCTGGGCAATAGTTCATATGTTGGATGACTTCGGTGGTTTTTGACATTGTTATTGAAATATATAGCGAATAGTATATTTCATATCATCCATTTCGAGTGAAGGTGCTATTATCAATTTCACCACTGGAGTATCCTATCCTGTTCATTCTATGAGTTAAACATCTTTGATATGTTTTATAGTTTATAGTTTATGTACTGGAAACAAGTTATACCAGTTATGCCACCAATGGCAATGGGTGGCAATGAAATGGCCTCAAAAATGTGAATGTCGCGACAAAACATGGGGATTCTAAACTATTACTTTAATTAACATTTCAAACTATACCAATCCAACAACAGAACCTTTTTAAAAATCGGAGTTAAGAAAAATCTTGAATCTAATCTAAAAAAAAATGTCGTTAAGGCTTCTACGGATTAACGATGTAAGGGGATCTGACTGCCGACTTACTAGACTCAATTATACCACCTTAACCAAATAGTCACAACTTGCTAGAGGAAGTTGGAATTGTGGTACTGGAACTGTCGTGAAAAGAGCGGCACTACATCACCGGACCGACCCTAAATCTAACGATGTCATGGCTAACGACGAAACCCTGGCTTAAACTGAAAAAAAAATCGATTGTAAATAGCGTAAAATAAGACCTTATTCATAAAGTGTAGCCAAATTGAAAGACATGTACATTGCTAGTACATTGCTCATGTGTCATGACTAGAAGATTCTTATCCAATTCAAAAATCGCGAAATTTATCATTCGAACATTTCTTCCAAAGATAAATGAGGAATTTCTGTAGCCATACAGTTGCCCGTGATGCCAACTGTTATGGTCTTATCGACAAAACTCAAACTGTAGTTTTTGAAAAAAAAACTAATAACGCATCAACCAAGACCGAACAAGTAATCTAAACAAAACTATTTTCCGTAGAAAAAAAAAAGAAAGAAGTTGAGAAGTTTTTGAAGAAGTTAAACTTTAGATCGATACTACTAGCATCTACCATCATACCATTCAGCAAATTTATGTTCAAAATAACTTATTCTCACAATGCTTACAACATATAGAACAACAGAAGTATCGAAAATACAAGTAGCAGCTGTCAAGAGAAAAACGATTCGTTCCACCACATTTATTCAACCCACGTGAAAACTTCATTTAAATTTCCATTTCCATTCAGAAGGTCACGTCGTTTTATCAAGCATGCATGATGCGTCGTGAATTTATCCTTACAATGCAGTAGGACGGCAGTAGTCAGGAAAGATGATGTGTATGTATGTCCCCAAAAGCACGGTTGTGTTATTAGTTGAATTCGCTCTTCATTGAGCTATTCCAATTGTTGTAGGCCTGCAAAGAGAAAGATAATTACGTTCAGGTGATGATTAGTTTGTTCGAACAATCTGCCAATCGCAATTTTGTGTTACTTAACCGTATTACGGAAAGCGAAGCTCAGCATGTAATGATGTTTGATAGACGCTTTATAGCAACAAAGTGATAAAGTATTTGAACGTTGATTATGTGAGCAAAAAAGTAGCCTTAGAAATTGAATGAAACGCCAAAATTTTTAATTTAAATTTCATCTCAGACACACTGCGTTTCAATATGTCTCCTGATTCAAAAGTAACCAGTGACTATCTTAAACTGTAATGGAAACATGATGATCGAGAGGACAAGCTCATCCACCCACAAACTTCCCTGAATAATCAGTGTAAAAAAACAACAACGAATAGCACCGAGAAGCTAGGATTCAAAATAAAATGTTTATTTCTTACATTTTTTCCTTGTTTGTTGTTGTGTTTTTTCTCATCTTTTCATTTTTTCATTGACCTTTCCCATTGCCATCCTACCGTTATCATTGATTTTTTGTTTTGTTGTTTGCATGTTCCCAACATAGTTCATACTTCTTATTATGCGTTATGCTGTCTCGTCGCGCCTTAGGATTTCTGTGGCGTAGCGGAGCATTTTCATAACAACGAGCAGTTTCACTCCTGTCATACTATCCCACTGTCGTTGATATTTTTCATTATCCTTTATATTTTATACTTTTTTCTGTCTTTCCGTACGCTTTCCCATTTCCGTACTGTTCTGTAAACATTTTGTCATTTTGCGAGAAACTTTTCTCCTCATTCGGTGCATATGTGACGGAGCAATGCGCGATTCTTATTCACAGCATCTCACAAGGTATGTGTGTGTATGCGTGGTGTACGCCTTTTACAGCAAATAAATTAATCTACTTTTCCATTGGTTGGTTGGTTGTTGTTTATTTGTATTGATTTGTTGTGTATATTGTTTAGTTTCAATGCATTCCTCACTTACTTTCTTGCTACATTTATTTTCAATTAACGAGTTTTTTTACACATCCCCTCTGTTTGTGAAAGTTACTTTAATTAAACCATTCATTTTCGCTTTCTCGCTCATTTTTGCTCTCCCATCCATTTGGACAGCTTTACCCTATTTCCATAATTTATCTCCGTCGAATGATCCTGAAACGTAAGTATATTTTCACTTAACATTACCTACGTACCATCTCCGCTCAGATAAATGTAATATACCCGGCTAAATAATATGAAATAAAACACGGTTTCAATTCTGCTGAATGCTTCTCTTTTTCTCTCTGGGCGAGCGGTGTGTGTTGAAAGTGAATGTCATTTGACACTGCGTTTTGGGGTAAGGGTTTGCCATCTCTATTTGTTGGTGTAGGACAGATGTTTTTGGGAGAACATTTCATATAAAAACCCTCACATTTTCCTTGCCAAACCTTCAATTGCCCTTGGTTCAATTGCTACCCTGTTGAAATGTGCCTCAAAAACTGTGAGTTTAAAACTGTTCAATATACATGTTGAAAGTCTCCCATCGACCATAGAAAAACATCGGCATTTTTCTCACATCAGGATTTAAATCAATCAAACAGCACTTGTCTTCTAACCAAATTCGAAAAAAGCATCCCTACAAAATCAGCTAAATTCATTATCAAAGTACTTTTTTGCCGAGAAATGTTCCATCAAATTGCAGTTGTATATGAAGAAACAAAGATCAAAGACATCAAGTAAACGAAACTTCTTGAGACCATCGAAGCATTGTTAAGCAAAAATGGCGACAAACAAATACTATGACTACTCTGAGTATGCTCTGATCGGAGACAGTAATTCTAAGATGATCCCATTCAAACCTCTGCAAAGAGATGTTGGTCAATATGTATCTGAATGGTTTGAGAAGAATGGTGATGACAAACCCATGATCACGCTTTTCCGTCCAAGAGACATAACAATAGAAACCATTGCGAATGCTTTCTTCTCACCAAAGGAGGGCAATCTGGTTCCTATTGACCATGTGAATTGGATGATATACTCAGTTGTGGAGAAGTGGTCTGAGACTGTAGAGACTAGTTGGACATCTTTCGGTCGTAGGTTGTGTACAGCGGATAATGCTGTATCAATTAACACAATGTTTAAGATCGTTATCAAAGAGGCGGATCAAGATCCTCCTGCTTGGTATACAGATCTACCTAATGTTGGGGATCCAATTGGTGCATTGTATTACATCTTTGCTCCGCTAAGATTGACGAGCAAATACCAGGAATATAATGCCGCGGTTGCCAAGAAAATGAAGGAGGTGATAGACAGCAATGCCAGACATCGACCCATGCAACATACACTTGTTGCAACGAAGTATTCTTCTTGGGGATCTAATTTGACCTACAAGAAGTTAGCTGCAGCAATTGATATGTTTCTAGATCGATTCCCTAATCACCCACATGCTCGCCTTCGTATGGGAACCATTGTTACAAGATTTAAGGACTCTAGTCTAATCAGTTCTGTTCCTTTCTTTTATAACAATATGGGAGTTCCTGGAGAAATTCTAGCTGCTTGGGTATGGAATAGACAAGCAGCAGTCCAATTGAATCGGTTGTTACATCCTAAGAATTGTTTGGATGAGGAATATGGTTACAATGCTTATGGATGTGCCCTGGAGTTGGTCGGGAGAAGTATCAACTCGATCACTCAAAATCCTGAGCTTCATCTGTTCATTCATACTGTATGCGCTCTTCAAGGGAAAGAGAGATCCAAGAATGCCTACTTTCCAGAGAATGCAGATACATTGACAGTTGTCAAGTCAGCACTTCTCGTTGCTGGTCTGAAGATCCTAGCACCGTCTGGTGATATTCAGTATGCCCGAGGTGGAAAGCTGGATGTTCCTGTCTCTGATGATGAGGAAGATGACACACTCTCAGAGGTCTCAATCAAACACAAACCAGTTGAAGAGCAAATTCAATTGATTATGAAGAAGTCTCCGACACTGTTTGATCCTCAAGCATGGAGCTCCTTCTTGAATGCTCACAAGGAAATCCCTATTCGTGATTATACGATCTGCAAGAGTGCCAGGGGGACCCTCGATTGGACAAACCTTCGAGACGGGACTGTCGGGAAGAGGGTTCAGGACATTTCAAAGGTACTTCTGGAGGCCTATAGCGGTAAGTTTCATTAATCAATCAATTATGAGTTTATTGACAAATATTAAAGATAATTTTACAGACTTTCAATTTGTATCCCAAAATATCTATTAACATTAATCACTTTATTCTTTCTTAAAATCATCATGAAATAGATCATGAAAAAAACATAAAAAAGAAACCAGGTAACATAAATCCACGTCCTATCTCTTGGATTGAGAATTTCATCAAAATGTCTAGCAGCCCTAATAGCTCTGGAAAGGTGGATCCGGCAGAATCATCATTGACAGATATGACCAACATGGACATCCCTGTCCTGGAGGCAGAAGGAGAGGAAGATCCAGGGAGAGATGCAACCATTGGTTCAATCTTGTCGAAGTTAGGAGCCCGGAATGAAGCAGCCGCTGTATATGACATGGGCCAAGGTGAAGATCGAGTGGTGACCGAGGCAGATTTGAATGTACGGCCTGTGTTCGCAACCCAAAGTCTAGGTTTGACATCTGACGTTTACAGAACCTGGACAAACAAAGGAGCCATCTCCTCGCCAACCTGTCCGTTCCCAGGGCCATCTGGAACCGCTTCAAAGGGAATAGATAAGAAAGTCCCTCAGGCAACTCCCAAATCTAAATCGAAAAAGAAGACAAAGTCCTATCCCCCGTCACCCACCTCTCTAAAATCTCCTGGTGCTTCCGTTCCTGATTCTGGATTCATTGATTCTAGGTCCGAATCCGAGCATACCCTAGATTTAACATCACATAGCTCATACGGTGGTGAGCCGGCAGAGGAGAAGAAAACTTCATTTGATGATAAAGGTTTTGCACTAAAGGTAGAGATTATTCAGGCTAAACAAGAGGTCTATAACAAACTCATGAAACAATTCCAGGAGGCGTTGGATCTGGTACACCCAGGAACGAAAGTCGATATAGAGCAAGGGAAAGTGATTTTGAAGAAGCCAGAAATGGTTGACTCCAGCACTGTTTCCAATCCTATCGACCCTGAAGATGAATCTGACTTCTTAAGCGTTGACGAGGAAATAGACCTGGGCTCGCAGAGTGAAACAGGTTCTATTGCTAAGAACGCTATTGCAGTCACCCTGGAGGATTTGATCAACACAGTCCCTTACGTCGTGTCTGTTCATGACAAAATCATGAATAAGAAGGTCAGAATTGACATTACTAAGTATCTGACCAGAGATGTTGACCTCTCTGATGTGAAATCCTGTTTCAAGAAGTATTTGAAGGCGAAGAAGATACTTGCAAAGGCTCATTTCATGTACGATCTATCAAAGTTGGAGCGAGCAGGTGAATGATAACTGATTCATTCCTATTCCGATTTTTTCTTCCAAATGCCATTGTTCATCGTCTATACATTGAAACAGAACAGAGATTATATTGAACTGAGAACAGGTTTTCCGAGGTGAACACCATGAAAAATAAAACTCCCCTAGTCCCGATCGACTCTTAGTAATTGCTCTCTTTGCGTCCTGAAAGTTTCCTGCTTCATAATGCATTCCACTTCTTGCGCCAATGTGAAATGAGGACCACCGCACGCGGATCACAAATGCTTCTGCGCCGGTTAGAAAACTGATTCTTTACCACATCACCTTGGGGGCCATTTTCTAAATACCGCTAATAGAGATTACAAATGGTGATCGCAAGTCGTGCTTTACCTTTGGTGGCGCGAATGGTGTCTAAGCTACGAGTGAGAAAAGAGGCGATAAAGTTAGCCGAAATGAAGTACTGCGACAAGAGACTGAGCTTAAGATCTTTCCGGACGAACGAATTCTATTCGTTGTGGTAGCATTTTCAGGCGAATGCTTTAGGTCGGTGTGCTTGTAGCAACGACGGTGTCTTGTCCTTCTCTTCAGCCATCAAGAATTCGTATGGTGGACATGCGCAACGATAGTAGGGGTTGTTGTGTTCATGCATTACGTCCCATCGCCGTGTGTTTGGCTAGCATCTTTAGCTAACAGTGCCGTTGTAAAACATAAGGTTTGGATTGTTGCATGCTTTGCTCGTTCTGTGTCGTTGCCCTCCTCTCTCTCTCTCTCTCTCTCTCTCTCTCTCTCTCTCTCTATCTCTCTCTCTCTCTTTCTCTCTCTCTCTCTCTCCTGTATATTGCAACGTATTATCATTTTCAACCTTTCTTTGACTCCCTCACTTGTATGTTGTATTTTTTGTTATATTTTGTATTTTTTTGGTAAAAATATTTTGCAAACAATAACACCACCCCAACTCCACTACTTTCTTTGATCTTATTGCAGATTTCGGTTCGTTGTTCCTCTTCGGGGTGGCCGTATTATCGGCGGTATGATATGGATATACCGCACTGACACGAGCAAGCGCACGCGCGCCACACCAGTTCAGAAACACACACGCATCATGATGGGATATCTGCGCCGCTTCTGCGCCCACACGGTTTACTGTTGTCACTACTCTTACTTATTTGTTCTGGAGAGGAAAAGTATCTCCGCCTTCGTTAGCCTTCTCGACTTTGTACCAGAAGAAGTTACCTACGGTGTATCGTTAAAACTATCAGCAGCGTCCCTGTTGCTAGCTCTTTAAAATGTATTGTTACTGCAACTGTAACTGTTGTGGCTTCTACGGAACCAACTGACTCCCGGCCAAACGAAGATGACTTTACTAAAAGCTCTGCTGTTGGTGGTGTTGCAGATTTTCCTACAGCGACGTAAGTAGCAGCAGCAGGAGCAGCAGCAGCGGTAGTGCCGGTATGACTAAAATCCGATGTTATGAAGGGTACGATGCCATTCGTCACGATAATGGAGTTGAAGTTACTGCTACTGATATTCATGCGCATGGTGTCGTTTGCAGTAATAGTGGCGATGATGGTAGTAGTGATTGTGGTAATGGTAAAAGTACTAATATAGATTGCCGTTACGATATCAGTACTAGATTCGATAACAGAAGTAATAGAAGAAGTTCTAGTAGCGGCTGTAGTAGCGGTAGGAGGAGGATGTTATTGCATATAGTAATCAGGCTGATCTGAGTCTTTCTCAAAACGCTTCGCCTCTTCCTGCATGCTTTCCTTTATTTTCAGTATAGCGGCTGACTCTGTCTGGTCCTGCAAAATACAACACACAGCCACATTTCGGGGCTTGCATCAGTTATATGGGTATTAAGAACAATCGTTGTATGGTTTGTTTATACCTCCACAATAGGATGATGGTAGAGGAACATTTGTTAGGAAAATATTGGAGGTAGTAGTGTGTGCGTATGGAATGGTGTGTGTTTGCAATGGGTCTCATCAGTATTCTAATAGTACAACAACATCCTTACAGTAGGTTAAAAATCGGTGCACAATTATAGCAATACAGTTCATAATGGACCACAGTACACAAGTAAAAACGTTTTTTCTTAGTTCAGATTGCAAAAAAATACATTTACAAAAAAACAAACATACAATCCGAATGTTGTTGTGCACATTAAGCTCTTTGTTCTTTTTAACCATAATTTATAATTTAAAAAACGAAAACGAAAACTAAACACAAATAATAACTTAAAAGAAGAATCATTAATGAATCATTTTGTTTTTTTATTGAACACAAACACAATGCGACGAGTACGAAACTCATAAAACTCTGAATAGCAAATGCTTTCAAAAAGCATACGAACAAAGCAGCATATTTTGATACTATTAATGTATCATGATTGCTTGCTTGCTTACTGTTCTTTACGATTGTTTTATTCAACTATCTTGTTGGTATAGTATGCTTTTATTAGTGTGTTTTTATCAACAATAAATCTTGCACTACGACATCAGACGAGAAAGAGAGAAAGAGAATGGTTCTTGATTGAAAATAGTGTTTCCTTTAGGAGGCATTTGATTCGTTTTCGTATGAAAGAAGTGATTTTTTTGTAAATATTTCTATTTCAATACAGTTGCTGGTACTAACACACAACTTCCTACACAACACTATCAAATACCACCATTACCCGCCACACAAAAGCCACAAAATGTTGACCATCATCTACGCAATAAGCTCTGATGCTTCATGCTGATGGCAGCACAAGCAATTCACTCTACCTCTGGCAACTGGTATACTTCACTCTTTCCGCGATTCCTTCTCTGGTGGAGATTCTTGGTTGCAACTGAGCAATCGTGGTCTTTCTCTGCAATCTCGTTCCAATACCAATCTCGGCAAACACACGCGCGCGACGTTCCACTCAGCGATAGATATCAACGATAGTCAAATAGGATGAAAGAGCCGCTGCTGCGCTGCCCCCTGCGTCTTCTAAGTACAAAGTGATATGCGTTCAAAAGCAGTTCTCACAAGCTTTACAGTCTGCTGTGCTCACAGCAATATTGGACAAACACAAGTTGTGTTTCGAAACTCGCAACATAAATCAACAGAAATGAAGTCTAACAACTGGCAGAAGCAATGTGCTGCGCCAATAGTAATTTGAACGAGTGAATGTTTTAATCGCATAGGAAGGGTATGCTTTATTTAAAACTGACGACCCTAACCGTATAGTTTACGTCCGTCTACTACATTTACTTTCTAAACTTAAATCATATACATGTTATGTTTATCTACTAGAATTATATTTTATTGAAAGCGGTAAAACCTACCCAACAAGCCAACATTATCATTGTTGCATAGTCTTGAAGCTTATTTCTCTGCATATATGATTCTCATTACCATGTATCCAAACGTTAACGCCCGACGCGTGCTTTAATGTGAACATTACAATGTGTATCTGGAGTCCTGATAGTTCTAACTCATTAAACTGATAAACGCTTGAAGAAAATGGCGAATGAAAACATCGTTCTCTTTCTCTTTATTTATTGTCCATGCGTAACAGGATATTGGTACCAGGAATCTCAAAGCTATTCCTTGTCTAGTATATTCTCTTTCTCTTTCTCGTCCGTGTTGTGTAGTGATTAAGGGATTTTTTGTTTTCCACATAAATAATATCATAGTTTTGCCCCCGTAAGTTAAGATTAACATGTATCTACAAACATTGCTATACATTCAGGTCATTGGGTTATTGTTGTTTTGTTTGCATGACAACCTTCTAGGAAACCTCTCTTCTTTGCATACTAATTCGAACCCCTTTAACGACATTTGATAAAGATAACAAATGTATTGGCGGCCAAATGAGCACAAACAGCCACCGAATACACGAGCTTAGCATTATCAAGAACCGTGTGTTAAAAACGTATATGCAATATGAAAAAAAAATGTTTTCAACAATTACTTTATAGAGAAGGTATACAAGAAGGTCAAAATGAAACATTAACTGATCCAATCAAAGATCAACCACAAAGTTCAAATCATAAGAAAAGAAACAATAAAAAATAAAGAGAAGAGAAGGAGATTTTCATTTTACAATTCAAAACCAAATCTTCCTCATACCTTAAGACTTAGGATAGTAATAAATCAGTAGCACGTTATGTACAAAATTCACTATAAACATATGAGCGAGTTTATGATAATATATCGCGTTTGTTGATCATTTTATTTATTTAACCAACCGTGTCTAAACAGCGAATAACAATTTGATCATTCTGAATTCGTTGCCAGCCTGTAACAACTCTTTATTGAGTGTGTCATAAATTTCGAGGAAGTCATGAGCAGGCTATACAGTTATTCAAATGTGAATCTTATTACCGGAGTGTAATTGAGCGCCATTGTCCTCCTTATATACGTAAATGATATGATGTAAGTAAACTGTTCTGTACAAACAATCATCATCAAAATATTATAAAGGACCATTTAGTCGATGCCTTGCTTTTCTTCATTGTTTTATGTCAAAATTAGAAACCCAAAACCAAACCGAATGTGTACATATGCAATTTGAAAATTGAAATGGCAAAACAAAAGGGAACGGTAACTGCATACTGAAACGAATATCATGAACTGTGTCTTTATATTTACACCAACTGCACATTTTTTAAATGAAAAGACGGATACTTCGCAATTTCGGCAATTCGAAAATATCATCAAAACCACCGTCAGTTGAATTTTTGTGTGAAACACATTAATCGCTTTTATTAAGGTTTGTTGAATGAAATTGTAATGAGTATGTATTGACAGGACAAAACAAAAATACAGCTGATGTTCGTCAAAATGAAATACCATATGTTCCCTTTCTCGTCGTGGATGTGTTGTTGAAAATCTCAATGAAACGCTTGTTTGAAAATCAAAACAACAATCATGTTGAGAGAAGGGCTCAACTTCTGAGCAAATGGGCTGAGCAAAATAATCAAGAACAGGTATGTCCCCGTCCTCGTTGTCAAGTAATTCTCAAACCTTCGTGCACCGTAAATATAGGAACAAAGTTAAGTATTTTGTGAGATAAAATTCGGTGCAATATTTTTCCATTCCGTTTTTTACAACACTCAAAACGATTGATTTTACTTCAATCCGCTCATATGTTGCTACCGTTGTTAAAATGAAGGATGGTGGTTGGATTGACTCTAGAAATTGTCGAAACTTACGTTCTCTCCCGGACCACCGAAGCCACCGAGGTTGTAGTCACCCATGCCACTACCAGAATCTTCTCGTGGCGTACCGGGTCCGTTTGCGGGACTGTTCTTCATGCCATCTAGTCCGTCGTTATTAAGTACCGGGCCACCCATCGTGTTGGGACCCATGGGCCCACCCATCGGGCCACTACCGTCCGTACCGCCGACCATGGGGAACTCCTGAAATATCGTGTGAAGAAAGCGTGTCATATTAACCGTGATGGCGAAAAACTGCGGAAAGCGTAGGAGCGAAGTCCTACGCCGATACTTACGGGTTTCATTGGTGTGTACATGTTCTCGCCACCAGAGTTTGATGAATCCTGAGGCGACGGCATGATGGGCGTTCCCGGTCCGGGTGGCCCACTCGGTCCTGGAGGACCTCCGTAGTTACCCGGAGAGGATGACGAGTAGTTCATCGGCTAAAGACGCGATACAAGGGAAGAAACAATTGGTTTATCAGTTTACTATCTCGGATCAGATGTGGATTTCGTTCGGATCGCTTCACTCACCGATGACGTGTTCGGTTGCCACTGCGGTCGACCTCCAGCCATACCCATTGGTGGCATACCACCAGGTCCTAAACTGCTGTTCGGTGGGGGTCCACGCATTCCCGGTCCGTACGTTCCCGCTCCCATAGGACCCATACCGGGGCCGCGAGGTGGATTCATTCTAGGATTCATAGGACCCATACCTGGAGGGCCTAGATAGTTGTAGTGTGGTTGTTTGGATTTGATAGTATTGTTTGTACGATCATATTATGGGACAGCATAAGGAAGGAAAGAAGATGAAGGTGAGGTAGAAATGGATGTTGCCAAAATCATATAACAATCGCATGGCACATAGACACGGCACAGCCAAATGTGATAATAAGCCACCAGCATTATAAATTATTAGATAATATTAGATTACATAAAACAGTATGAATTCAAATTGCAAATATTCATTTGTTATGCCAGGTATGAAAAATAAGGAATTTTAACAGGAACGGATACAATACACAACAGATGTTGCGAGTGCGTTTAAATATGAGAAATGATAGACAAAGTACAAAGTAGACACACATACACACATATAGATCATATATACAAGCACATTTAAATAGGCAAATTGTGATGATTTTTGGCAGCGGGAGTTTAAGAGATGATCGAAACGGAAAAGAAAAAACGGGAGAAAAGAAATACATTCGATTAACACACATATTTTAATCAAGCAGAATTTCGCATAAAGCATAACTATCTAACATAGAACGTAACGCAAAAGAGCTTGACCAATAATGAAACACAAAGCCGGATTTTGCCAAAGCAAACGAAATAAATGCTACTTTGGTGTCAGAATGCTTAGGGATAGGGAACAGAACAGTTTTTCAATGTACGGCATACTAATAACAAACTTAACAATTCTGTAGGATAATGATGGAAAAAGAAAAAAACATTTTTGCACATGTATATGCATGTGGAAATGCTCAAGTTACGAAACACTAAAACGCGATCGTAATCTTTCACCATCATAACCTTTGATATTCCCAAAAACAAGACGCACGGATAACTAAACATTCAGACGATAGGTATTATTCTTAATTAGAACTTAACATGATAAATTTAGGGTCTAGGTGCAGTGAAGTAAAAAAAAAATATTTCAATTAGCTAACTATTACCACTTCATCATTGAACTTTGAACTGAACATTGAAATTATGCAATGGAATAAAAATGTTCAGCAGTTTCCCCTGTGAAAAATAGATTAGCTATGAAGAAACAGAACAAACAACAAATGCTTGCCTGTTTAAAGAATAGTCCATCACAACATAAAAGTTACAACGATGGTGGTAACAGCAGCACAAACTATACGAGGAAAAGATAAATGCAGGCCATTGAATGGAGTTGCTTTAAAAGATCGCCAGTAAATCGTGTTTTTTTTCAATATTGATATCTATTAGATTTTAGTAAAACCGAATCATTCACTTTCAATTTGAATTTTGTTCTCCTATTCAATGTACTTTTAGAGAGTGGAAAGTTTAGGAAATGTTATGATAAACAAATGCAAACAACGAAGACGATTGAGACGAGGAGATTGATGAAAGAGAAATGATATACGATATGGAAAATAAAATCACATAACAATAGCAAAAAAAGATGGTACACATATTCGTCCGTACAGTGGAGAACAGAATCGACCTGAATAATAAATCAAAAGCACGTTATAAAAATATAACGTAGAATGGTAATAATATAATGAAATAAAAAATAATGATAGCTATAAGTATAAGGGTTAGTTTAAGCAGCTGTTAGATAATAACAAAAGACAAATTAAAATTAAAATTAAAACAATGGAAATAAACACGATATGAACACAATCATCGGAAACGTATTAAAGTTTGTCTGTATATATATATATATATATATTCTTTCAAAGAGGTTTGAAAGACTAAGAAAGCCTTCTTTTTGCTTGCGTTCAATTTGAAAAATGTTTTCTTACTCACAACACACTTATGGAAGCAACACGCAAATAGTTTTGCTTGGTCAAAGTTTTACAAAAGACAAAAGAGATTAATGAAATGAGTGATAATAAATGACGGCAGTGAACAGGGAAAAGAACAGCAAAAACAGACCAAAGATAGAAAGTACAGAATGTGTGGAAGCAATAGGAAGAAAAATAAAGAAGGAAAATGAACTAAAACAAAAAAGTTGTTTAAGTAGCAGACAAGCGCGACATAGATTGCCTACCTTGCCATGCTACAAAGTCTCCAGCTTCACCTGAACAGAGAACAAAGAACAAAAGAAAACATTGATTCGATTTTATTACAGTTTTGGCACGTATTATGTCGTTACTGTTGATAGATCAATGAGAAACGCTTCGTAAGAGATACATTAGCTGCATTTTTCGCCCGATAATCAGCGGATGGATAAAAGACTTAACATATGATTGTATCAAACATTTCCTATTTTCTACTTTTTTCTTGTAAAGATAAATTAAGCTGTTTCTGGCGCTTCTGAAGAATTACTATTTAACTATTCTGTATGATTATTCATTGTAACTTCACTGTTTCGTTGTACGTTCTGATTACTTTATCATTACTGATAAGATGTAATGAAGTATAGTTCCCTTTAATATCATAATAGGCAGTATAATATATCACACACAGCAATGTGATCAAAAATATCAAAGAAGCCCAAATGCAAAACAAAGGGCAATGTGACGCTAACTTACTAAAACCATTTCTGATGGTAAAAATTATCAGCAAAAACTCGCAAGGTAACGCAAGATTAAAAATTTAATAATTTAATTTTGGGAATATCAATGGAAACATTCCTTGATAGGCTGGGCACGAAATAATTGCATCGAAACGAGGGATCATAAATCAAACCATAGTGATGTACAATTGAAATCAATTCTAGAATATAAACATGAACGAAGATAACTATGTCATAGCCAAAGATAAACGAAGAGCGGGTGACGGTACTTGTGGAAACAGAGCAAACGAAAATCTTGTCTGCAAGCAAAAAGGCCGGTGAACTTCTCGTTACATGACAAAAACAAAACAAAACTACGCTTGCTAAAATTGGTCGCCATGAGGAATGTTTACTTTCAGAAGGTAAAAAATGTGATATCCAATTCCAATAAAATGCACAATTCGCATCTGCAACGAATGCACTGGCACCGCTAATTGTACTTTTGGTTGTAAAAATGGAAATGTATGAAGAAAAGAGCGATAGTACGGTCTGAAGAGAAGGGAAAAGGGGGAATATCTAGTCGCTTCGGTATGTAAACTCGCATTGTTATTGGTGGAGAAGAGTGTACACTAATGACCGATGCCGCTAGGCGGCAGGGATGAATGATCTTACCTTGCCGCGTCGGATCCATACTATTTGGCATCATTGGTTGTCCAGGAGGCTAAAAATGGGAAAGGAACAGTAAGTAGGTGAGAGTTTTTAGAGCGCAAAAAATATGCTTCACATATCCGTTTCGTACGCATACTTACACCATTGAAATCGTTTCCAATTCCTTGCGGCATTCTCACTCCGGGCCTTGGCCCCGGTGGATATCGCGGCCCACCCATGAAGGGCTGAAACGAATAAGCAGGTGCAAATGAAGCTTATATTGAGCAATTGGTGTAAAGTTCGCGAAAACTGTGATTTAGATTCCAACATTGAAATGATGTATGAAGCGAAGAATGAGCAGATCCTATTCAATGCTGTTTTATACCATGTAGATGTGGGACAATGAATGATTCTGGCTAGGCTTTTTATTTGTCGACACATTACTTGCTCTGTAGTATTAAACGATACATTACATTAACACTCAATTAATAGTCCTGTGAAAGGCATTTTTACGGTCATATTGTACTCATACAAGTATTCGCACAATCGGGATGCATGGTTTATTTGAATGGTTGTGAATGTTTTTTACCATTAATTTTACAAACATAAAAATTGCATGGTGGCATGAGTGGAATAATAAACGAAGAAATATGAAACACATTATCCGAACATTTGGCTGCAGGTGTAGTAGCTGGTTGTAAAACTTGTAAAGCATGTTGCGGATATAATTTTCCAAAATTATAAAATAACTTTCGATCGAACAGCCGAACATAAAACATAGAACTATTTTTGAGTGACCCAGAAGAATAGGTTAGAAGAACAGACAGACAAGAAAATTACACAACACTTAGCACAGAAAAGGAGAGACAGAGTACAAAAACACAGCGTGTAAAGTCGAACAGTAAAATTTGAGAAAAGTTAAAAAAAATCCAGAATAAATACAAGTAAAATTAAAGCAATTCGTCTTGGTGATATTTTATTAAAATCCGCTAGTGATTCCCCCTGAAATATGATTTGTATTTTTATATTTGAGAAATTTAAAAACAATGAAATAAAATGTCCTTCACTTTCTAAACAGTGAACGTAACTAGTGAAGAGGGAGAAGACATTTAACACACCGAGAGATAGTTTGTGCATTATGCTGACGACGAAACATTCAAAACAGACACGGATAATAAAACGGGCGACAACGAACGATTAACACAGAAAACAATCATCAAAACAAGCAGTTTAATGTTCAAGATCAAGCATAATAGTACAATAGCAATGAATAATGATGAAGTGTACAATGCAAAATACTGTGCTGCCCAATGCTGTTTCGTTACGTTGAGCCCCAAACAGATGTTGTGTTAGGAATCTATTCAGAGAAACATGTTTAGAGACGAAATTTCACGAACGAATCACCGGAGTTGAAATAAATTCCTTTTTTTTAATATTAAGTGCTTTCCATTTTAGCAAGTTATCGTACTCTAGCCTTCCCGTTTCTGTGTATGGATCGTAATAGAAAAGGAAAATCTTATAGAGCCATAGATAAAAGAAACTTAATGAACTGTTAATCACGGGGTCCTTGCTTAATTTCGCATTTTTTATTTGTTTTAAAGTGTGTACTTTATTCGAACTATGACCCAACCTTCCCTCGCACAGCACACCACAAAGACCAATTGGAAAATCAGGTAAAAAGAGATCGCGTTCCTGCCGCACTTCATTCCAAACGACGCTGGAAAATTCGGCGAGTTGAAGATACTAACCTGGCCGCTCATCAACTGTCCATGCGAGTTTGGAGGCTGTGGATGTGGGGACTGCTGACTACTAGGGTGTGAAGGTTGTGATGGCCTAATGGAGGAGTTCTGCAAAAATAATCAGTAATAACGACACACATTCACGAAGAGAAAGAAAAAGACAACTCAAAACAAAACGGACAGGCACGTCAACGCACGACAACAACTCTCAAGCACAATATATAGAAGTTCCGTTCAAATTTAGATCAAACGTATACACAACTAGCAACAATATACAGGTTAAACTAAAACGATACGCTAAGAAGTCAAGATCTACACATATACGATGCGCAAGAGTGTGGCCATAGCAGCGGGAAACATGTGTTACACCGGCGTTAATAAAGCGTCAATAAAAGCTGGCAATTAAGCGTTTGCGTTACATACATTGCCTACTTTTTGGCGTAACTTTGCTTTATCAGCCTAAAAGTATGCAATCTGCACCGTAAACGCATTATTGACGCTATATATTTCCAGTTTTAGTAAGGCTTCCCGGCCATGGTTGGTGTAGTAAAACAAATATCATTCCCTACAGGAGGACTGTTCTGCCTCAAATTGATAGATGTTTGAATTTTACTTATTAAAGAATAGCTTTCCGAAGTAACAGAGAAAAGCATCGAAGGAAACCGACAAAAGTTTGATATAATTAAGGTGTTTCTTTCTGATATGTACATTTAAATGTCGAATAAATCTCTTAAGACGAACTGTTAAGAATGTTTTTAAATAGACTGGCAATGATGAACTAATATTTCAGCGTAACACATTCCTAAGTGCCTATTAATACATTAAAGAAGTAACCATACAACCAATTTTTTGTTCTATGACAAAACCATTGCATTCCATCAATCAATTGAGTTCTTAGTACAGAGACGGTGGCGAACAAATTAATCATGGATGCTTTGTTATGTACATGCAATTCCGGGAAAATCTAGCATGTGATAACTGAGTTACATACTCTAATCAACTAATACTTTCTTCGTCGTGTAACGAGACTGAAAGCCCTAATAGGGCGCAATAGAAAGTGTAAACTGTGTTCAATTCTTTGTGATTCCGTAGGTTATTATAACGCACACACAGGCAAGCATGAGTTAGAGAATGCATTACACCGTTATCATCCCTGCTCTACGATATACCGTGTTTTGTTTAGGTGTTTGCTGGAATGTGTGTGCAACAGTAATATGATGTTTGTGCGCTTTGCACCTACCAACCAAATAAATGTACGGTATGACAAGTGTTGTGAAACCCCACACCAAGAATGATAACCGGTGGTAATGTGTTTTTCGTGGGAGGAAATGATATGGCGGTGTGTGAATGAGAGAGAGAGAGAGAGAGAGACAAGATTCGGGTCTCTGCGGAGGTAAACTTACCGGAAAGAAGCCGGAAGGGGCCATCGGACCGCCGGGCATGCCTTCGTTTGGTGGTAACTGTCCCAGAGGACTCGGAGCAGGTCCTGCATTGTGTGCTATGCCGTTCACACCATATCCTGAACTCACGAAACCCTGCAGAAATAGGTAAACATTAGTGTGCATGACGAACAAATCACAATAAATAATATTTAGAAGAAATATTTAGAATAACTTTGTATCAATGTATCAATTAATTGTAATGTTGTTTGTCAATTGTTTGTCGAGTTACAGTCGAAAAGCTTCGGTGAACGACACAAAGCGCAAATGTGCTACGACTATCACGTCCTCGTCACTCAGTTATCTATCAAAATAAAACGACTGTGGAGAAATTGGAGACCATGTGTCAACAATAATGCATCGAAGTTCTAAAACGGTCGGACAATTTCTATTTTCACAAATTGTATAGTTAGTCTGGGATCTACTAATGGAGCTTCTGGGTTTCTGGACATAAAATAATAGGAAAGCTATGACCCTCTGAAAGCGCAAAATTTGTAAAAAATGTATCAGCTTTAGAATTTTAGCAAAATTTCAACTAATATGCGTTCACAACCCGTGTCGACGTATTCTAAAGTTGGAACCTTTCCGGTACCGCTCCAAGAAAACCATTTTTGTAAAAATACGTAAAAGTTAAACTGTTTTTAAAAGATGGAGGTGCTTTTCGAACTCTGATCTTCTTTAAAAATGACATTAGAGTTCAAACGTTTAAGAAATTGATCAACCTCTTCAAAAAAGAATTGTTGATGTTTTTTTTATAATGAACTTGGTGCGATTCTAGCAAACGTTGCGTTTGTTTTTAGAAAGAAATGTAAAAAATTAACATGTGCTGTAAGTATAAATATTATTTCAACAGTACTATATTCGTTATCAGATAGAGACAAAAAAACTAAAATGCCATCCAAGAAAATGAGTCCTTTCTAAGAAATAGTCGAGTGTAAAGGGTTAACTAATGGTACGGCTGAGCAGCCGTGTGCCCGTTGTACCAATGACTTCCACCAGCCTTAATGAGTTCCAAAGGCGAAATTGCCTGGTCTTGAGTTGTGTGACGTGGACAGCTAGACACATACGAGAAGTGCAAGACCACACCTCACGAAGCACCACCACGCACAGACCGGAAATATAACGAAGCACACGTCAAAGCACAACTCACGACGCCTTCAAACCGTCGGCCTTTATATGCTACACCACGTCACACACAATGAGACGCGTGCATCTTGTGAAGCCTACGCGCGCGCTCCATTTTCTATCTTTCTATCGTTCAATTTCCCTTCCGTTGTATCTTTGCGTTGGAGAAATTTACAGTTTTTCGTTCGCTTTTCCAACGTTTCTAACGGTTGACCACCGCAACCGTGCCCGGTGTCTTACGCACTCTCTTCTTCGCGTACAACAGCTAGCAAGAGATTAATGACCGACGCAAACAAAACGGCAGAGAGCATCGTTGAGAAGAGTAACTTATATTGCAGAGCAGCATAACGGAATCGAAAATTTCGATACTTTCACTACACATCAAGATACACATGATGGTCAAACCAAACTACAATTGAGGACACGACGAGGCTGTTGGTAGTGTAACATTGCCTCCTGCACATGGCAAAACTGTATAGTCATACTAATAAAAAGTTATTGCATTTTGCCTCGTTTTCCAGAAAACGATCCAGATGTTTAACAACTTTGATGTAAAGCACGTTGGTGATTTTAATGGGCACCGAAGTAACATATGAAAATACTTACGTAGTCATGAAATGCTTTGGCCTCGGATGAATGCTCGCAGGTGTCCCGTCGCTCCGGTGCCGCACAGTAGAGATCCCAAAAGACGCACCACCACGAATGCAGGAAGCCTGGGGGTTCGCCTAGTGTGATATTTTTCTCCCACCGTATCTAGAGCGAGTCGTCCAACCATAGCATGGATGAGGAACGGATTTGAAACATAAAAAAAAAACAGAACATTAAGGATCAGCACTTCCATACAGGAGAGATCGAGGAGATCGGATCATCGTATACGCTTGCTCGCTGCTTCCTGTACTTAACCGGAGGCTTTCTTTTACATGAACGCGACTCAAGCTGCCAAGATTGCGAAAGGCATATGCGTGCAAGAGCAAAAAGACTTCGCATACTCCGAAGATCATCCTCGCTAACTCACCTCAGATAAGAATGTTTGTGCTGCTTTCGATGCTCCTACGTGTAATAAATATTCATATACATAAAGTGCAATTCTGCGAAACGAGAAGAGAGAAAAGAATGAGAAGAATTAGTCAAAGGAAGTCGCACACAAACTCGGACAGATGGTTACAAAACGAAAGAGCAGCAAGTATCATCGGGCATCAATCGGCGAAAGCAAGACGTCCATCACACCACACAAACCACCGGTAGAGCCCGGGGGGAGATCAACTGACCGCCAAGAGGAACTACCTTCTGAAAATCAGCGCATTAAAACAATACATAATTATCCTTCGTTATCTCTTGGTTTCACGCATTTCGCGTCGAAACCCGGCCACCACCGGATGAACGCGGGGGGATCGACATTATCGATGGAGTTGTTCGTGGCTATGTATAGGTGGTGTGCCTCCACATCGTGATCGTTCAGTCGCGCATTTGGCAGGCGCGCTCGCACACACATAGAACAGCATACCCTCCACACAAATGGCCGGCCGTTAAAAATCCCAATTAAAGGAAATACACATCACAACGGCAGAGGCAAAACCCGGATGCAGCAGCCCCAAGGGTCGAGTGATAGCGCGCGATGCCAGAGTCAACGTATACCGGCCAATGGGACCATCCGAGCAACGGTAACCCGGCGACGGAATGATGCCTCATTACCGTCGACACAGCAAATCTGGGACGCTAAAGAGTGGATTGTTGGAGGTAAGACATAAAACCATCACAACGAGAAATGTCAGGACACAGACGATGGATGATGGATCGCGATCTGCTGTGTCTTGACTGGGATGACACATTGTGTGCATGGGCATGAAAATCGCATGAACCAAGAATTTATTAAACAGTAGTATCCGCTAATAATGCTTTTGTAGTCACTCGAATGTCTCCTTAAAAGCGCATGTTTTAAAAACGTTAAATCTTATCAGTTATCATTTTGATTGTGTTTTGAATACACAAAATGTGCACATATTTGGCAATTATCTACTGATTCGACTTCTCTACGGGTTTGTTCTAACCTCCAATGTAAAAGAAGCTTAGTAATTGAACCAAACCAATCGATTCCTATCCTACGCTCCAGAACTGGACAATTCGGAGTTACCTGCATTCGATTCCAGCCAAAACGACATTTGCCGATCACTAGCATGAATCTCACTTTTCAGAGTCGACTCGATAAATAATCGACTATTATTGGTAGTCGAATCTTTGTCTTCGATTTGACCCAACTGCTGCAATCAATTCGAGACCTGTCATGATGGTCCTGTAGACTAAGTTTGTTTCCTTATTGACCTCTAGGATTAACCATATTACTATGTGATATAACTAAGTCGTCAGACATGATCACGGAGGCCGTTACAACGTGTGATGAAGAACCCTCACTAAACTCGATGTTTGTTGCTCGATTGTTTGATAATTCAATTGACAAAAAGACTGCTTACTAACGACATTTGCCATTAACGCTTAACTCATGACAACGCTGAAATTTTCGGAAACGATTTTGAAGCGTCAGTTTGGAATCGGTTCCGAAGCGTAGGTACGAAATCGATGCTGGAGCGAACGTTGGGTATCGATTTTAGAATCGGAGTCGGAGTCGGAGTCAGAGTCGGAATTGGAATCGGAGTCAGAGTCGGAATTGGAATCGGAATCGGAATCGGAGTCGGAATCGGAGTTGGAATCGGAGTCGGAATCGGAGTCGGAATCGAAGTCGAAATCGAGGTCGGAATCGAAGTCGGAATCGAAGTCGGAATCGAAGTCGGAAACGAAGTCGTAATCGGAGTCGGAATAGAAGTCGAAAACGGGTAGATTTGCTTCCGAGCACCTATCAATTCTGTAAACTGTTGCTTGACCGCCCGATTATATTGAATTTCTCATAATTTGGAAGATGATTGTTAGCATCTGACAAGCCATTACTCGAAGGAAGGAATAATAACTAAACCACTGAATTAGTGGAACTACAAAATATGTCAGTATCGATATGATGTTAGTTTCAGCAAAACTTTGGAACAATGCATAGAATTCGTATGATCCTATTGTAATGGAACCTACTGAACTACGGGATCTTTCGAAACGTGGATTTTTAGTGCAAATATAGTGGCTACGATCGTTTACGAAACTACAATACTATTTCAGCAAACAGTACGTTCCAAGTAAGCTGTCACGAAAATGACAGATAAAAACCAGTAAATTGCTAAATCTGGGGAAAAAAAACTTGGCTGACAGCCCCTCAGGCTCAAAAGTGATCCAAAAGTTAGTATGGAGCCATTTTTTCTGCAATTTCAACTTACACGCCTTCGATGTATACATGGCGACCACTACACGCTCTGTGATATGCCCCCGGGATTTTGGTAGGTGCCTGTGCCTTGCCATATGTGTGTGTATGCGTGCTTCTATTTGCTCTTCTGCGCTTCTGCAGACGGTCACTCTTCTCTTATTCCCGCGCAATCGCGGGAAACTACACAAAGAGACGAAACCGGGGGCAGAGTGGCAGATAGACGTGGCCGATGATCGCAATGAAAATGACGATCGGTCATCAAGAGACCAACACCACACTCGACAAGAAAACACCAAGAAACCAGTCAATTCAACCACCACCATTAACCATCCAGGGGAAGAACACAGCACAACGGTGAAGAAGAGAAAAATAAAACAGGTTTTTGGCGGAGCGCGCAACACCTCGCGCTCTCGAGTAGGGTGGGTTTGCTTTTATTTTGTGTTTTGTATATTTCGCTCGCCGCCTATACCTTTGCCCACTGTGTGTGTGTATACACGATATTATGGTTTATTTTTGCACACTAGACATTCGCGTCTTACTTTTCGCGCCACATCGGACCGCTGGGTGGCTCACCTGTGCACACACAACAACCGTGCACACGCATCGGGGCCCAGACGATGGAGGCATTACAAAACTTGGAAAAGAAGCCACCGATCGGCAGGAGAAAAAAAATCACACAAAATTCAACCAAAAGCTGTGTGTGCCCAATCTGGGCACAACATAGAGCTAAAGCAAATGAAACGGAAAAAACTGCGCGCTTCTAGGAACCACAGCTATCTCGGCAGATTGCGCAGCGCCGATAAAAAATGGAGCATTTTTTTTTTTGGAAAGGCGACAGAAAATGTACCTCTTGCATGAAAAGAACTAGAGCAACGTTAACCAATTGCGTTTCTCAAATCACAATCGTTGAATCGTTCAAAAAGATCGCCCAAATCTTTCACAACGTTGTGGAAAACAAGGTTGCCGGTGATACTTTCGCGATCTTTACGGACTTAGACCGCCGTCACATAAGACGCAATGCAGCCTGCATATGACGACGTGTTAGCAATCAGGTTCGTCAATATTAGCGCCTTTAGAGGACCGTTTTTTTATTATTCTGAACGTCAAACATCGCGATATACCACCTCCCCCGACACACAGCCCGAGGTGTTCCGGTTTATAGTATACCGGAGAGGGCGCTATTGCTTATCATGTGCTCTCTCGTTTGCTTCTGATAAGATGGCGACGAGCAGCAGCAGCAGAGCCAGTATGTAGCATAGTAGATATTAAGTATCCGTACTTTCATCGCAAAAGCTGTGTAGCACGCGTGTAGCTCAATCACGCGCTCTTTACGCCGAACGGTAACGTCAAACTTGTTGTTGCGAACCTCCCACCACCCCATACGTGCACACACACACACACGCGTCTTGAGTACGGGGCCGTGCGAAGAACACAGATAAGGCAACTGAACGCGTTTCCGAAGACCTTGATATTACTGAAGAGCGCAAACGCGACTCCGAGAACGATCGAGACGACCCGATTTGCGAAGGAACTGTATTCGATCGGACAAAAACGCGATGAATTGGCGAGTTTGTTCAAGCTGTCACAATATTAATCTTGTTTATACTTACAACAATTTCGTAAAATTTTCTGAAACATAAACTTTTTTTCATATTCCAGATCGAGAACATGCTATCCTCACTCATTCGAAATGCAATTATTTCCATTCATTTTTACTCTTCATGACCAAACCTCGGGTACGGTCGTATCATCAAGGTACGAAGGTGCGTACCACATGACTTCTAATCTCAACTGGACTCGTTCTCTTTTACACCAGACTTACCTTCCTGCAACTATTATATTAAAGCCAAGGAAGACCAAAAATGGTAATAGCTGATAGACCTAAATAGATAAATCAATCACCGAAAAAGAAAAGGAATGACAAACTCTGTCAACTTGCGATTTTCTAAACATGAGTGATATAAAAAATGCAAATTTTCTATCACAGTGAAACAATCGAGCTTCACCACAGATTAACTACAGTGCGTCATAGCGAATAAAAAATCACCGATCGATTTTTGGTTAGCTTTAAATCATGCAGACGAACGAAGAGAATGGCCTTTTGCTAATCCTCTCATACCAATCAAACCCACCCCAGGTTTGATCGTAACAACTGGAATGGGTAGGGAGCAGAAGTCGAAGCTAGAGCCTTATCAGTTGTTTTGATGTTCCACAACATGCAACTGAACCCTTGTCCCTCTTTCGCAAGGTTGCAGCAGTTGTGATAGGTGCCCCTAGTTTGAACTGGAACCAGCAGACCTTGAATGCAATTTACAAAATAAAAACACACATACACACACATTCATATTATGCTGTTATAATGCGTGAAACTTCCCTGAAGTAATTATTATTGAATTTATTCATAAGTGCAATGAAAACAAGCATTTCTAAAAGCGAAACATATAATCATACCCTACAAATAATCCACTATATATCGTAAAAAACTGCCAGACTGATAAATATTAAACAGATGTATTTTTGTTAACATTATACAGATGTATTGAATAACAGATGTATTTTTAGTGATATTAACAGTTTTAGCAGCAAGAAAGATGACGTCACTCGATCAGATTTGCGGGGAAACATGTTGCCAAAGAATCATGATTTGAACAAATAACCATTGAAGATTTACAGTAATCTTCTCAAAAATGTCATGCAACACAACACTACTATGTCATAAGGATAATTTCACTTATTATGTCTAGCACTTAGTTCCAATCAGCGTAACCAGTTTTCTCTATTAAAATTGCTTGTTGACACATCAGGACATTTGGTTTGATTGGAAATTGAAGAAAATGTCCATAAAATTAATGAAGCTGATTGGGATGTTTTTCTTAGGCAGTGCCCATTGCTTTTGTGAAATGTAATTTATTAAAAATAAGGTAATTTTAAAAAATCGTGCAAATCAAAATGGCATCGTATATTGCAAACTGGACACAAAATAAAAGTCCATATAGGATTGCGAAATTACAGGCCTGCACGTGGGAGAAAATCGGTTGATGAACGCTTTGATGCTTTTTTGAGAAAATACGGAGAAAACACATTTCAAGTACAATCTGTACTTCAAAGTGATGGGGCTTTTTGTTTTCAAGAACGACCGACTACTCATGCCTGTTTCTTCGTTCCCACAAGATGCTTCTGATGTCATGTAGATCTAAATTTCTGCCCTCGTATATCATTAGAAAACCAACCATCACTAGCTAGGTAAGACCACGTTTTCCCCATAAATAAAAAGATATCCCTATGACTGCTCGGTACACGGTGTTAAGAAGACTAAAATCTTGAAATGTTCGTCAAACGTTCAGAATGGTACGCATAACTGCATTGAAAATACTATTACTGCAGTTGGTGACAAATTGTAAACAACACGACGTTCCTAACGTGGGAATTTGGACATTACCAGAGGTTCAGAAGGGTTTCCACGTGTACTCCTGATAGTTATGGATCAATCTAAACACTAACGGACTAATCAGGTATCTTTGACACTTTAGCAACTGCGACAAATACAACGGATTATAAAACTAGGATAGTTAGCTCACAACTGGTCAACATTTCAGCCCAATCGATTCACAATTGCCAAAAAATAGCCTTCTAGTTGTCAATTTACACCTCGATTTGCACCAAAGAAGTATTCGCTCCATTTGACCGCAAGTGTTAAATAGATTAAAGTAAATTAAATCATAATAATTTCTAAAATTAAAGTACATAACTTATGCCACATCGAATAATAAGTACAGATCCATCAAGAAACAAAAAGATTCGTAAGTTAAAAAATATAAAAAATGTCTTCATTCTTCAAGATGTACCTGTATTTCCTAACAGGGCGAAAACTTTAATGTCAAACGAGAAAAAATGTAACGATCCGTTTTAAAGCTGAACCAACCACCTCCTCCAAAGTCATGCTGTGTTTCGCGTCGCGTCTACCGTCTCCACGGCGGCAAACGTCCACGAAACGTTGTGGATGTTTTTTTTTGTTTCGTCCATAAAAAAAGAAGAAATATTTGTCCAGCTCCCTCGGCACCCACCTCCTAAATGTTCTTCTCTTTCCCACAGAAGAGTATATGTACCACCACAAAATGCGTCCGACGTATCTCCTTTTATTTTTCCGACCGTCCTCGGTTCGTATCCTTCCAGGATTTGCCAGACTGTTGTACTACTAGCTCTCGCTCACCCGAGAGGATAACGGCACACACAAAAAGCTTCGGTGCGTGGACGCCGAGAGACCCGCGCGCTGGGTGGCTGGCTGCTCGTTGGGCCGGGAGGTCTTATGTACCACGAGTAATATACATACGAAGCGCTTTGTATACCCAAAAGCCCTAGACATAGCTGCTGGGGAGTGCTACGCGGTCGGTGCCGATGGCGGTGGCGGCGGGTTGACGCGGTTTGATTGTGGGAGAATCAGGTTAGAGTATGTCACAAACCTTGTCGCCTTGCGAACCTTTCTTCACCACCCGCCGGGACATACCCGGCACCGTGCGCTAGGGATATATGCGACCCGCGCACATAAAGGACGAAGATAGTTACAGCATAATTTATGTATCTTCCAGTCACTCATCGTCGGCACGGCAACGCAACGGGAAACCGAATGAGCCGAATATGAGTATGGCACACACGTAGAGAGAAACTCAAATCCGCACGCTTATGCCTGCTCGGGCAGCTGGCAGCAGCTCCAGCAGAGCCGGTGGCGGAAGGTCGGCGCTTTGGATTGAGTTCCTCGGCATAGTTTTTCGGGGGAAAAACTGGCAAACGATGCCACCATCAAAGCGCTGCGCTGTGAAGGCTTAGTCAGTGTTAGGTTTAGTAGTAAAGGTTATTCAATAACGCGCCTGAAGCCGGCACACATAAGTCTGCAATCAGATTTCTTCGGATGGACCGAAATATGCTGGTGCAGGCGACCGACCGCATCGATGATGGCAAGGACCGCAAAGCACTCGGTAAAAGTTCGTCCGTGTGGTCAATCTACAATCGATCCATCACATCACAGGAAGGGCCTCTTTGCTGTGGTTTTCCCTGCATCGCTGAAGACGTGGTACTGATGTTTTCCTTTGCAGTTTACGTATTTTTTATATTAATTTTCACATTCATTATTCTCTAGTAATATGAAAAACTGACTGTATTCCTCCATGGGTTAAGTCAAAGAAAGCCTGAAATAATTGCAGAATAAGACTACTGAAAGTTGACATGTCCGTAATACTCGTCATATAATAAGATCGTCAAAAACTTCCAGTAAGGCATATTGCGGTAAACTAGAAGCTTCTTCAATTATGAGTGCTTTAAGAATTATGCGCTGGCTCTATTATAGAGCTCCATCACTAGACTCGTCGGGCCTCGGTGTGCCGGTCATGTCAATAGAATGATGCCGAACCATATGTCCATGTACCCAGTCCAGATTCAGTTGACTGCATGAACGTCTAAATCTATAGCTTTTCTAGAACAACTTCAATTCGCTACTTTTGAAAATTCCGAAAGCTGATGAACATTTGCAAACGTTTTAATGAAATTTAACGAACCCCTTGCAACTTGAAGAATTAGAGACATTCAGCTCTGCAAGTTATAGCACAAACAAGTTAAATAAGTTATAATCGAAAATGATGATCATCCTCGAGCATATTTTGTGAATCAGATAGCATTTTGTTTGTAGTTTTGGTTCAGAGCTACACGAAACTATCGTCCCAGGTGCACCAGGTTTGCGCTTTCTTTCTCTTCTTTTCAAAGAACCCATTCGACTAACTTTCGACTGAGCGTTGAATGCTTTATCGCACATATAAGGACAAATTAAAACAAATTCTCCTTGACAGAAGAACCCACTTCTTCCTTATTGATAAAACAACCTCAACCTCTAGGCCTGCCAGAGGTTGAGAGGTTCATTCGCCTTAGTTATTACCCTTAGTCTGGACGAGGGGATGGTCGTGCGTACGAGGGGATGGTCTAGTTGAGATTCGAACCTGTGGTGTGTAAAGCCTTGCGCGAGATCATCGAACATCTCGTTTGATATCAAGAAAAGATCTGACATGTTTTTTATGAAAAAAAGTTTATGTTTATCTGGTTTAAGACCAGAGAGCTTGTTGTGTTCGAAAAGCTGAGCAGTTTTAACATATGTTTCGTATCATTACAGTTTGAAAGTGCATCGATCCCCTTGCAAAATTTCTCTTTATACGCCACTAGTAACGACACCACTTCATACTTCAACAGTGGACTAGGCAAGTGCAACTATCCACGTACGGGAGAGCATACCAGTATGGTCTGGGAGAGTTTGTTTATCGATCGAGAATTGGCAATGTATTCCGTAGCCACAGTTCGCAGCGTGCTCTACCTTGGCTCGCAAAACGGAATAATCGAGCACATTCGAAAGCAATATGCGATTGAGTCGGTTTCAGTATTGCGCCAGACAAGAGCTATGTTGCAATGTTGGACGTTTTCGTCGATGGCGTCTCGTGTGTTCATTACCTCCACAACCACACTGCTCCACGCACACACACATATACGAGGAGACCACCACCATATGCACGGGCCCAAGATATCGTCGTCAACAAGACAAGTGCCTAAACACGAAGATAGGTCGGTCGTCTCTTTGCCAAGTGAACGCCGCACGATGTAAACAAACGCCTTTCTAAGCCCCATGCATGTACGCTCGTCGCCAAGGATCATCGTCGCACGGCCCAACGTCGTCACACCCGCGCGGCCTCCACCTCCGTGCCCATTGGTGTGACCAACGGAGGGCTTTCGGATGGCCAACGATAGTTACAACACACGCACCACCCCGCGACGAACCAAACAACCTCCTCCTCCTCCTCCTCCATCGGACGTGGCCAAAAGGTTCGCAAAAAGCGTGCTTGTGAAACAACGCCGGGTGGAGCAGCGGGAGGAAGGACGGGTAGGCTCAAGACCGTTACACAACACACCATGTGCGTGTGTGTGCGCACATACGGCTGCTGCTCTTTGGAGAGCGAGAAGGAAATTACTTCTGTAAGAAACCGATCGGAGAAAGACGGCACTAGCGCGCGAACTAGAGGCTGTCGAGTGTACACGCGAAGGTGTGCGCTTCAACCCGGCTCGGCTCTCCAACTACGTCATAACTTTTTGCAACCAGCAACACGGCATGACGACGAGGGAAACAAGAAAATATCGGATATTTTTAGGACGTCCATGGATAAAATACACAATACGCCCGTATGACACACACGTGAAACAAAGTTGAACGCATTGGCGCCAACATGCGGAATGGTTCCTGTCTGTTGCGATCGATTTCGTTCAGATAGCAAAACATTTCTGTCGAAACTTTTCAGTTTTCAAAATTATGATTCTTTTGGAGTACCATTACTTTCTGGCTAATGTTTCGTCTTTCTACAAATTCTGCCAATGACACAACAAAATTAAGTGATTTTCGAGGCCATGGTGGACTCTGACACCGTTCTTGTATAGCAGCACTGATAAAGGCAATGCCTCTCTCACTCTCGTGCCCCAAACACACGCACGCACTGCTGATCGCGAAACAAATCCTGCAACCTACAGCATCCATCCGGCAGGCACATTGAAGAATTCGATCCAGAAAAGAAGGCGAAACCGAGCGGTCAGACGTTCAAGGTTGATGAATATTCGCGCCTAATGATGGAACGTGATCTTCTCTCTTCTGCTTCCACTGCATCTCTATTCCGGTTTCTTTCTCTAACGAGCTGCAAATTTCGCTGCATCAACATCTTGATGAATTGCAGGCTCTCCATAGATTAAAGTCTATAGTAAAATAGCTGACTTAAACAATGCCTAACCTAGTTCAACGTTATATTTATATCAAGTGAATAACCTAGGGTACTATATCCTTCTCCATTATCTGAGTGAATTACAAGTAATTAATTTGTGATTTGTGAACTGTACACAATGCTTAGGCCAATAATATCTAGCACATGAATGCTAACGAACGTTCAAGCCAAGTTCAAGTTATTGAAATTTGAACTTAATTATCTTTTATGGTAAATCCGACGATTGTTCGACCGACCAATGACTTAGTTATGTTTCATTAAATTAAATTTCATTTATTAATTTTTAACGTTTTTCGCGGGACACAAAAAAGTAACTGAATAACGAGATGGAACTATCAAAGTAGATTTTCGACTTAAAACATCCTATTGTGCAACTTGTTATAATTTACTGTATTTTTTAATATAAAAATGTAAATATTGTAGGGGTCACCTATTACTTTTTATTCACTTGGCTTTTTCTGCGCTTTTTCACATTCCGTCTCCTTGGCGATTGGTTTCAACAAGCGCTTTTCTCTCTGACGTCCCAAGTTAAGCCACATTCTTCGACTTGAGACATCTGTCAAGTTGGATCATTTCCAGATGGCATTTGATGCCCCCTATTTCCTACTACAATATGTTTGGAAGGAATATGCTAGGACAAACACACTAATAACTGCAGTTTTTTTTTTGTTCAAATCATAGAATAACTTTCATCGAAATGCTTATTACTATTTCACAATAAACATTGCGTTTCTTTTGTTTTTTTTTGTTTTTGTTTCTTTTGTTTTTACCGTCCATTGCTGAAAGTATTGAATAGTATGTGAAGTATGTGAAGCGATATAAAATTGAATATCTATAGTTTCTGGTGTGTTTTGTTTTTATTCCAATCACTGTTCATTTTTCAATTATCCAAGAAATACTGTCATACCCTTTCAATACCAATTATCAAATATGCTTTAAACAACTAATGACAAATAATTACAAAAATCATATACCGAATAATCAAAGCTAGGATTTGCATTACCATTAAATGCAATTACAGGATTTAAAAGGTAAACAGAAATTCAGTTTTTTTGCTTGGTAATCCAAATATTGAGTTAATTACATCTATTTTTGTACTGCAATATGTTTCCCATAAAAACAATGATCAAGAAACATTATTCACAAGCTACTGCGACCGACTGTTCGAAGCACACGTGGTGAAACAACATAAATTTCAATTTTAATAGCCAACAATAATAATACTTACTTTTCCCTAGCTTGTGCATCTGACGGCACCGCTGTCCCTTTGCCTTTCGCATACATTTTCACCCACACTCACTGGCCAACGTTTCCGTGTTTACCTCCTTCCCTAGCAGGAGGGGGGAATATACAGTACAGTGTTATCCGGTTCCAGCGATCGACGCGATTTTCCGCGATAATTAGCAGCTTCCACCTGCAACAAGCTGCAGCCGCGCTCAGACGGGATCTTTCTTCCTTCAACTTCTCCCCACTGTTGCTTCGTTCACTTGTCACACACGATTACACCGGTGTGCGGTCGTGTTTGCATCAACACGCCTAGACGGCACACGCACACTAGCTCATACGCGCACACACATGCACACGTATAACAGCGAGAATGCACGATCGTGCAGCTGCACCGGGTCAGATCCGCCAGCGCCGAAAGATCCTCGGGGCCCGTGTTGATGCTGGCGGACGGGCTGTCACACTTTTACAAACCACCGTAACCGATCAGCTGGCTGGCTTCTGGCGGGTCGCTCACACAACTAGGTGACGACAACGGACCCCCCCAGGCAGACGCACAATCCACACCAGCTCCGCACACGTCAAAACGATAGGGGTGGTTATGTTGAAGTTGTTCGGCTTTCCTTTTAGGGCAACACAGCACAGCACGTTTCCACACAACGACCTCTCTTGCTCTTTTTCTCTTGCGCCTTAGATCATTTGAACGACACAACAGGACGTGCCACACGCCACACGGAACAATTGGCAACCACACCTACACTCTCACACCGCAATGTGCGTCCTCTGTGAAGTGATGACGATCGGTGCCTTCCCAAACACACCGCACTAATCTAATCTCGAACCAAACGATCACCGACTGTACTCCACGTGAAGAGACTGCACCAACCGGGAACGATCTTTTCTTACTCCTCTACACACGCACACACACACGTATATACACCAAAGCTTACACCCACTCAGTGCCGGTGATGCATTCTATTGATTTTTCGAAGGTTCAACGCGTGAAATAAAGCACTCCCCAACATGCATGAACATTCACAAACACGCGCACACACTCATACACACATCTAGCCTCACCGTCGTGTCCGTCAACTATCGACTGTGGGGTTTTCTGAAAAGAAAATATGTTTTATTATAGTGTTTCATTTGGTTTTCATCGTTACAATAGGGAGTTGAGCAAGATTAAGCACTACACGATAGGGTAGACGATTTTCTCCAGTAACATTTTTAAATGTCCACGCCAATACACTTTGCGCAGTTTCAACATCAATCGAACACAAGCAAATCCAGCAAACTTTCAGCAAATATTGTTTCATCGTGTACCGATTCAACACACCAGATTCAATTGCGTTGTACGCGAAAAAACGCAAATGATTACAACGAAAATTCCAATACCTTTTCTCGCTCGTGTTTGACAAAACAAACATACATCGGCCCCGTGAAAGAAGTGAGAGCAAAAAACTACCAAACGGAAGACCTCTCTACTACAAGCGCACCACAGCAGAGTGCGATTATCGCTCGGATCTCGCACGGAAAGACGCTCTCACCACCACACATGCACACGCGCGCGCTCTGCCAAACGCGCACCCCATGCTACCCCGTACATCGGTCATCTAAAAAAAATAATGATGGCTGCTGCTACTTCGCCTTGCCTGCTGCGTCCTGGCGGTGTTTTGTTGTTACCATGGTGAGCGTTTGTGTTGGTGCCATCCAACCTAATTGTTGATAATAATTACCGCTGACAGTGTGTAAAGCCAACCGAGCAATGTTGCACGCACACACGTACGAAACACACACACACACACATCAACCTCTGTGCATCCCGTTCGCTCGTTTACTACCCTGCGGGCTGGGGCGAGTGCGTGCCCGTAGAAGATAGAGAGAGAGTGCAATAAATCGAAGTAGCTTCAAATGAAAAGCGAAACGCAGGCTTCAATTTTTGTCCGCGATGGAACACCGTTCTTTTTCGACGACGTGCGACCAGGAAAAAAAAACAAAATGTTGAACAGTATTGCACTCGTGGAACATTTTCTCGCTCGCTCGTGGCGATGAGACACGACAAAGTGTGGCACGTCCGCAGGCAAATACTTGTGACACTCGGACTACCGAGAACTTATTTTTTGCATCACCACCTTCATAGAACACTAGCAGTGCGGATACTGCAAACCTTCACATCCAAGCAGCCATGGTTTTCATAGAACGGTTCGGAGTCAGCACGCAGCCCGACAGTGTCAAAACTAAGCACTTCTAAATGCACTACAGTGTCGGTGGTTGAATTTAGCCGATCAATTGCAAACACAACCCAGGAGAACGCGGCCCGCGAAACGTCAAGTGCGACTCACTTGGTGGCCACAACAATCGAATTTTGTGCTGCGCACCACTCGCTCGCCAATGGACGGCATGGAAAATCGGTCGTACCTCACCACAGTGTATCCGATCCCGCGATAAAAACGCAGCTGGACGATATAGCTCACTCACAGAACTGACGCTCTCTCACCGTGCTGCTCTGCTGGACGACGACAAAGATACTTCTGATCACTTCCGCCGCTGTACCGAGCGAAGAGGCAGCGCGATTCAGCGCACTAACACCACCAACACGCTCTCGACGCATAATCTTCTACCTGTGTCTGGGCAACCAGCAGTCACAGTGGCTATACAGTCCTGGACGGAACTATAGCAGCACCTGTTTATTTCTGCCCATTACAGCTCACATTCGCTGGTATGCCACGCGTTGTTCAATTACTTTATTTATTTATTCATTCAACATGATCAACCGCCTAGCTATATCATGTCCACATAACATTCACTTCAAACTATAAAAAATACTCGCTTTGCTTGTTATTTATTTGGTTCCAACTAAGGTCTGGTTGGGATGTTTCCTTGTTCACTTGTTATTCAGTATTGTTCTAGTTATTCTAACACCAAATTTATCAAACAAATCCCGCAAAACAAAGCTCATGGCTATGTTTTAAAATTATTTTTTAATACATTTTTATTTCGGTTTGTTGTTTTATTTGCGAGATTTGCTATTTGCGAGATGTGTTCAAATTACGTTACGGACTGTGGAGTGCGCACTTCTCACACGCACACATCGAAACTTTCCGAAAGACCGGCCTCGGTGTGACAGATCAAAACACATTCTTCGGGAGATTTTTTCATCTGCCATCGCTTACATTATTGAATTTCACAATAGCAATTTTGTGTAGACTAAATCAATGTTTATTACACCGGCTAAAACCAACCATTTCTTCAACCTAGTATTCATAATTTTGTTTCGTTCCCTACTCCCATGGCACACGAGTCACAAAAACCCTCGCATGGAAATCGCAAAACTGAGCAAGGAAGAAAAATCAAGCTACGATGATGTTGGGTTCACACGAATAATGTTCAACTGCACATCCTCGTAAGGTAGTGTTTGTGTGCGGCGCATTTACCACTCTGCCTCATTATCGTGGCTGTGTGTTGGTAAGAGAGTTACATCCCGATCTTCAAGCGTCAACAATCATTGGGAGCGATAGTTTTTTTCTACATAACTTTATAATAGTACAACAGAATAATTTTGCTAAAGCAGCAGTATTGAAGAGTTCTATTTTCTATCACTGTACCTCTTTCTCTGCTGCTTACTTTCCTCTCGCTTATTTTCATATACGCACACTCGCTCACATTCGCGCTTGAAGCACGCGTTCTGAAGAAAACTTTGTCTAGAATGATTTTCCCTATTGTTACCAACCTGTAGTAGCAGCAGTGTAGTAGTTGTATGATTGCATCATGAGAAATCCTCCCACACCAACCCACCAAAGCATGCGCTATTGCTTTCCGCTGCCTTCGACCGGGGTCAATCGGTGTGCGTGCGCTTTGGGAGTTCAGCTAGAGCAAAAACTAACTAGTTCCTGGCATACCACCAACACAGACGCACGCAAATGGCTTTCTATGTTTCCAACTATCATTTTTTGCCGATCATATTCATGGACGTTCTTCTTGATTACATGTTGCTACCAGTGCTCACTCTTCGCTAGCAGTGGGGCCGCATGCACGAACACCAATCTCGCGGGCTATATACGTCAGCTGCGTGCATGTATTGCACTACATGGGGTGTCGGTGTGTGTTTAAATATAAACGCTGGATCGAAAAGAGAGGGTGCCGGCGCGAAACCCAAAATCCCGGATCTATCAAGAAAAAATCCAAAAGAAAGCAAACGACCCCAGAGAGAAGATGAGAAAATTGCTCGGGAGCGTGTACGGCACACGCGTTGGTATTAGTATCGGTGGGTAGCGGCGAAGGTGGCATTGGGGTTTGAAGTATTTTTGCCCTCGCATACACCCCACAGAGCTGACGGGAGCGACAGGAAGGCTAGAAGAATTTTACCTAGTTCGGAAGAAAAATAGCGGACGATGGCAACGGCGGAGAAGGGAAAAATTTCCACACTTTTCCATACAGTTCCATCCAACAATAGAGAAAGAAAGAGAGAGCGAAAGCGATTGAACGGTGTAGCGCTGAAGGGTTGGATTCCAAGGGGATGAAGATGAGATGTGCCGGGACGTTTCCGTATTTTTCCGTAACGACACGAGCAGCAGCACTGGACGAAGCAAGGTGCGGGGTGCGTTGGAGGGCAGACGATGGCCGCGCGCGCGCGGGTAGAAACGAAAGCAGAGGGCAACATGAATATATAAAAATTGCCACAAATGCGAGCATCGTACCAACACCAACGCACCCGGCTAATGACAACAGCGCGTACTGCCGTGGAGGTTGTACGCGAGTGGAAGCGAGAGCGTATGAGCGAGCTGGGAAGATGAAGAAGAGTGCTGCCGTACTACCTGTGTGTCCCGTCCGAGGGGTGAGATAGCAACATGACGACGACGACGACGACGATGACGGTCGGAGTAAGCGAAAGGTGAAGATAAAGAGGGAAACGAACATCGGAAAAAGAAACAAACATCACCAACGGCAACTGTACGTGCATTAGCATGACTTACTCGATGTTGAACTTGAAGCAGTTTACTCTAGATCAGTCCTATTACTATGTCTTACGATAGTTGTTTGTTTTGGTTATTTGCAATACGAAGTATTGCCTTTCTTTTGATTTTGTCTTATTTTTAATTTACCTAGTTAAGGTGCTTATAGTGCTAAAAAATCTCTGATGATATTAACTAGTTTTCCAAGACTATGCAACTCAACATGGACTTGCAACTCAACATGGACGGCTAAAATGTTGACAGTTTTGTGACAAATGTTTTTATATTCTAATTTTTATTTTAGTACCACTATAATGTATGTAATATTATATCTCATAAAAAATAGGAAATAATGAATTAAAACTAGACGATCTACGATTTCCTCAATACTTTAAAAGGAAATCCATAAAGCAATTAATTTCAATGAAATATGTTGCTAACTGTATAGATTTGATAAGTAACGATCCAGAAATAATATTAAGCTGGGAAAATTTAGAGATTTATTGAACGTATTAGTTTTAAGTTAACTTTTAATGTAAACTTGTATATAAGCTAAGACAAATAAAACAGTAACATTTTGAATATTATTAAAAAATAATAATAATTATCTAACATAATGGTATTTTATCAAGAAAAATCTATTAGTTTAATCTAGATGTGTTTATTAGTATAGAATAATTCAATAGTAATAAAAAAAAATTGAATGACTACCGTGTATGCGGCGTTGCGTACTACAGAATACTAAACAAGAGCCTGCCGGACAACGCCGACTTTGATCATACTGTGTTTGTCTATTCAGGAACAATTCCAAAGGATCATCAAAAGTGTATCGTGACGATCAAAGAATTCTCTCAGCATACCCGTTTGAACAACAAACATATGTAAAAGCACACAGCAGGGAGGATGAAACCACAGCTGTGGGGAAGGTGCTCACCAGGACACTCTAGGATACACCAGATACCAGTCGAAGGCGCCTGGAGACAGCGAGCCCACACCATAGCTCGTACATAACATCATACATAGGGGATGCATTCACAGGCCATCCCTCCGAAACCCTATTCCAGCCCTGTCCCGCTGTCTTCTCCACATACATAGACGGTGGTGTGCGTCGCAATCACTGCGTTTATCTGCTTATCTATCGATGCTGCGCTCACCATTTCCAGCCGAACAGGTGGATTAAAGGGAAATGGGCGGCAGCAGCACCAGCAGTTTTCCCGAACGTAGTTTAAAGCGGTTCAGTTTTCTTTTCTTTTTTCTATGGCTCCCCGCTGTTCGAAACTGCTCGATAACTTTAGTTTGGCTGAAAGTTTCTGGAGTTTTCGGCAAAGTTTGGTATAGAAACATGGCAAAGGCCATGGCCCTGCCGCTCGGTTTGTCGCAGGGCTTTGATAAGAACTTTCACGTGCGGCCTACGTACACTGCAGATCCGTACGAACTTGCGTATGGAACTTGTTGTAAAGTTTTCACCATTCGCGTTGACTCGGCGAAGTTTTCACGATGCAACAATGAGGAGCAAAAAAAAAACAGTTTACACCTGCAGCCGACTGCAGTCCAAAAATCTTAACCGTATTTGTTCAAGATACATAGTACATACTCTACAAAGCGATGATTTTATTACTTTCTCTTCTTTACCCGCGGAAGATCAGTAAACGCTTTTCTCGCCTTTCGTTACTAGTTTTCCTATCGTACTCGCAAGTTTGTTGGCTTAGTTTTCAATTTTCCATTCGTCTTTGCAGCTCAACCTGGCATTTCTTTCCCCAGGTATTAGCTTCTTCCACATTTCATACTCTATTAAACACTTTCACGGGGCTTCTTCCCGTGGTGTCCGTTCGGTGTTTCGGTTCGTGCCTCATTTTTCGGTGCCTTTGCTGAAATGAGTTCAGTCACAGACAAGTGAGGTAAAAATAAAACACAAAACAACGTAGCAGCCAGCATTGCACGCATTTTCATTGTGCACAAAATGGAAATACATAACCCCACCAACCCTGGCCGGATTTCCACCTCTTCCACCCGATGTGGACAAGACATTTTTCTGCCACCTTTTTTAACTGCTGCTGCTGCTGCGTGAACAACACATGCACCAATACATCGACCACAGTGCGTCTCATCACGCTCGCCCACATCATCCCGCGCCCAATTGCGCGGGAGGAGGTTGCACGTTTGTCGCGGAACGAGCGTTCCGTTTCGAACGGAAGAGGAACGCGTCAGAGATGAGTTTTCGTGTTTTTTTATATGTTCTGCCTGCTAGCTGGTGTACTGTTCTAGTACCTCGACTTTTATGTGTTTTTTACCATTTTCTTGTGAAGTATGTAAGAGGACGTGTTTTTTTCTGTTGATATGTACTGTCAGGATTGTGTCCTGCCATTTTTCCCCAACTCGATCGGTTTGAATGGATTTTTTCTTTCGTTCGTACTTTCGTTTAGGAGACGCGACAACAAAAACTGCTACTCCCGCGTCGATGATAACGATCGTCATAATTATTATATCAATAATGCCCAAAAAACCTAGCGCGAACCACCGGGCAATAGTTTGGAAATTTGTATGAAGTAGGTGAAAAAAGAGAACAGACAGACAGAGAAAGAGAGAGAGAGAGATAGATAGAGCGAGCGCGCACGCGAAAGCGAAGCGCGATTGATTGTGGGAAAGGAAAAAGATGAAGAGTAATGATATCTCTTTTCGTAGTGTGCGTTGCATGTACAACCGTGTACATAAGGTGCACACACATCGCTGTATATACACCACTAAGGGATGCTGCTGCTGCCGCGGAAGGCAGGGTAGGAAAAAAATAAGGGTGAACCAGTGCGACAGAGAGGGCGCATGGGAGTGTGTACGTCTGTGTGTGTGTGTTTGTGTGTTATGCGAGGGCGAAAGAATGGTCGATTCCGATGAACCAACGAAAAAAAAAACGCATAAAAAAGGTATGCTCACTATTTCCAGCGCGCCTCGGCGTGATACACACATCACACCAACACCAGCAACCCCAGCAAGCACCATAAAAAACCAAATCATGAAAGCACGGCCTAAAAAAATGCCGTGGATCTGACAAAACCTCCTAGCGGTAGCTGGCATAATTTTCTGACACAACGGGACGATTATGTTTAGCTAGCAGAGCAGGCATTTTTTTTTGGGTCTGGAACGCCATTTTACCATTCTTAAAAGGGAGTTTTGAAGAAGAATTTATCACTTTCGAATTATCTACTGTTGTATTTTCAGATTTTCAGTCCCAAAATGTATCGCTAGGCAGATGAATTTAAAATGACTTTTTTGCTCTCGGAAAGTGCAAATTTGTACTGTTTACAATGTACATTTATAGTTTTAGTTTTTACATTAGTTGGCTAAATTCACTACACCATTATCCACTACTACTCCGTTGGAAGTATTCTCCTTGTATAAAATAATAAAAAAGCACAACCCGCGTGTCCACACGACGACGGGCGAACGGGAAGCGCAATCGCAAGGTAGCGCGCAGGGAGCAGCGTCCGACGGTAAAGTTTCTTTTCATTTGAGGGTCATTCTTTTTGCCTCGTTTTGCAAACTCCGGCTGCGTTCCGCACACGGCCACTGGAAAGGCCATCCGGAGGTGGTAGCGCGAGGCCGAGACCGCGTCTGGCCCATTTCCTTTCGATTTGCGTCGTTGCAACGTTTATGTGTGTTTTGCACCAATCTTTTGCCGGTCGCCGCCTGCCGCCCGCCCTGGAGCGGAAGACCTTCGCAGCAGAGGAGCGTGTCGTATCTGCTGGGTGCCGGGTGGGTCTCTGCAAAACACACGAGAAGTCGCGAAAACAAAACGGAAGCGAACAGGAACCCGCAGGAACGGCCGGAACGTTCCGGGTTGGCCGTGTAGGTGCGCGGTGTGGGATTTGAGGAAGAAAAAGAAAACGATTCTATCGTATATACCTAGCGCCGTCGAAGGTGGTGGAGCTGCGTCTGACGGTGAGTCTCGGCGGGCAAGATCGCGGATCGTGGGTTTCGGCTGCAAGTAAACGAGGCCACGTGTATGTACTCCAGGGCTTCCAACGTTGCCACAGAAGCATAACGCTAAACGGCTATGCGTCTTAGGTACTACGAATCGGCCCTCCACCGATGATAAGGGCAGGGCTCTTCAGGGCGTAGGGCAAGAAGCGTGAAGCCATTTACACAATGTTCCAGCCCGTGCCGGGCATGCTTTGCAAAATATGTCTCAGTGGAGGAAATTCTGAAAAATGCTACCGGGTAGAGTTCTAAACACTAACTATCAGTTTGCAAAGAAAATAGTATGCTAGAAACTTAAGGGTTTTTTTGAATACCAATACGGAAAGGTAATACGGTTCTTATTAATACGTTAAACTAATCTTTCTTTTTAAAAGCATTTTCAACACTTTTCTGCGCTTACGTTCTAGAAACGGTGTATTCCGTAGATATTAGAATGGTGTTAGAAGGTGGTTAATCGTTTCCTTAACAATAGATATTGACACAGCGCATCGTGCTTCACGTGCCTGCTCGTCGAATGTTAGTCCTCTATGCAGTTCGTAGAACAATTACGCGTACGCAAGCTGCATAGAACACCTGGCTCGTGAAGGGTGTGTGCGTGTGGTGCCTGTTTATGCCAACACACACGCGCCACACAAATCATACACATACACGAGCACTGCCTCGTTTACTTCATCAAAGGCGCACTTTTCCACAGTAGGCCATGTCACGCGTTTTCTTTCTTGTGAAAATCTTGTTCATCTCGATGGTTCGTTTCTTCCCAAACGGACGTTTGTGTATCGGTTTAGCGAAATTTATTGCGCTGCATGTGGAAGTAAAAGAAGCAGGCAGAAGCTTGAAAGGAAGAAACTAGATTTTTCCTCTACGTGCTGCTCCCGCATCAGCGAGATTTGAAACAGCCGGAGCAGTTGGTGGGACTGCGATGGGAACAGTTTTGTTTTCGCTCTTTTCTTTTCTCTCATTCCCACAGGGCTACTATCGCAGATGGAAAACCGCAGACTGAGGTAGTTTCGAAACTCATTTAAGCAATTTTAGTAAGAAAAATTAGTAAAAAATAGTCCAAAGATGAACAGGGAACGTAAGCAATAGTTAGGTTAAAGTGGGTTTGCGACCAGCTAGTAATATGAACAACAAACTATACAACAAACAACAAACCACAATAGACAATAGAAATAGTCAATGACTTCAAGTCATTTTTTAAGTCAAGTAGTAACTATCCAAATGCGGTTTTCACCTGAAGTAATATTTTTGAGGCTTGTAATTTTTTTGAAATAATTTTTTTTCCTGAAACTCATTATTATTTTTTCACACATGGAAAGAACACAAAAAACCCATATTGTAACATTTGCTGTTCAAACTAAGAATTTACTATGCGTTATGCTAATTCAATAGACGGTTTATATACTTTTAAACAATTTATATAGCAGAAACCAAACAAGTATTTTTCGGTCTGCAAGCTTTTTAAAGGAGCTCGCACGGACCAACTGGAGTTGGCTGCGAACGGCACGTGGCTTTCTCTATGTGATTCGAGATCTAAAACTATGTAATTTATACAATTTTATTTAAAAAGCAATTTTTTCCAACCCCGGTACATGAAATTTGGGCTTATTTATAATAATTTTTATAATTTTCATAATTTTCTCGAGAAATTGTTTTCCTTGAGAGGTAACAGGAAGAGGTATGGCCCCAAACTAAACGGATTAAAATACTAGAACAGGTAACGCACAACATGCGAAAATTTTGGACCAATCGGTCAACAAATGCCAAAAATAGTATTCAAGGTGTCAATTGACACAAAATTTGCACGTTAGTGTTAATCGAGAGATAAAGAGAGAGAGAGAGAGAGAGAGAGCCCAATGACAAATACTAACTTAGAAACGCTAACTTTCTTTGCAGACTTAAGAATCTTTGCAGACTAAGTAGGCAGCAACCGAATTTAGTAAGGCTAGTACAGCGACGTATTACTGTTTGCCGATAGGCTGCAACGACATTTTCCACAAATAAAAGCAACGCGTAGAACGTAAACATCCCCCCTGCAGCCGTCAAGGGCATCGACGATCGAGAAATGATCGTCACACCCGAAGCTGAATATCAGCTTACTGGAGATTAGCAAGCAAGCAAGCAGGCAAGCAGCGGTTTGCTTCAGCCCTGGTAGCTAACATCCCCGGATGAGAGTGATGGCAGCCCGCCGTACCGCGTACTGCAAAGCCGGCAAAATCTTCAGCTTATGCTATCGACTGCATAGCGAGCAAGGTCTCGCGTCGTCGCCGTCTCCGTCGTCGGAAAGGCTGGCAGCCGGGTGAATGTTGATCGGAAAACCTGTTCCCATCGATGGATGGCAACGGCCGACAGGGCCGGTGGACACGCGGGCCCAAGGGAGTTCGGGTGAAGTTTTTCTTTTATTTCGTCGTTTTCGCTTCATCTCTCTGGCCTTTGTTCTTGTTCGCTTCCCTTCGCGCGCGCGCGTTTGTCGTGCTTAAAATAAAGCGGCGAGCAGCGGTGCGAACGAGGTGGCAAAGAATACGATAGAACGAACCGGTGATCGAAAGCGAACGATGAAGAATGTGATACTACTGCAGCCCCACCATCGCGGTAGGCATTTATCTTACGGTGGCCAGCGCGGAACGACCGCGATACAGCACCGGCTCGAAGCCGCGATCTCGAAGATGCCACCACCACCACCGCTGGCTGCGACGCGGATGACCGGGAACCGGCGGAGAATGCCAGCGGCAACCGGGAGACGGGCGAGAGATACCTAAGATACACCTTTGCGTCGCTTCCGCTTCCACCGCGGTCGACGACGACATGATAGGTTTTGGTGGTTTTTGGGCGCGTTTTGAAACAAAAACATGCACCCGAAACAACCAGTTTTCGGGGTCTGCGCTTGCTGTCCTGAGGAGCAAACGCACACACACGCACGCGCACTCTCCCGAGCAGCCACTGGGTGGAGAGCGGATAATCGGTCGGTTGGTGCGAGACAATCGTGTCTTAAGCAACCGTACAGGATTTTCCATTGTGGAAGCTTCAACACAGACTGCGATAATCACCTCAAACAAGTTCTTGCCTCCACGATCTGCTCAGCAGCCGATGCAGAGATGTCTGGTGGGAAGAAGAAATGATGCTTAGAAGCTATTCTAAATGTCCGTGGAGTTTGCATATGCCGAGGTCGTTTGAGATTCAATACAAATTGAATAATTTAGCACGTTTGTGTTCGCCCAAAAGGACGTTTCAAGCTATGTGAAATAAAAAAAACTGCACAGAATAAAAACTGTATCAGAAACATCGCTGCACAATTCACCGTCCAATTGCACTTCACATTGTTTTGCATGAAAGTGTGAAATTAGTGTCATGAAAGTACATAAATCACGCTCAACGTATCAACTTCGTACACTTCGATGAGGCAGAGGGATTAAGTGCGAAGGAAAGAGATACAACAACAACAAAAAAGAACAATATTTACATAACAATTGCGCCACCGGTTGCGTTCGTGTTGTACAAGACAGTTGACAACTTCTAGCGTGTTAACAACACCGGCGAACATATCAAGCACATCGTAGGCGCCACTACAAAAGGGACAACATTATTTGCAGCGTGCATCCTGGCGCGGAGAATCCTTCATCTCAAAGTATCGCTCTCTTTTTTCTCTCTTTCTCTCTCTCGCTTTCTCTGTTCGGCCAGCGAGCAGGAGAGATCGTGTTTGCTTCTATTGCACCCTTCCTATTGTGATGACGCTGCGTGCGCGTATACGAGGGACAAGTTCTTCCTGCTCGAATATATGTTGCGTTTAATCGATGATTCATTTTTTTTTGGTGGGCCAAGCATAGGAAATAATTCAACCCTCATATTGCTAAACGCACGATTATGGTGCGTGAGGGTTACAGCAGACAGGGAGCGAACATGTGCACAGGTTTTGCCCGATTAAGTTACTACCGTGCCGCAGGGGGACAGCTTGGATTAGCAGTGCGTGGCTTGCGGGATTGATGGCAGTTGCAATACCCGCATATTTTGTTCAATTGCTGTCGTTCTCTCACTGTTCATTACAATGTAAAGGTTTTGGCACATACACCCGATAATTTAAACCAAAGATTTACGAGAAAGATTTTACATTTAGTTTGGAAAAGTTGCAATCACCTGAAGATATGATTTTTTTAAACTACAAGCACACAAAAACAATACAAATTGGTTCAAATGTACCAGTTCTGGTTACATTAGTGCAGCAGCATTACTAACTATCTTTTTTTTATAAACTACAATCTGTTTTCGTGATACGCTATGTGCGAGTTACATGGAGTCGGAAATAAGCGGGTTTTTCCAAGTTGACTGTTCAGTACAAAGTTGATCTGACTCATCGTCAGTCCGTTTCATATGTTAGATAAAACCAAGTGATGCATTTTTTTTTCTTAATGATATTTTAAAATGCAATGGACAAATGTTTCGAGGCACTACTTTAAGACTAACCGTCATATCACCAAGTATACGATTTGCATTAAAATATTAATGACGTTAATGCCGTCGAAACTCATTAAGCTCGTAACTGGAGAACAAACTGTGTCATACGAGATCAAACTTATATTTGTGAGATAATCTTATACGTGTGGTTTTATTTTTATCAAATTAAAATTGAAAAAGGCTCACGTTTGTACTGGTGCATTAGATTTCATTTCATTCACCTCTTCATAAATATACAGTTTGTATAGCGTTCCAAGTATTCCAAATCTCGTATTCACAACAAAAGCATTATTATTAGTCCGTTAAATATGATTTACGAGCATTAAAAAACAACTTAAAATTTACTGACATTTTTACCTTACCTGGGCAACACGTGGGATCAATCGATGCTATAATCATGCGAGTCATAATGTAGCCGCTTTATATCTATAAAGTGCTATAAAGCGTGGTGAGTTTCGTGGTGTGAAAATAAATATAAAATGCAGATGGCGCTGCTATCGCAAAAGAGAACTTATTAAGTCGGAGAATGCGGAAGTCATTTTTTTTGTTTAAAGATTAAAATGTTTTAAAATGTATCATTTACCAACCAATTTGGCCATACAGGCTCAGACAATTTCATTTTTCCGAAAAATTACGATAACTGAACGGTGATGAATGACGATGAAAGACGGGGAGTCGTGTGAAATTAAAATGCTTTCATAAATTGTTGATGCAAACAATAGATAACATAAATTATTCCTGCTCTAGTACTTAAAACATCATGTTTCGATAGGTGCTTGGAAAAATAGCAATACAGAAATGAAATTTCACACTCACCCTGTCACAAAACGGACTTTAACCCGGAGTAAAAGATCGACACCACCAATAATGCACGCTGCTCCTCTTTGGCATGCTTATGGTCGAGATTTGTGAAGTTGGCTTTACTCTCCTCATATTTTGCATGAATTTTAGTTCAAAACTATGTAAAAAAAGTTGTTTGATATATTAGTCCAACTTTTCATAGTTTTATATGCAGTGTTATATATTTCAAAAACAGCGAAATTTGTTGATGAAAATTATACAAAATTATACTTTTATCAAATAGATTACGATAAATTATGGCAGAAATATTTACACTCAGTCAATTTCATGCGATGGCTAAAAGCATAAGCTTAGAGCGTTTATACTGTACCTAAAAAAACAACATAACAACAACATAATCTGGAAAGTATATCTGGAGGATTAATCTCATTCACTTACCATCAAACAATAAAAAAGACCTGGCTAACATGTCTGAGGCTAAGGGATTCCAACCCAAGATAATAAAATGAAATGGAATTATAAAAACATCATTAAACATGATTACAAACCAGAATTAGAGACCCTCCCCTCCCCCCAGTGAGACAAGAGGGTGCATTTTGCGCTATATTATTCTATTCGTTGTTTTGAAAACGAATGTTGTTATACTTCAGTTATTATTTTTATTAAATTTGTATTAAAAGCTGTTTAATTTTTATACATGAGCTATACTCAGCAATTGGAATCATTCACAAATTAATATCATGCTTTTACGGAATTGCATACAATTGAATATTCCTGAGTAACATTTTTTTTGTCCTTCGGAAACATTTTATATGACAAAGGCTCCGACACAATCTATTTAGATGAAGAATTTAGAACAGTTCTTAGTGATCTATTAACATAACCCAGACAGTAAACTTAAGCAACCTTTAACTTACACAAAACTTTCAAACAAATCAACTTTATTCACACGACTATAAGATACAAATTAAATGGAAAATTTCATTTCGGATTGATTGCAGCACACGCATTGATTAATAAGCATGTCCGAAGCTGGCACCATACGGCACACCGTACCCGGCATAATGAGCACCGTAAGGCAGGGGTGCAACGGTGTTGATAACATTCTTGACAAATCCGTAACCGGTGCCGTACGTCGGCTCCGCACGCTCGTTCGAATGCACTCGCTCCGACACGTGACTAGTGACGTACGTTGGAGTCGAAACGAAGGTTTTCGAGAGTGTAGTCTTTCCCTGAGGCGCCGACAATCCAACGACCGGCAGGTGCGGGTTGACGAAATTGTTCAGCAGCGGAGCTTGTTGCAGTTGCAGGTGAGATGCAGCAGCCAGCGGCGCAACGAGATGGGCTGGGTGTGGTTGGCCCGACAGAAGCGAACCGTACGGATACGGTGCCGGAACAACCGCTGACCCGTAACCGTGTAGCCCGGCGAACGGTAGCTCCAGTCCAGTTGGAAGGTAGTTGGCGTTGGCACATGCCAGGAGTGCTAGAATCGCGATGAACTGCAAAAAATAGCACAGAATCTTTTGCAGAGAACGATGAGATGTTGAAAACTGATAAAACTCACTTTGAACGCCATTGTTGATAGGTTTCTAGGTATCTAGTGGTTCTTTGTTGCTTGCTGGAATCCAAACTTCTGTATGCTTGTGTAGCAACAGCGGTGTCATCTTTTATATATCGCTTCAAACGCTGCGAAACTGGAAAAATAGAAAGTGAAACCACCCAAAAATACAACCAGGAAAACGTTATAGTTATATCTAGTTCCTTCACCCACAGACACACACACACCTTTGGTAGTTGTTTAGTTCCTATCATTGAGAAGGCATCGAACGAAAGACTTCAATGACAGACGCATTGAAGCGGCAACAAGTGACGAACGCCCGCAACGAGAGGCTAAAAATAAAATCCTCCTAATTATTAGCCCACTCCGATCGATGGCCGCAAAGAGGAATCGTTCGCGCACAGCGGATAGTGCAACCGCAGCGGAGGAAATTTAATTTTAGCATTTTAACTACGTTACGTAACATCGAAATGTGGAGCGCATCGAAAGGTAAGAGGCAGTACGATCCCTGTAGCGATCATGTGTGCACGCGCGATTTTCAATGTCCGATGCCGGTGACGGTTTTCGAGTTGGACTTTTTTTCCATTTGCTCTCCTTGTTCTTCTCGTTTCTGCAATTCGCTTCACTTCCCCTGAGGCCACCGGCCACCGAACGGAGCCCGGAGTCTTTACACCCGGAGCCCGTTTGCGGGTGATCCTCGTGGTACGGCGGGCGGCCACCAGGGCCCCGTGGTGTCCGTGGCGGCGGTCGGTCGAACGCGCGACGGGTTACCTTGAACTTTTGTCGGTTTCTTTCTCGTGGCAGGTATTATTTAGTCATTTCCTTACTTTTCCCCCTCGGCATTGGCTTTCGATGCTTTCGATCGTTCGATCGGACGGCCGACGGTACCGATCGTGTGGCATGGGTGGAATTGTCTCCACCGACTGCACGGGTTGCCGCTGCTGCTTGCAGATGCTGTTCAGTGTCACCTCGTCGCTCGCTTAATGCTGTAGTAAGTTCGGTTCAATTAAGATTAAGCCGGCCGAGCCGACGGTCATTCTCACGCGGAATGATCCGATTGGATTTGGCAGATTGTTTTGGAGCGATGTTTTTTTCTCTCTCAAAGCCTCTTCAACCTAGCACAGCTTAATTGATAATCCATCCACACCTGCCATCTGAAGCCCGCAGTCTGGTTTTTACTGTGCCACTAATCTGTATTTGGTTTGGATGGGCCGACTAAAGGGAATGCTCAGAAGTGCTCGCCCTAAGGGCGTACTGCGCATTGGGCCGCAGCAGGAGCAATAATATAAAAGTGATTTCGATCTGTGCGGTTAAACGTCATCCGGCCGAAACCGAGGCACTTTATTGCTGTTAATGGATGGCAGTCGACAACGTAACGCCCGCGGTCCTTGGCATGAATCCTTAACCGAATGTGGCAAAGTAAACGGCTGTTTGTTTTGGATGAGTGGACATAATGTATGACTTATTGCAGGCAAGTGTGGGGCATATTCGGCATCAGTTAACCTTCTCGCATTATCGCGTCAATCTATGTCAGTCTTTACAGATAATGCAGCTTTTGGAGCTTTATTCGATTTACTTTTAAGTTTTAAGTGATGACCGCTATCAACGAATGCTTCGAATTTACGTGTTGTATTCGTGCGGAGGTTTAATGGTTTATTTAAGTAGTTTAAAACTATTACATGTAAACGGTTTTACAAGTTCGGGGTGAATTTGTCGCTTCCGATCACCGATACTACATTGTATCATACATTCCAAAACAAGGTTAGAAGCAAACAGGAAGATAGATACTAATTAGAACTTTGAGCCACAACAAAAACATCCGGTCTGCTTCGAAACCCATGATTGAACTTTGTTGTGTTGAATGTTTAATTAAGTGGCAATAAAAATGTGGGAATCTTGTGTTGGGGTTCAAAATATGATTGACAACTAGCTAGGGTCGAAAAACGGCTTCGAAAAGGGTTGTTGACATCGTAAAGCATTTATGACGAAAAAATATCTAAAAACACTTTTTCCTGGGTTTTGGCTCTTATATAATTTCAATTATGTCAATACCTCAAATAAGTTCAATATTGAAATTATGGAAAACACAAAGAATACACTTTTTTTAAAGTTTTTACATATGAACATTTAGTATATTTTCAACATCACTAGACACGAGAATAGAATAGATCACATCGTTTACCATCCATGCGCAGAAATACCTCCGTAAGCTAGCTTTGGTGCGTAGGACAGAACCTTCTCACCGTAGATCGGAGCTGGCTGAGCAAGGATGCTCTTACCATATACCGGCTCAGCGATCAAGGTCTTGGCTGGGTAGACGGAATCTGCAAACACATTCTTGGTGTAGATTGGCTCCGAAACGATGGTCTTGGCATAAGTTGGCTCAGCAATGATGGTCTTGGTGTAAGCAGGCTCGGCAATGATGGTCTTGG
>KB672935.1:632605-653670 GCA_000349145.1 Anopheles dirus | reverse complement strand
TGTCGTTAAAAAAAATCGATAAAATGCAGAGAACGAACTTCAAATTAATAGCATTATTATTCAAAAATTGTATGAACGAATAAAACTTAATATACTTAATGTGTAAAGTATTATGTTTTTAATACTCCATGTCAACCTACAACATTGTCTAACAATGTGAATGATTTCCAAAAATTACGTAGTGGGAAGCTGTCAAACTACTCTTGCATCTTTCTATATCTGGTCAAGTGATGTTTGCCTAGATCCGGGAAGTGTCATGCGATATCTTTTAAACGTTCTAATCCAAAGCATTTATTTATTGTCTATTTAATTAATAATGCCTAAGTGGAATATCTCATGACATTATCCAGTAACAATGTGTACTTAAATGGGACAAATGTATCTATAAACTCTTTTAAAAACTGTTATGTTAATGTTTTGCACAAAATGTTTAAATTACGAAATACTTCTTATTTCATTGTCTGTGATAGTATCACGAACATCATTCCAAATGTAAATTCAAAATAAATATATAAAGTCTAGCTCTTCGTTGAATATAGTTAAAAAAACATGGTGCACGGGACATATTACCATTACAACTTATTCGAATATTTCAATTTTGTTCAAACGTGTATGAAACAAAAAGTTTTAAAACTACTATATCATAGGTGCGGTGGTAGGTAATAAAAAAACTAGACCGTTGAAGAATAACGAACGCAATACATACAACGTTTGATGGCCATCATTTGTTGCCCCTCTCACATCCTCTTTGGCGAATTTTTGCACAACGCCTTCGGTATAAAACCTCGAACAGCTGATCGCTTTGACATCACTCACTGAACCGTCTTCAGCAAACCACATCCTCCTTCAACAATGGCTTCCAAAGTAAGACAAATTCAACATAACATAGGCATGTGTTGCTACCATCTTTCATTATTTCTTTCCAGTTCGTTCTGATTGTCGCTTCGCTTGCCTGCGCCAGCGCTGGCTATATCCCGAGCGATCACTCGCATCTGTCACATGCTCCTGCCCAGAGCTACTCCAACGTCTACACTAAGAACGTGGCCCCGGTACTTACCAAGACCATCCTTTCGGAGCCTCAATACAACTATCATGGCTACGGTCATGCCGCTCCATCGGTTGTAGTCAGCAAACCCCTTGCCATCACCAGCCCTCTGCCAGTGTCCTACGCCGCTCCTCACTCTCTGTACCAGGCTCCGACTCTGGTGAAGAACATCGAGTATTCGAAGCCGCTGTCTTATGCTCCGATCGCCCAACCCATCATTACCGAGCCTGCTTACACCAAGACCATCATTGACGAGCCTGCTTACACCGGAGCCGTTTCGGAGCCAATCTACACCAAGAATGTGTTTGCAGATTCCGTCTATCCAACCAAGACCTTGATCGCTGAGCAGGTATATGGTAAGAGCATCCTTGCTCAGCCAGGTCCGATCTACGGTGAGAAGGATCTGTCCTACGCTCCAAAGCTTGCTTACGGAGGAATTTCTGCGCATGGATGGTAAATGATGTGATATTGGATTAGACGTTATTATGAAATAAATGGATTGTTGTGTGATAGCTAAAGAAATATTCTCAATTTCGCTTTAAATAATGTGGACGTAAATTATTCATTGTTAATATTCATACAGTCGTTGCCGGGTCTCTGACGCAAATTTTAAACAAAAGTTTCTGTTCATCATGCGCTCCTGAACAATCTCAACAAAATATTTTTAAGCATCAATTTTTACCATTTGGTATTTGTAGATGTGGTCAATTTAAAAGTATAGGAACATAGTTCAGTGTTCTATGGCATGTTCTATGGCATGATCAACAACATTATTAATATAATATAGTAATGCAAAAAATGGTACAGATTTATATAGAACTAGTTTTATGCGTACCGATATAAGATTCAAGTATTTTATGTAAGCATTTATGATGCTGATTTTGTTACGGTTACGATGAAAAAGGTTAGCTGTTTTTCAAAGTGAGCCTCGTTCAGAAAAAAAACATAATTAAATTAAAAAAGTCGATATAAAAACTGCATAATAATATAACCTAATTAAACAAGTGAATAGTAAAATTGAATCAATTAATACACTGCGTATTTTTCCACAGAATAATCTTAATATGCAACAAAAACGCAAGATTACCTAAACATATAACGATACCACTATTATATAATTTGCATGGACGTTTAGCTCAACTGATATCTGGACCGCATCTATTTAAAGCTGCAATCAATATTATGGCATTGGAACCCATTTTTCTGATTGCGTCCTTTAGTGATAAACTTAACAAAGCGGTCGTGGGTCTGTAACGAATTAAGTCATGAATTTTTATCTGCTGCTTGAAATAAGCGAACCATAGCAAAGGCTGAACCAGTAGTTTCATCGTATAAAAAGAAAGCAACATATCAACGTCTGCAACAGTCTCAGTTTCGGATCAGTCTGAGTAAGTGTTTCTAAACTTTCTACCATGTTCGTGACATCCAGCGCAGTGAAGCTCTGCATGGTAAGGAAAATCCTACCTGGTTTGTTTAGTAAAATGTACCTAATTCATCTTTCATTTCTATGGAAAGCTTCTAGCATTCATTACCATAGCAAATACACTACTAGTTCCTGAGGAAGAAACAAAGGCTAGCGTCACGTCCAAACCACGCTACGCTCCAACCGCCGTGAGTTATGTCAGCTTCATCCAACATATTGTACCGAATCGAGAGCAAAGAACGAAAGTGCTTACAAAATCTACGACACCAACTCTCATCAATAACGATGAAAAGAAAAAAACGAACCCTGCAGTGCAAACCACGAGAACGGAACAGTTCTCTAAACCAGAAACAATGGTAAAGCAACTTCCACCGACCTTTAACAGACATCAATTGATGAGGGAAGCTTATGTATCAAAACAAATCATGCGACCATTACAAAATGCGTACTATCCAGCCTATTCCGCCGAGTACAGTGAGCCGATTTTTGTGCAAAGTAAGATCCCTCTCTCTCCGAAGCCTTTCGCTGTGAGTCATGGAAGCTATGGACGACCTACGATAATAGGAGTGCAACAACCAGCATATGTAAAAAAGTTTGTTAGTTTAGGCGTAGCCTATCCTGGATCAGTTCGTAAAATACTAAGTTATGCTCCCAAACTATCATTTGTACCACATAAATACTAAAAGGTTCAATGAAGGTGAGAAAAAAATATACAATAGTATTAACGAAGCGTTAGAAATAACAAATGGGTTATCTATACAAATTATACGAAGCTGAAATAATCAAGAGTTTATTTTGCAACTTCGATGCCTAGAGCATCCGTGTTCCATGCTATGACATATGTTTTGTTAGTATACGTTTTTCGAGAAATATAATACTGCTATTCGCATATTCGTCTCAAATAAGTTAAAAACTATAAAAATAAAAGACTACATAACCTCTCGTATTACGATGCTTTGAAATGATCTCGCGAGAAATGATTTACGCATTGCTCCTTATTCGCACATTTTAACCAAAATCAAGCATAATTGGATGGAATAAAGGTTTGACCCACATTAAAGCTCTTTAGGAGGGTGATGTTTCTGTTCGTACGCTAGGGTGTTTAGCACGGCACAGTATTGTTTATACTGCGTTCCAATTCGTCAAGTCACGGTAGCTGTCCAGCCTGTCATACAGCATGTGGTTACAGCTGCGAATTCGTTTCACGCCCCAACCAGACAGGTCTTTAATCAACCGATCAGTTGGTGTGCTGACCCTGTGCGACCTTTGCAGTGGCAGTGTTTGGCCGGCACCAGTTTTATTTAGCGGTAATATTTGGAATTCGCTAGTTAGACAGCGCGCGTTGAGCGTCTGCGTAGTAACGATGGTTTGAAGGTCTGGTGGTGTCGAAATTTCCGAAAATATCTGATGATGGCAATTTATTCTCAATCAGTCATATGTAGTTAACAGCATTTTCCTTAAAGCTACGGTATGTGTTGCATTCCGAGTAATTATTGGCTGAACCCAAAACGTCTTTAGCACATTAATTCCAGTTTATTCCAGAGGTTATTTCATATTTTGTAAAATTTCGGTAAAGATCATTCCGAATGTCATTTGACATCTTTATCCCCTCGTGTTTTACGATTGAACAACAATAGTTGAACTTTTCGAAATAACCAGTTTAAATTCTTGCAATGCTTTTTTCAACGTTCATTTAAACGAAATTCAACTCTAAATTATCGTGTTAGTGTCAATTGCCATTTCTATTAATTGATTGATTGGACAGATATAGGTGAGCATTTATATTAACACTAACAAGATCAGGAAGGGGAGGGGGCATTTTGACCCTATCGACGTTTGAACTTAAACAATGAGGAAAACGGTAGAACAATATTTTCATGTAAAGTTTATCTAAAGTTTTTGTTTTAAGATGTTTTACATTTTCATAATTGTGTTGTCGTCGTCGCCAAAAGATTTGGGAGTTGTAACTTGATGTTAAAAAAGTAAAAGAATAATATTATTTTATGTTCAATAATGTTCGTAGTGGATTGGCAAAAACAAAAAAAAAACAATCAAAGTGCAATCTAGAAAAGTTACTCAACAATAATGTCAAACTTCATGAATACTATCTCGAAAGATGAAAATCACATGATTGTGTCAAAATGACTCGCCAAAGCGAAAATCGACGTGCCATAGCGAAAAACACAATAAATGTAATCGGTCGACGTAAGTGTTCATAATGTAGTTTGTGTTTTGATTCTTTCCTTCGAAATATGTATTTTTACCGAAAAAAAGAACACAACTGAATTGTTTGCTTTGAATCTTTGAAACCATTAGTGCTGTTCTTTGTTCTTTGAAAAAAATATAATATTTTTATTCCTTCATACATCATTGTGGTCATTTTAATATAATTTTAGAATATTTTACATAAAACAAATATTTAATAAATACTGCAAATTAAACCACCACAACGTTATTAATTAAAGTACGCATATTCCGACTCATGGATAACTATAGATCTTATATCCAATAGTTTAAAATTTAACCTTCAATCGTATTTTTAGCCCCAAGCGATTTGATTTACTTCTAGTTTGATTTTATTTTACCCATCAACAGTTCCGCTGCCACCGGGTTTTGATTCAAGGACATCGACAAGGACAGTAAACTGCTTCCGAAATCAGGTTTTGCGCATGTGCCCTCAGGTCCATGAAGTTCTCACTGCAAATCTCGGTCCAGCGTGCGAAGATCCCCGTTCGACTTCTTTACCATACTTCGCATCCTCGCGCGTAACGCTAGCGCACAGAAACAGCTCTGATTCACTTCCAATCGAGACACTGCCATCGGTCCCAAGGTGAACGAGTGCTCCCGGTAACTGCACTTAAGGAACTAAGGGCACCGGGACCACCATGCGATGCGATCGACGTTCGGGTTTGACAAGCAAGGGCCAGCAATCCAAGCGCTCGCGATGCGGCAGAATTCCCACCCGGGTCCTGCCTGCTCCAGTAATCCAGTTTTTCACATCATCGCGGGCTGCAAACCTGTTTCTGCCGCGGTTGCTCGATGGAGTTGACGGAAAAATGGAAACTGCTGTTACCGGGCACTTTTACTTTCGTGCCCCTAAAGTTTACCCTCACCCGTGGTGAGGCCTGTGTGGTGTGACGTTCGGCACTGCAATTACCGCCGGCATATCATATTTTTAAACTTTATTGCCAAACTTAAGATCATTTGGTCATAAGCAGTACTGAAATCATTTAAACCCCTCGAATATAACACTGTGGCAGCTGGCAATTGACCACTCGTAATCATGATCGTGCCGCTTTCTGGAACCGTTTTCAAGGTTACCGTTAGCGCGCGACTGACTCGCGGAGATTTCGGCCACTCGGAACGAAAGTGCAAGAGAGGTCGGAGAAAGTGTGCCTTAAAAGTGGCACGCACCGAAAGTGACACGCGATTGAACTCTGTGTGCGGCGAGATCCACGTGACGTAATCGACGAAGGGTCGCCGCTGGAAACCGGTCAGATGCGACCTAATTATTTGTATCATGTGGAACCCACCGTCAGGGCTCCCGCTGGTGGGACCGAATGGGACACATTTTTCTCATATTTTTTTCAATGACTGTTGGAACATGAAGTGAGTATGTTTGCTTGTCCATATGATAACCAAGTTTTATGCCTTAGCTAACTTTATGTCTTAAGTATAACTGATCTACGTTCTTGAAATGTATTCAAGTCAGTTAGGCTATAACATACATGCAACGAATTTTCAATAAATTTTTGACAAATTTACAATTTCTATCTTATAGACCCATACGTAGAAAAAAGAGTAAGGACAACAAAAGGACCTGCATAGTTTGCAGTGATCTCATTTGTACATTGCATAAAACTGTTCTCCACCAATCGTTATTGTGAACTGTCATCGATGTGTGATGCACAACATTCCAACAGACTGCTCCACCAAAATGTACCCGTTCCGATCGATTTACGATGCTGTTTTCCTCTTTGTCAACATGTGTTGATAGCTGCAAGGCACAGCGTGTTAGCCAGCCAGCAACGTGTTGTAACAGTGTCTCTATCGACGGTTCGGTGCCTGTTTTTCGCCTCGAGTGTCGATCACTTGTTTGCAAATGAACCTAAAATTGATTTCATGATTTATTAAATTTTTCGCACATTTTTCACCTGCTGCAAATAGCATGCCACCAGACGACGACATTTTTTTTTTCGGCTGCGATCCTTGTCGATGGTTCGATTCCACCCCAGCAGTCATCAATATGAAACGCAAGCCTTTCCTTCACGGATGTTTATTCAATTAGTTTCGTCGAGAGCCCGTGAACATGCCAAATGCCACATTCTCGACGAGTTGTCGAGCGTGAAATTTATTTCGGACGCGCTCGCGGCGCGCCGGCACGGGTGAACCAATATCATCCGGCAATCGACTGTGGCATCGACGGCGGTGTCCTCGGAGTTTGGGTTCGGTGTTTTTCGGGCGTGTTTCGTTGCAATTGTTTTTGTGCCATGTGCGAAACTGCGTAACGAGCGCACTCGAAACAGTTAAAACGGCACAGGTAGCAAAGTGTTGCTCTTGGAATTAAATGCCTGGAAGATTGGTTCCTCTTAGGAGAAGTGTGTGTGTACGTGTGCGCTCTACAACCTTGCACGTAGATTGCTCGTTCAGGGTGGGTTTTGCTTAATCTGGTTCTCCGAAGGTTTAGGTTGGTACAACTGTATTGCAAATTGCAGCTAGATCAACGATTTTTATCTAATTTTGTACTTTATCTAGCTTGTAGCTGTCCAAATCTCCATCTCTTATAGTATGATTTTTGGGAGATGTTACTAAAACTTATATTAAACTTATTTTTAATTTATTATTAACACTTGGTTTGGAAATGGTATATTGATAAACATATGATGTTTTACTTCATCTTGTATGACGACCACATCCACTGAGGATTGATGACTATCAGGATGGCTTATCACACCGCTTCGAATATAAAATTTCTATCATAAAAACAACAAAATCAAGTCCATCGAACACCATCAAATGCCGACTAAAGATATGTAATGTCCCCCCCATTCGCATACCGTGCGACGGAGTGTTAGATCTAATCAAATAACACAAAGATGCACATCGAACAATGATAAGCAAAGAACAAAATTCCATAAAAGATGGTCGTCCTTCACGGACCATTAGAACAAATTGATAGTAATGGCACATAATCGATCTCAATTTCCTTTCATTCGTATACCTTTGATAAAACATATCCACTAATCGATTATTTATTTCTTTATCCACTCATCCCAGCAGTGATCGAGGCGAAGTACTCCTGTGTACTTGGCACAATGAATCGACAACGACTGACGTTAATCCCCATCGCGGTCCGTCTTCTCTTTCACATTTCTCACACCCGGGCACGTTGCACACTCGATCGATTCCCAATCGTGCCGTTTTCTCAATGTCAAGAGGTGTGAACTGTACGACACTCACACTCACGGTGCTCAGGAGGAGTCTCGCGGCTTGCACTTCACCGCCCAGCCACACTGTTGCGGCCTTTCCAGATCGTGCGCACTGAAGTGACTCATCTCGCATCTCGCGCACGAAAGCTCGCCAGCCTCTTCGGTCGGCGCGTCGTTCACGCGACCAATAAGTTCACATTTTTATGATTAATTACGCGCGTGGACAAACGGCTGGTGGGACGGAACGGCTTTGGGCAGTAAAGGTGGTGGCTGTCTGTAGCTGTGACGCAAGGTCGCGCGCGATGGGTCTGCCCCATTAGCCGCGCTGGTGGCTGGTTTATGCGTTGATTTGCGTGCCGCTGGGAGGGTCCTTGGTTCGGCTTGCGTCGCGTGGTGAAAGGTTCCGGTTCTAGGCGCACTGCGCAGTCCGGATGTGGGAAACATAAATTAGACAAAAATATTGCCTATCATTGGTAGTTAGTGGCCGTGTTTGGAAAACCGTTTGGATCCAATGGTCGGTGATCTTGAGCCACTTTGTGCATCGGATCAGTCGATGACCGGTTGAATGTGATCCGAAAATGTGTAAAGCGCGATCAGTTCTAATTTTATGATATGTGGATATGTGGAAGCCTTTTGTAAAACTACAATGACAGATGGAGTAACTACCAAAACTTTCGAGCTCCAAAACAAGGATATAGTTGGAGAAGTACCTAGCTGCTTGTCGCAGTAGAGGAAAAACATCACAAAAGAAAACGATCAAAACCCGTAACCTGCGATTTGTGGCCAAGGGACTAATTTGTTACCCGATGCCGAGACTTATCGGTTGCACGAGATGGCGTTAACACTCGTACCCGTGCACATGTTACACGAACAGCCCTGGAGCAAACATCCATCAACACAATAGCTGCGGTTCACGCTGCAGCCCAGCTCACGCCACACGCCTTATACAACGCCGATGTTGTTTGACATTCAGGCGGGTCCACGGGACCGGGACGGGATATGTGTGTTGTTCTGTTCGACAAAATAATTTCATCCACCAGCGGGACCGTCCTCGAAACCGTGGCATTTATTGATGTCGCAAAAATCTTGATCCACCGGTTAAATGTTTTTTCCACCCGGCAGAGCGTGGCTTGAGATGGCGTGGCACGATGAATAGGTGTTAAATTTGTATGAATTATAATTATGAATAATGTATAGGCGAGTTTCGGTTACAGGACGGCAGTGTTGCAGTTCGCGCTTGTACACTTAATTGCGTGGTCGAGAAGTGTCGCGCGCACTTGTTGCGCAATAGATCACTCGAACGATGCCTCCGATTCTCTGACTTCAATCCATCCCCTCATATCGGTCGCGACCGGCTGGGAACGGTCGTACCGTATTTTTACCCTTTCTTACGAATCAATTTAAATGACGAAAAGGCCGGGCGGCTGTGATCGCGGTTAGTGATTGTCGCGACGGGTGGCCCTAGGCCCTCGGATGATTAATGCCAAATGGGCCTATGAATGGGGCAGAAGAAAGCCCTTCACAAAGGCTTACTTTAAAGCAGTCGAGCAGGTGGATTAAGTTATTAGAGTCCGCTAATATCCATCCAGGGGTCTATCGATTACCGATCTACCGTGCTGACAAATGGAGTGATGTATTACGAGTGGCAGAAAGTAGCTCGATCCATTTAAAAGACTGCGATATGGGTCGATATTCACTTAGGCTGCTACATTGTGTGAAGTGTGCCTGACGCTCTACTTTTCATCAACTGCTCCATTAGGTGACCGGTTAGGGAAATGGTTCATTTTTGTGGTCTTTGTTGAGCCCCAATAAAACGGTGTGTCCCTGTGTTAATACCACTTCCGCACCGTTGGGGACGTATGCGGTCGTAAAACACGGCGAATTCGTAGTCACTTCCTAGTGTCCCCTTCCGAGACGGTCACCGGCTGTCATTAAATTTCGCCACAGCACCAACACAAAAACAACCCCGAAACAAGTTTCATCTCACCACGCCGCGCACAAGTTCATCAGCTGTGACGGTGAGGTCGGAACACTACCGCCTGCAGGGCAGATGATCGCTCCTGACATTGAACTCGAAAGTAGTATCATCATCCTTTTACCTCTGCGAAACCGGTTCGACGTCTGCCTGCTCATCTGCCGCGAAATGAAGATGTGACGCTACCAAATAAAGCAGTGCCGAGCCGGTCGGAAGATCAGCTGTTCGCAAGCGGGCAAGCGCGCATCGTGCACGTAACCTGTCGTCGAGCGAGAAGATGAGCGGGACGCGAGTTGAATGAACCAGCCAGCGCTATTGATCGATCCGGTGGTCGCTTGCTTATTCAATTATGCAAGAAAACCGGTGCATTTTGGGGGCTCGTTCGTACATGACGAAAAAAAGGGGTGCGTCGGTTTACGCGTTGCGAATTTTTGGAGCGATCCTGTTTTTTTATGATGAAGTCTTGTGATGGGTGGGTCTATCATATTGATTGGATTTTTTCTTCGTTATGACAGTCTTATTATGGGTTGTTATATTGGAAACTTCAGTACTTTCGGTGGAAGGTTTTGAGTTAGTGTATAGGCAATGCGTCATGGTTCAATTGTTGTCCATTTTTGATGTCTTTATTCCAACAGTGACGTTACGATATGCTCTTTGGAACTAGAGCTGTTCTTGCAATAGCTTTGTTTAAGTAAATTGGTTGCGTTACCATACTGGGCTAGCAAATATAATGCTGATAAATTGGTACTAAACTTTCTATAAGAAGTTCTAACTCACAAGTCTGTTAAAAGCTGCAATGTTCAAATTCCAAACCGCTCAAAACAATGCACCATGCAGTAGATAAAGTTTATATCCCTCATCTGATACTCACCATAAACCATACAGTCTCAGAGATGCCATCAATCGTTCACTGATTTTGGAAAAGTGCCGAAAACTTCCCAAGCAGCATGGATTAAGCATTTCCCAAGGTTTCAGCAGCGCCACACGGCAGGCACGGCCGATGCCGTGAGTATAAATGTCCCATGAAAATGGCCATCACAAACCGATTATCTGCGGCGATTCGGCGACAGGGCGGACCATTACACGGTTTGCTAACGTCACCTTCGGCAATAATTGAGAATAAAACAAAATCGCCTTATTTCGAAGCGAATTTTGGCACCGCAGGGTCGGCTGTAAACGTAATGATAGTGAGAAACCCCAAAAATTATCGGTCAACCGATCGTCCAGCGATGGTTGGGTCAAGAGTACGCGTTTTAAAAGTTATTTTGCTCCCTGGAAGTATGTTCTTTACAGAGAGTCTTTTCTAACTAATAGTTAGTGTAGTAACGCTTTTTCTTACCGACAATTTATAAATGAAATTTTTTAATTATAATTCGTATCGCGCATTCAAAACGAGGTACGGGTAATTTATTATGAAAACTATTACTCTTTCCAGCGTGTTACATCGCGTTTTTGTGGCATATCCCACGATGTTTATCCTCCTACCATCAGCCAGCTCCTTTTTTGGCACTACAGCGGCAATATGTCAACTGCGAAAGGTGCGTGCATGTGGCCTTGAATGATGTTAAAAAAATAACGCAGACAAATTGCGTCCGATGTACACGGCCGGTTGCGTCATACAGACAGACTTCGTGTAGCAGCAAAAGCGTCCGAGAGTTCTCATCGAAATCGAAAGCAACGGTTTTGATATGACAGTAGGACCACCCGGTCCGGGGGATTATATCACTATCACTGGTTCGAAGATGCGCCGATCAGCATCCGATCTGGCGATCCAATTATGGGTGATCATCTTCGTGCGGTGGCTTGAGGTCATCTCATTTCCTCAATATATTTTCCCCCAAATCCAAAGCAACAAAACACAGCTTGAACACAGAAAAACTCATCTTCACGCACCCATAATGATGTGAAACCCCGCAAGCCATACCGACACGTTGGGACGTTGTAAGCTTTATGGTACATTGGCTCAAACCATGTTATGGTTTTGTCCTCGCGCAGTACTGCCGACCGATGTCGAGCGGCGGAAGATAGGTGTGATCATGTCAACCGCTCGTCGACGCCAGCACCAACAGCCAAGGTAATTAACCTTTGGCCTGCTCGTGCAGTGCACGGCGGCGATTGTTTGGGAGAACAGTTTAGTTTCCCGGGGGGGTTTCGGGGATTTCGATTTCATCTGTCACCGTCGCGTGACGTCACGGATCACAATCTCCTCCCCACCAAATCTAGAGCTCACAATGATGAATCAATCTCGTTCCCATCCGCCGGGCCGACCGCCTGGCTGCAGGCAACGGGGCCTCACGCGGCGCAACCGAACGCTTGGGCAATAAAAATCGGCTAACAAGCCAGCGACAAAAATAAACAATCGACAAAAGACACACAAAAAATAAATAACGTGCCCGTGCAACCGAGCCGCGAGCAATGGTCGGCGCCGGCGATTGGAGCAAAAATCACCCAAAACGCACTAACGAACGGGTAGCGGCACCGTGCCGTTCAGGTTTGTAGGTGAGAAATTTCCATCTCAAACTGTCCCCATCTCGAGGTTGATCGTGTGCGCCGGCAGGAAGGGATTCCAAAATCCGAAACTACCAAAAAGCGAAAACAAAAAAAAAAACAAAAAACGCCAACTCGAGCGCCGTCCTAAGCGTCCATCGATTCGGCGGCGCGAAGTGTGATCAGTTCGCTGTGTTTTTTTATTATTCAACGAAGAAGGTCACCCCCATCTTCGCGACTTCGGTAGGCTTCTTCGCGCTCGTGGATGGCGATGTGCCCGGTGAACCGTTGAGAGAACCCGCGCGTCGGAGCACGCGTCGCGAGACGTCGGAATTTTTCATATAAATATTAGACCAAACGCTTCCAGAGGTATCATTACATCGCTAGCTTCGATTTAGTGCAGACCTACAAACCACTAAGATGGCTTTTAAGGTGAGTGGGAGCCGGCGTGTGCGAGCGATCGTGTGACTGGTGACATTAGCGTGGTGTGCGGCAGAGTGCGAGCACAGTGTACGATCAGTGTGCGACACGCAGCATCCCGGAGTGCGCTGGAGTGATTTGCCCTGTGCTGTTTCGGAGTGGTTTTGTAAGACGGTTCTGTTTTTGTTTTTGCCTTCCACCAGATTGTTGTTCTGTTCGCCACCCTGGCTTGCGCCAGCGCCGGTTACGTCGAACCGGAACACCACCATCTGTCCTACGCCGCCGCCCCGGTGGCGCACTACTCGTCGGCTCCGGCCGTGAGCTACAGCTCCTTCACCCGTCAGGACACGCCGAAGCTGGCCGTGGCCAAGCACGTCGCGTACGCCGAGCCAGCGGTGCACTACGCTGCCCCGCTCACCAAGACCTACGCCGTCCATGAGCCCGCCCTGAAGACGGTCGTCGCTCAGCCGGCCTACACCAAGACCGTGTACGCCCAGGAGCCGGCCCATGTGTACGCCCATGCCGCCCCGGTCGTCGCCGCCAAGACTGTGTCGTACGCTGCCCCGCAGGTGCACTACCAGGCGCCTCTGCTGAAGAACGTCGAGTACACCAAGACCCTGGCCTACGCTCCGGTCACCAAGACCCTCGTCTCCGAGCCGACCTACACCAAGCACGTCGTGGCCGAGCCTGCCTATACGAAGACGCTCCTCGCCCAGCCGGCCTACACCAAGACCGCGTACGTCTCGCAGCCAGCCTACACGAAGACCCTGGTTGCTGAGCACCAGCCCCTGTACCACCACAGCACTCCCGTGTACGCGCAGGCCGCGCCCGTTCTTGCCGCCAAGACTCTGAGCTACGAGCCTGCTGGCCATGTGTCGCACGTCAGCTACGCCGACAACAGCGCCCATTACGCTTGGTAAGCGCTGCAGGAGCGTCGTCGAAGCGCGATGAATCACCCCCTGCGGAGTTCCACCTTCCGAAGACTCCGGAACGATCGAAACCAGCGAAAGACACTGCTCAGGAACACAAATGTTTACAATCGATGTTGAATGTTCGTTGAAAATACATAAATTATTGTGAGTTCATACTAAAACTAAACGTGTACACGTGTACAACTGCCATCTCACATCCGAATCCACACGCTGAGTGAGCTCCATTCGTTAAGTGTATCTAAGCTAAAGGATACGAAGCAATAATGAGGCGACTGACTTATCACCTGATGCTGGCCTTGATGGTTCCATCAAATCTCAATGTCAAGGACTCTACTTCACACAAAGCCCTTCTTGGTAAAACTCGCTGTGAGAATTCATTGTATTGAAATGGACGTTATTCTCTAGAACGTATAGTTTTGGACCCAATAATATGTGTGACAAGTGAAATATTATTTGCTTATAGCTGCGCATTTACTAAGGCCGTATTTCCGGACCAAAACATGTTAACTGATCACTTAGAGCCGTCTATAAGATCGGCAATATGTGAAAGTGTGGGGTAAACTCAATTAATCTTGAATTTATTTTTTTCAGATACAATGATTTCATATTTGGTCAGATGCAGGACATTTATTTTCTATATTCAGTACCATGTTTTCTGAATTGAAATAAACATAACTAGTACAATATGAATGAATATTTTAGAAAAAAAATAATATTTTAAAGAAAGGAGTATACTTAGATAACATGTAGAATATTTCGATATCACTTCCTAGGAATTTTCATTTCATACAATGTTTTATCTGTCAACTTCATACATTTGGCTTCTCGCAAATCTTGGCAAATCTACATTTGGCAAATCTCGGCTTAACCGACGGTTCAAAGCGCAAACTTTGACTGATAGTAGGAACAACAGCAGAAGTAGTAAGATGAGAAATGCTGAGTTTTGAAGCCATTTATTTTTACATTTTTACATTCCTAACATCCAAGCAATCCAAATATATCAACACACTTAAGTTCAATATGTATTCAAGAATATTAATCAAAGTTTGAACAGAGTTTAACACAACTTCATTGAAAATGAACTATACATCCATTACCTTAAATGCAGCATTAAGCGATGTTCATGTCATTTGACAATGCAAATTGAACCGGTCATAAAAGGCAACGACAGTATTTAGTAACTTTACCATACATTTTTTATCCGCTAGTTCTCTCGTTGAGATTAACTTCCACCACAAACGGATGAGGTTATGTTTTCGCCTGTCCGTTTCTCTTCGCCGCAACCTAATAACCTTGCCGGGGGCTTGGGAGCCGGTGGCCGGGAGTTGGTCGGACTAGAGAAAGGTTAGGCGACGGCGATCGTTGATCACTGCAAAACCTTAACCTTCGGCTGGCTGCTTGCACGACACTGCGAAACGATTTACGCACATTCATCCTGATGCCGGTACGTTTGCGCAGCCGGTAGCCGGCGGCAGCGAGTGTAGGTCATTCGCGGTGGCACGAAACGGAACCTGATGATGATCTAGTGTGCGACCACCGCGATCGCCACTCATTACCCCATTTTAGGAGCGGCTCGTCGCGGACGCGGTAGGTTTTGATGAATGAAATTTTCGCGCTATCAAGCAAACAAACATGGCGTCCGTTGTGTCTCGGCGGATTTGATCGGCACACGACGTTCTTGCAGTACTTGACATTGAATCCAGTGATTAATCAAAGAAAACGAACATCCGATCGACTGCGTGCTTCGGGCATCAATCACTCGAAAAAAATGTAGCAGCATAACGTAACCCAACGGGGTACTAGCACCCGCCAGGACAACGAATTTACATCACCATCGACGTGCAGTCCTTGATGGGTCGGCACTCAACACAGCGATCGGTAATTTTATCGTCGATTTCTACTCCTCACCTTTCTGCACAGCACTTTCTCATCGTCACTCGTCTTCCGGCGAATGAAATTGGATGGAACCAAAATACAGGTTTCTGGGCGTTTTCTCATTTTGCAGATTTTGCCTTTTTTTCTGGCTCCAGCAATGGGACCTACCGTTGGCCACGGTTCGGGTATTCCCTTTTTGTTGATCCCTTTTATGCGCTCCTGCCCGGCACCGACGTATAAAACCAAAGAGCCTCCGTGCGAAGGGTGACACTCGTGAACGGTACGGTGCGTGAGAGACTGAGTATCACCATGAATTGTATTGTAAGTGGGTTCATATTTGTTGTCACTTTAGTTTTAGTGAAGAAACTGACTAACTTTGTTTTACGATTTCTTGCCAGATTGTAGTGTTCTCGTTGCTTCTAGCCTTGGCTAGCGGTGGATATGTCGAGCATTATCAAGGTGCGACAAGTTTTACCTCGTTCGACCTGAAATCATCTCCTATCCAAGGTAGTAAGCTCATACACTTGAAGCCAGCCGTAACCTACGCCGGTGCGCAAGCAATAAAAGGTTCGACCGATCACGCAGCACACACGAAAGTAGTCGCCTATGAAACGAAGCCAGTAATTAGTACTGTCTACACGGCGCCGATCACGAAGACACTGACCTACACTAGCGGTCCCGTTCAGTATGCATCCAACCATCACTACGCTGCTCCCGTGCAAGTGTCAGAGTGCGCTCTGAAGGAACACAAAGTGATTGCACCAGTTCAAACAACAGTTTCGCACGGTGTACCGTCCCACTCGAGCCATTCACCGTGGATCCATGCAGGCTCTTCTGCTCATCAACATACAGTCGGTCAAAGCGTAGCACACAGTTACCCGTCCATCCATCAGAGTCCTTATGGTGGTAATTCTGCAGGTGGCCATGTCGTGTCGCACCATTACGCTGTGCCTATTACGGTGGGAACTGTAAGTTCCAGCGTACCGCAAAAAGTATACACATCTGGATCATATGGGGCGACTTCTCATTCCCAAGCTTCCAGTTTCGGAGGCTATCAGGGATACACTGAACCGGCTCCTATAGTGGAAACGCTGGTCGATGTGGCTCCTCCGAAGGTTACCAACACACAGGTGTCGAACGTGTACGGAGCTCCTTCGTCGGGATCAAGCCAGCAGGTTATTGGTCTGCACAGCATCGTACCAGCTAAAATTATGTCCACATCGAACTATGCATCTTCTACCGGTGCCTGGAAGGAGAACGGCGCAGGATACGTTACATCGCACCAGTACACAGGTGCCTCTGTACCAATCAAAACCACCCAGGTTTACGTTGCTCCGGTCGTGAAACATCAATCGGCAATTTCCTCGTTTGCTGGAACTGCTGCCTGGAATGAAGCTGGCAAACATCACGGCCACAGTTTCACCACCACCCACAGCTACTCTGCCCCACCCAAGGATGCTTACCTCCCACTCAAGACGACAATTGTTGCCCCAATTGGGGTTGCATCTTTCGGAGCATCATCGTCTTCCCATTCGTCTTCGAACTCAAACCAAGCACAGCTGACACCGTCCAGCCCATCTCGCGAGTATCTTCCGCCACGCGAGTATCTTCCACCGGCGGAGGCGAATAAAGCAACAGTAGCAACATCGTCCAGTGGCAGCGGGTCAGTATCGAACGAGATTCCACAAAAACTACAAACCACGGACAAACTTCCGCAACAGCAAATCTTCCACAGTAGCTCCAGCACTACGAACCACGCATCACACGGTGGGTCACAGTATGGTGCGGCTGCGGTTCTGTCTCCGTTGCACGTTACCGTTCAGAAAACGCCCGTTCTTGCCTACAGCCCAAAGCACGATTGTACCCAAGACCATCAGCACCTTCATTAGGGTGTGATTGGGCTGTAAAAATATACAACCCACCGTCTAGGAACAAAAAATCGTTTACTCAATAAACTAGTGACCTCCGTCCCGTAGTAGATCTCTGGCTATGTTTACTGTGCTTTTTTATTACTTAGCGAGGGAGGAGTTGACCTTTCTAAAATGACTAAAAGATTCGCCCGTTTGCCCGAACCCTCCAGGGTTGAGTTCCTATTTTGTGTTTCTTTATTTTAAACGGTCCATGACGAAGTGTTGGAGTTCGGAGCGGCAAAGTAAACATCGGGCATCCAGAACTTATGAACGAAACACGAAGCTTGTGGCCTCGCGTAGCTGCCACGAGTCACTCTTTTAATGCCCCCGATAGCATTGACATTCTTCGCGAAGCGGTGGCCACATCCTACCTGGCACACACCAGGTTCGATCTGTGCATGACATTTTGTTTACTTGACCCGTGCACATGATTGCACGGTGCATAGCTTTCTCACGCTGCCCATCTCACTGGGGTCGCCCGATCGCTTATTGCTCACATAACTCCGACGGATTCCTAAGCAGAACAGAAATGTCTCCATTAGGCACAGGATATCACTGTGCCGGTAGTGTTCGCGGTTGAAATCAAAGGCACTGCCCAGCGCCATTACAAAGTCGTCCAATCATTCCACGATTCGGTTCAAGCCTGCTCAGTAGCTAGCGGCGACAATCGGTCTCGATTGCAGTCTCGAAACGCAGTGTCCAATCATTTCCTCCCGGGTGCGACCGGCCTAAAGCAAATGCTCGTTCAGCCCGCCCGCTACAGTTGCACTGCACGTGCTCGATTTTTCCAAACCTGATCAATTTTTGGCTTCCCTACTTCGCACGGACGACATATCGCTGGCGGCTCGAAGGATTCGGGTGCGTGAAAGGGTACGGGTTTGATACATTTCATTTCGGCATCGACGGCGCTCGCACACCGAAAACGACAATAATAACATGAAGGCCACGTGGAACTGGTTTCTTGCAGTTGATACAATTGTTCAGGCAGAAACTGGTTGTGAGTGAGCAAAAGGGGAGCCCATCAAACGAACCCGTGCAAAGTGTGTAAACCGGCGTCAGGTCTTTCTCTGGGTCGAGGTGGAGCGACAGTTGGACGGTCCAGATTTGTAGCGTCGGTAACCGTACCACCATCACACAGCGCACGCACAGGATGATCGTGAACTGAACCGGCTTTCTGGAGCTAGGGGGCGTGTGCGATCTCCGGTGGTTATGCAATGGCAGTTAGTTTGACTAAAATACGTGTCTGGATGTAGGACGGTTTTGTAGTTGCATGAACAAACTTTAATTTGCCACCATCCAACCAACAAGTACCACAAGGAATCAATGATGAACAATATGTTCAATGTATTAAAAGCTAAGCGCATATATTTTATAGCTATGTTAGGAAAATTTCGCAGAGTCCTTTTACACTCACGTCCAGTGATTGCGCTAAGTACTTTAAGGAACATTGTGAGTCATTTTGATCCAGATAAATAGTTTTAATCCTTTCCTGGCGGATGTGAATGGAAATTGTATTACATGTAAATGATAAAAAACTATCCTGGATATACTATCTTAGGTTTAATATTCATTTTGCTACTTTCAAAGCAACCTCCTCAAGAACGAAAAAGTGTGTTAAAAGTACTTAAAAATATTGCTCACTAGCAAGACACTTCTTCCGCTCAACAATATAGAACAGCTTTACTTCATTTGAGCTCAAGCCTAATTTGAGCCAAATTTCCTCCCTAGTAATGTAAGTGTCAGCAGAAAACTAATATGGTATAAGAAGAGACTTCAAATATCTTGAATAGTCAGTCATCTCAGAATGCATTACCATTATTATCGATGTGGTCTGTGGCAGACAAAAGATTAAGTAGTATAAAAAAAATATAATTTTAGCGTGGCTTGCTAAATTATATTGGAAATTACTATCTTGTACTGCGTACGTAATACCGAAACCTAGTATTATGGCACGTTGTCGTCAGCCATTAAACCTCTTCGTTTTGGAGGAAAATTCCTAATAAATTTACCGTAATACATATTTAAAACGCCAATATTTTTTTATAATTGGAAATTCCTCTCAGCTAAGTTTTTGCATAATTAAAACTTGTTAACACAAATTTTATGACGTATTGTTGAACTCCAAAAGTTATAATAAATGAATTCATTAAATTAATTAATAAGTTGCGGCTGAACTCAATTTCGCTTCCCCTTGATCTCACATCTGCGAAACGGACTGTTCCACTGAAAGCTACTGCTTCATGACAAGAAGAAAACAAGCTCCAATGACCCCGGTTTGGTAAGCGGTATTATGTGTAAACACGAAATATGACGAAAACGGAAGGGGAGAATATGAGTTGAAAAAAAAACACTATTACTAAGATTACAAAACATATTGGCGCATATTGTGTCTGTGTGTTTGTGTTCCAACGCTCCTGCCAAAAACCAAATCGCCATCCATTCACAATAGTACGTACGAGTACGAGAACGTAGTCAGTGGCAGGTGACATGATACCTCCACAAATCAACGTCATCGTCATCCAGTAGAAGTGCCCTGCCTAGAGTTAGTTACGTAGCTCGACGGTGAAGGTGGAGAGCCGTAATTTGTCGAGCATTTGCATTGTCCCACACCAATGTGGTACTAATCAAAACGGTATCTGTTTAATTGTCCCTCGCTTCCACTACCTTGCGGTGACCCCCTGAAGCACTTCCTTATGTCAGGCGTGGTAACTCGGTGCTCTAAAATTTCGGGTCGGGTGTCCCTCCCCATACACGCACACACACACGCGCAGCGCTTATTGCATGAACCAAATACCAACAATTTTGCGGTTGATTCGTCATCTGCTCGTGCTGTTATTGCTATTATCGCGTGGCCACCACAGTGCAAAAGCGAAAGTAGGAGGCTCGTTTCGTACGGTCGATTGACTCCTTGGACGCTGCGAGCGATGCCGCCTCACGGACCTCCCTACTCTTCGCTTTCTTGTGGGGGAAAACACATTTGAGCAGCACACCGACACACACGATCACTGCCGCCCGTATCACCGGGCGGATACTGTGCGGCCGGGAGGGAGTACCCGGAGGGTGCGGTCTTGGTCCGTGGTGTTGCGCTAGAGTCGCTTTCGGTGGACATTTGAACGGAGAGCGCGATCGGTAGGACATTTCGATATAAATATTGCTGCCAGCCGGCGAAACGGTATCATTCAGGTGGTAAGCTCATCGGCAGTAACACATCTTACAAGAACCACACGTTTCAGGCATAATGGCATTCAAGGTAAAGTGTTGCGAACCGAGTCCTTTGGGGTTCCTTAGGAGTGATCTTGTGCGATCGTGCTCTTTGTGATCGGATATGTGATAGGATTTGTGTGGTGTGATGTAGTTGGGAGTTGTCAGTGCGAGTGAAATAATGTTTCTGTTACCTTTATTTGTTACTCCTTTGTGAAAACAGTTCGTCGTGTTCCTGGCTTCGCTGGCCGTCGCTAGCGCTGGATACCTGGAGGCTGACCATGCCGTCCAGTACGCCGCCCCGGTGGCTCACTACTCGCCGGCATCGTCGGTGAGCTACAGCACCATCTCGCAGGCTGCTCCGGCCA
>KB672935.1:591543-627396 GCA_000349145.1 Anopheles dirus | reverse complement strand
CGAGCGTGCGCAAGTCTGACACCCGCATCACCAACGAGCTGCCCAAGCTTGCCTACGCCCAGCCCGTCCTGGCCAAGCAGGTCGCCTATGCTGCTCCGGCCGTCCACACCAGCTACGCCGCCCCGGCCGTCCACACCAGCTACGCTCATGCTGCCCCGGCTGTGACCTACGCTCATGCCGCCCCGGCCGTCCACACCACCTATGCTGCCCCGGCCGTCCACACCGCGTATGCTGCCCCGGCCGTCCACACCGCCTATGCTGCCCATGCTGCCCCGGTTGTTGCCACCGCCACCAAGACGCTGACCTACTCGCCGGCCGTCCAGGTTGCCCACACCACCTACGAGGATGCCCATGCCCATTATGCCTGGTAAACAGCACGGTTTTGCGAAGATGATACAATGATCCCTTCCTGATCCTATTTATTGAATTGTTGTTACAATCTGTTCCATTGTTTGGTATTTTTACAAACACGGCAATGCAGCTCCGGCCGTACTGCAGTGTCCAAAATAATACAACATCATAAACAAAGATCTGCGTGTGTTCTTTCATTGCTTGTCCACGTGGAATTCAAATGATAAAACTGGTTGACAATATGGGGTGAAAGAAATGAACTTCAAATTCAGGACGCGATTAACTAGATAGAAAGTTTGCCATAAACACACTTTACGCCTGTAATTTGTTGTGTTCGTAATCAGAGTTTGCAATTGTGCTTAGCAGTCAGTGGAACCTTTAGAAAATAGCGGAAGTCTACATAATACTCAACAATTGTGGTATTATCGAAATGACTCCTGTGGTATTATCCAAATGACTTGTCTCCTGGAAATCGGAAATTGCCATAACAAGTTATTCTCGTGCTTTCAGATTGTTTTGTTCAAATTTGAAGAAAGTCTGAAAATTGAGTGTATTGTAGCAAATTTCTACCACTCTTTATTCCACCCCGTTTTTTATATTCATCTCTTTGTCTCTCATTTGCAAAAATTCATCTTAAAAATATTTGCTTTTTTATATGCTTGATTTCGCAGATGGACCGCCCATCGGCGGAAGTTCAAAATGACCTGAGCTTCAAACGATGGATTCAAACAAAGCCATTGAAGCCGTTTGCTTTAGCGTAAAACAGCGGAAGACAAAGGAGAAGTAGACGTAGTGCAACGCTTTAAATAAAAGCACCTTCTCCTCTCGACGTTCGCTAATCTAATCCCTACATTTCGCGCTTCCACTTGATCTCTCCTTCGAGGAGGAATGACCTGGCGACCCCAGCGTCATCTACTTTATTTTGGTCGGCGATCGCCAAATGTCGACTGTTACTCTACGTCCTCCATGCGATCGCCTATGTTTGGAGCCACTTTATGGCATACGCGTTATGGCCTAGTGTCGCTTCAGTAGTTAATAATACTGGTTAATAATTTATTCTGATTAACGTCCTTGAGAATATGAAAATAGTTGTAATGTGTGTCAGAAAGAAAATTTGGTAGAAATGTTTACGCAATTGCATGATCAATGACTAATTGTCGACTCTTCAGGGGCAGGTTCAGCAAACCGTAATATTAAATACACCATTACGATGTAGTTGAATAAGATTGCAATATACTTTACGTGTTCAAAATATGTACATTATTTATTGTTCCATATCCATCAAAGTTTGGTACCTTATCAAATATCACATCGATTACCATCCATGCGCAGAAATACCTCCGTAAGCGAGGTTTGGAGCGTAGGACAGAACCTTTCCACCGTAGATCGGAGCTGGCTGAGCAAGGATGCTCTTACCATATACCGGCTCAGCGATCAAGGTCTTGGCTGGGTAGACGGAATCAGCAAACACATTCTTGGTGTAGATTGGCTCCGAAACGATGGTCTTGGCATAAGTTGGCTCAGCAATGATGGTCTTGGTGTAAGCTGGTTCGGCAATGACGGTCTTGGCGAAGGCAGGCTCGGCAATGATGGTCTTGGTGTAAGCAGGCTCGGCAATGATGGGTTGGGCGATCGGAGCATAAGACAGCGGCTTCGAATACTCGATGTTCTTCACCAGAGTCGGCGCCTGGTACAGAGAGTGAGGAGCGGCGTAGGACACTGGCAGAGGGCTGGTGATGGCAAGGGGTTTGCTGACTACAACCGATGGAGCGGCATGAGCGTAGCCATGATAGTTGTATTGAGGCTCCGGAAGGATGGTCTTGGTAAGTACCGGGGCCACGTTCTTAGAGTAGACGTTGGAGTAGCTCACGGCAGGTGCATGTGACAGATGCGAGTGATCGCTCGGGATATAGCCAGCGCTGGCGCAGGCAAGCGAAGCGACAATCAGAACGAACTGAAAAGAAATAATGAAAGATGGTAGCAACACTTGCCTATGTTATGTTGAATTTGTCTTACTTTGAAAGCCATTGTTGAAGGAGGATGTGGTTTGCTGAAGACGGTGCAATGAGTGCTGTCAAAGCGATCAGCTGTGGAGCTTTTATACCGAAGGCGTTGTGCAAAAAATCACCAAAGCGGATGTGAGAGGGGCAACAAAACGTGGCCATCAAACATTTGTTGCACAGCTTTTGTTTGATATTCTTCGTTGAGTATGTTTTTCTTGTTGAATCGTTGATTACTTCGATAGTGCCAAACTGTATTACAATTATAAATAAGAATAAATGCGTACTAATTATGTCAGAAAGTTGAAAATGGCAAAGATTACGATAAGCTAAATTGGTTTTCATATGGCTTATGTAAAGTACATATTTGAAAAGAAGAAACACAACAAAGAAGAGAGAAGTTTGAAGAAGAAGAAAGAAGATGTTTGAAATCATGCCATATATAAATAAGAAGAGATACCAATGTTATGTTTCATAGTAGACTATTTTTGAAACAATTTCGCTATGTTGATCATCATTTTAAGTATATTAAGCAATTTTACAATAGTAAGTCCATTACATTTACCTGGATACTTTGGGTTGGTTGTGTCAGATGAACAGCACCATATCACATGGACATACGACCGCTCCAACTCTACCATAATTACTTTTTAAAATGTTTGTCCGAAGAAAAAAATTCTAAAAAAATGAAAATGCTGAGCACTAACCAACTAAATAACAATAATAACATATGTTCTCTACAAACTAGATTCGATCAAATTTGTGCTTTAAATCATATCGCCACAATAGTATTCACACGAGTTTTACAAGTCTTTACGATTATATTACCGAATAACTGCTATTTCAAACTTAAATCTGCTCGATTGGAGTGTTTTTGGCTGAATCCAACTGCTTGAATTAGTTGTTTGGTGCGGTCTCTGGTGGTCAAGTGTAGAAGTAGTCACTGAAGCGGTTAGAAACGCCTAAAAGATGGCGAAGCGTTTTTAACATTATCGAAGCGTTTCTATTTAAGCGTTTTGCTTATATTATTGGTTTCAAAACATACAATTTTTCATCCATTTTTCATTGAACAGTGCATAGAGTCACATGAATTTATAACGTCTTATCGTAATGGGGGAAAACTCAGTCTTGGGCTCGTTGTACAAGGCATGTATGCGCATGCATGCATAATTAAATACATTCGAACGGTATACATGTATAAATGTTTACAGCAACAATCCGATGTAACGGTGGGTCTAGATTAAACGAGAGCTCCTTTCGCGAAAATGAATTTTGAGCGAATCTGAGCAAATGCTCAGAACCAGCTGTCAAAAATGCGAGATAACTCTCGCTTTGTCCCGTCCTCTCGCAATTGGCAAATTTACCAATCAGCGAGACGACAAAATTTTCGCGAAAATGCGCGACAAAGCGAAAGTTCTCTCGCAGTTTTGACAGCTGTTTCTGAGCATTTGCTCAGATTCGCTCAGAATTTATTTTCGCGAAAGGAGCTCTCGTGTAATCTAGACCCACCGTAAAGTTATTCTGAGTGAGTGTTGGTAAAAGATAAAGAAATCGTTATTATTTCTGCTCTCCAAAATGGTAAAGGTTATTCGTAACCTTATTCGTTGTATTTTTGATTTTTTTATGCTTGTCAGGCTACCTTGGCAAACGCTTGCGAGTTTCAAAACATTGTAGCTACGACCCAGCCGACAATGTTCGTTACAAAACGTGCGCTAACTCATTCTAACTTTTTGCGGCAATTACTGTGTGCTCGTTCACTGCATACAACTTTCAGGCGTGTACGCGAAAGATTCTTTTGCTTTTTTCCACCGTCATTGCTACTTAATCTTATGGGTTTGGGTTTCTTAATTTTTTTTTCTGCCATGTTTTCCCGTCCAGACCGCGTTTGCTTGTGCTGCCTGGAGCTGGGTGTGTTAATTGAGCGTGTGTGATGTGTCTTTGCTTAAATATCAATTGAAAGCTTGGTTGTGGTATGTTTTTCCATACTACAATGCGATAAACTGTTTTGCAAAAATAACGAACAACGGTACTTCACAGTCAGCACGGGATGTGGGACAAAAGAAGTAATGGAATAGTTGCGTGTAGTGTGAAAAAAAATACTCTCAATGCGGTGTATGTCATTGTAATATTTTCAGCTAAATTCACCGATAAAGTAAAAAATAACGATATCCAACACATCATTTCAGTGATCAAATGCGATACAATCGTAGCCCATTTTGTGTGTATGTGTGTGTGTGTGTGTGTGTGACCATGGAAGAGAGAGAAGCAACAAAAGAATGTCGGCAACGGCCGCGCCCTGGGAACGAGAGGAAGAACAAAAGCTAAAGGGCAAAAAACGAAAGCGAAAAGCGAGAGCGATGCTGCACGTGGCATCAAAGATTGGCTTGTTATTTGGCTGTTAAGAAGCCGATAACAAGCCAAAAACCAGCCACACAAGTTTCAAGACGATTTTCGTGCAAGTTCCAACGGATGTTGTCGGGTGGGGAAGGATGCATTCGGGGTTTCGTTTCGCAGCCGAGGCGAGAGTTGTTTACGTGATGGGCGTCCAACGGTTGCTGCTAGCCCGATCTCGTCGCGCGCAAGGGAGGCGATCGTGATCGTGAAGCGTGGTTTCAAGTGGAAGCGGTAGCGCGGTGTTAAAAATAATCCAGCAATAAGACATGCTTCCAGAACGCGACCCTAGGGAGAGGAACGAGTGCGTGATGTGAAGTGGTGCATCGTGTGATCCGCGTGCTCTTCTGCTAGGGCCGCACGGTCCTGTTTCTTTGTATTTTGTATGTGCTTGTGTCGGTGTAGTGCAATAATGTCGGTTCCGCATCACTGGCAACTGAAGCGTACGTTTCAATGCGGTTCGTTGTGTTGACGCGCGTTGCCACGAGCGAACGGTCGCTTATCTTTCCGCTTCCTGGCGAGCAGTCAGGCCAGGTCACAGAAATCGATGCACCGTCTTGTGAATTCGTAGCCCAAAATGGAACGATGGGTTCGTGGTAGCATAATTGGGTAGGCAATTTCTTTATGTTAATTAGAGCGTTTGTGTGTGTGTGTGTTGGTGTTGATATCGTGGTTTATTGTGAACGTGTTCGATGTGCATTCTAATAGTACGTTACATAGTGAGTAGGATTGTCCGATTCGATGTAGAAAATTGGTCCTCATAGTATAAAGCGCCCTCTTATCGTTCGCTGCAACTATACAAAACGACACGACAATCAACGCAGGAAGCGATTCAATTGAATGAAGAAAAAAATCCTATCTGTGAAGGTAAGTGCAACGGTAACCCTGAACCCCTTCAGTGCACCGTCAATAACAGCGCCCGTGAACTGCTGCATTCCGTGAGGCGAGGGGACACAAGACATCGAAAACGCATCGTACGAAACGTATCACAATTTCTGTTACTACCACCAACGCTCGGTCGCAACAGCGGTGCAGCAAACAAAGAAAGAAGCAGCACATGCTCGTTTACAAGCGTTTTCAACGGTGGCGGCGGCGGCGGTTTCCTATTTCCCTAGCCGTACAAGCTACTGTTTTTCTGTTTTCCTTTTTATGTTGAGGTTTCCCAATGGCCGGATGGCGAAGACACTCACAGCGTCGTCACGGCTGAACGGCGAAGGCAGCTGTGTGTGGGTCCGCAAAACGTTTGCATATGTACCCGTGGTGCAACAGATCGTTGTAATAGAATGATTTATATTGTGAGCGATAGATTGTATCGAAACTGTGCATCTTCTTGGTGTGAAGTACCCGCACAGTAGCAGCAGCAGCAGGGGATGTTGAAGTGTTGGCTGTTGAATTTTCTTTCGGTTTCCTATTTCGCTCCGCACACTTGCCCCACATTCCACTTGTCCCATACCATTCGGAAGCGTCCCGAAATCGGGCGTCCCTTATGCTGTAATCACGCCGAGAAGAAAGAAAACGCACACAGCTGCGCAGCGCAAGGCGTTGCCCATGACAACGCGACGACGCGATGGCTCCACGGACCAACACACCGAACGGTGAGGATAAACAAACGCACACCTTCCCACACTGCTACCGGAGTCCTTGCGGGTGCAACAGATTGCGCTTGTGTGTGTGCGTGATGCTTCCGTGCATTGTCGGGCGACTGTGAGTGTGTGTGTGTTCGTGTAACGCACGTGAATGGAGCGTTCGACTCGTAAACGCTTGTAACGCGCCTGAGCACGTCTAGCCATCGCGCGGTGTGAAGGGGTTTTGTTTTTGGTTTTGCCTCAGTTTTTCCTAATGGCAATATCGGGCGCGAGAGCAACTACCTAACCTTGACTTGCTGTCGAATGCATGCTCTGCCACTTATGGTTCCATTGCCCATGAACGGTGCGCGCTGAAGGCGAAACACGCACACGTATTCGCAAGATGTGCATGTGCGAATGTGCCGAAACGAAACGGCGCATCCTTGGCGGGTTTCTTCACACACTGTTTCGCCCTTTTTGACCGTCCTCCGGAAGGAACATGTTCCGATCGCACAAAGGGATCGTGTGCTGATTTAGTGCTAACGTTCGCTCTACCTGGCCTCGGATGTTTCAAACTGTTGTCTTTGTTTGGTGCCCATCTTAGGTGCATTTGGGTGCCCTCGACACTTGCGATGCGTTTTTGACCTCACGCTGTCGAAGAGTGCAAGGCCACATCACTCTGGGACAAAGTGTTCGGATAGGATGGAAGAGAAATGCTATTATGAGTGCCCGTTGCGATTGGCAGTCATAAAACGAGCAGTGCTAATTTAACAAATGCCATCGCAAGCCCAACGGAACGGAGTTAATGTTTTACGGATATGGGTTTTCCGTTTTAACTGCCTCCCTCTTTTCAAAGAAAAAGAAGGTATGAACTAAATTCTGGATCCAACATACCCAACGTGCAGAAGAAAATCTTTATAACACTTTACGATCGTCTTATCGTTTTCCGTAAGTGACTAGTATTGAAAAGTCATAAACTAGACTTAATGCATTCCTTATAGCTTGATTATTGTCTTTTGTTATTGTTGGGACTTATGTTGGGATTAAAAAAGTAATTGATCGTTCTACACATAATACAGTCGATAGCAACAAAAGTGATGTGCTCCGATTTATGAACATTGAAGCTCATATTTAATAAACATTAATCATTATTATCAATGTTTTTGATTTGATTAATATTGAATTAGCAACCAACCCAATGTTTAACACATATTGGCAATTAGTTACTAAACACCATGGTACTTGTCTTTAAGATGATTTATGGAATATACTCATTAAAATGCAGTCAATCTCCATTATAATTCTTCTTGCATAGGTACTTTTTGTCAAAAATACATGTTTTATAATGATGTGACTGCACTAAAAAGTATTTTGGTCTATTAGATTTAGTTTGTAATCTTGAACTCAGTAAGTTTTTCGATAGTTTTTTAAGCAAATGTATGGGTTTGTGTAACTCGTACATTTATGCTAATCGCCTGTTTTTTATTTAGGTATATACGTTACACTAACATTATATTTACCGCTTCCTACAGCTTGCATGTTGAAAAGTGTTTACAAAGAGTAACTGCAAAATCTCCATCATTAGACTTGGTCTAAGGAAGTTCAAAATCCAATATACAAACAGTAAATGCCCTGACATTGAACATGTCTGATTGTGCGTGTGGGTATCGACAATGAGAAAATATAGGGCTCGTGATTTTCAGCTTGTTTTTTTTTTTGTAAACTTGTTCAAATATATCAGACTCCCGCTGCTACTTCATTTTAAAATTACGTAAAAATTATATAAACAAGAAATTATGAAATTGTTTCTTACATAGGCTGTCTACATTGTCAGATATCTGTGGAATATAAAATCCATATTTCTATGTATCTAGAAAATCAATTCAGCTATGCTTATAAAAGACGACCTTTAAAGATTTTTTTAATAATGAAAAATCACACGGAAACAGGTCTAATATATGGAGAATATGAAGGCTGGGGAATGGATATAGTATCGTTTTGACAGGTGCATTATAGTGGTGCAAAAGATCCATGAATCGGGTTACACCAAATCTGGACGTTGTTGTTCGGAAAGCTCCACTCAAACGCCGCCGATCATGTAGATCCCACTTCTTATTAACTGAATTAGACATGGCATATTTGTGGAAAACAAACATAGAATATGGCAAGGTTTGCCTGCACTGTGTAATATGTAATGTACATGAGGATGACACAGGACTGATTCGTAAGCTAATGTTTCGCCATCAGTTAGACATCTTGTTGGGAATTTTGATTGATCTAGCGTTAAGAATTATAGATCTAGATCAGTTACGTGAAGAATTGAAATCGGAGGCGCAAGCAAATACTTAACGATTCTTAAACAATGAATACGACCTTGAAGAACAATCTAATTTAGGTGAAAGCAATCCCATGTACGGAAGGTAAACCTTTCGGAATTTTTCTTACACATTCCCGTAGCAACTCCTGAGCAAATTCCTTTTGTCACTGGTTTCGTGTAAATTGCAATAAAATTGAAACAAATTTTGCTACATTGTTGCGTCATATCCAAAAACGTTCGGCAAATGTGCTAATCGATGTTTCAACAACATCAACGACTTCTTTGACTGTGATTTCAGTGATGTTTTTCTTTTACTATCTACGCTCTTTCCGCCATCTTTCGCGATCATGCTTGCTGTCATATTTTATACCAGCTAATTTGCTGATAACTTCTTACTAGACTTGAGAGCACTATAGCTAGAAAGACGCTTCTTGCTACAGAGGCAAGCGATGCCAGTTCTTTCAGGTGTAGACTGGCGATTGGTACCAACAAAACATGAGGTTGCATCTAAGTTCGTACTTCGACTAAGGGTTATCGTGCGCTAAATTCGTGCCGCATCGCATTTCTATTCACTCATAGTTTCAGTCTCTTGCCTACTTTCTGACAGTCTTCTCAACCGCGTTCAGGAGGAATATGTTTGGTTCCAAATGCGGAGAATGATAATGGATGGGAGTGAGAATGGTCAGGTTCCGGTCATGTCAGTAGAATGAAACCTGATTTATTCCAATTGATTCGGTACACTCAAACTAAAGCCAATCAAATTATACGCAGAGGCGGACGTATAATTGTGAAAACAAATATGTCGTACGAGAGTAAACAAATAAACAGATGCCGTGATCGGCAGCTGCGCTAACCAAGCGAACCGACATTGCACCTTTAGCTCACCGCAGACGGTCCACTGCGGGTTCGATGGGGTGCATTTCAGACCCGGAGCAAATAAATATGCCACACTCCCGACCGGCAGTCGAACCGTCGTCCCCGTTCATTGACACCACCTGGAGGGTGGGTTGGGTGGTATTAGCATTGTGTTTGGTTTTTTGCACTGCACCCATACTCATCCGTCATCAGGGCGATCGTTTTCGGTTGGCCCAACGGTCGAACGAGACAAGCGACGGAGCCATCCATTACCGACCTACCCCAAGGTGCCACACATTTGGCCGCAAACGAGCGTGAAGCTAATCTGTGACACATGGGGCAACAACAAAAAAGCATCCACCCGCATCAGGCGGAAGGGGAGGAGTGGGTAAGGGGTTGGGGAAAAACTTACCGAAGCGTGAAGGCAACGACCTTCCGTCTGTAAAAGCAGACGAAATGCATCATCAACACCTTCAACACCCGCTCCCGGATTCATTGTTCGGATGTGTTGGTGTGTGTGTGTTGTGTTGAGGAGCTTGAGGAACACTACCGAATAACCGGAACTTCCCGATTAGGTAAACTCTCGTGACACAATGTCCCTCCGGTGTTTCCCGTATAAGGGTAAACGGGGGTGCGAGGATCGAGACAATGTTGTCCTTATACCGACCACTCCACCTTCTGGTGTGCGTGTGTGCCTGTGGAAACAAAAGCCACCGCAACAATATCGAATGATCAATCGTGTTACTGACCCGCCACAACGAACCGAACCGAACTCACCAGACAATGAAACTGGGAATTTCGGCACTCGTAAGCGTGTCGGAAAACCCCACCCACTCGGTGGATGCAGCCGGACGCGTTGGTCGCATTACGGAACACGGAAGGTGAACAACCGACACAGTTTGTGCTCCTCTTCCTAGCTTGCGCAGTCGGTGGCAGAAAGGCACCGAAAGCTCTCTGTGCGCTCGCGATGACCGCGTCTGACCGCGTGGCGGTGTGAGTCTGCCAGACGGGTTTTCCTTGTGGTTTTGCTACAATTTCCACGAGTTTTCCCACAATCCGGACGGTGCACGAGGACGATGCGTCACCGTGAACCGCATGGCGACACGTATCGCGGTGTGCTGCTGCGCGCCAACACTTGCGCCCGGCCCGGAGTGATGGTATGCGTACTATTTCTTTGTGTACAGCTGTGCAACCCGGCCAAGCCCATCGTGGCCTGGTGCCGTGCGGTCTTTTGTTGGAGTAGTTGGCGCGTCGCTCGGAGTGGTTGAGATTGGTGGTTTTGCTTCTTTCCTTTTTTTGTCGTGCGTCCGACTCTTGCTGTTAAGTGCCACCGGCTGATTGATTGATGCCATCCTACACTCGGGTGCGAAATTTGAGCCAACGCAGCGTGGAAGTGACTGCGGTTTGGTTTGGTGGACATGCGATACGCGATGTTTATTAAGCGATCTAATTAACTAGGCAACCACATGTTTGGTTCAGTTGTAGGATTTTGCAAATAAATCTTCACGATTCTACGATTCTTCTTACGATTCTACGTCGTGGTAAGGATTTTTTTTTAAATACTTTTATACTTATAAATAGATTTCCAGTAGCTAGGAATAAAATTCAGTATTACTTCTGTGATAGATTACTTAACTATTACTTCTTCTGAATGCGCAATTATTATTCACTCTTGCCTAAGATTTACCTAAGATTTGTTCAATGAACACTTAAGCTTTTTCATGTTTCCCGCACTATTGTTCATTTTTACATTTCTAAGTTAGCAGCTAATTCAACATTTTAATTTCATTGTTTTAAATAACCTTTTTTTATTTTTCAGTTGTAGAAAGTTACAATTACTGAAAACAAATTGAATGAAAAATCAAATAAAAAACATCGGAATGACAAAATAAAGCATTTGATTATCTTTTGCATACGATAATCCTTTGCTTTCAATAATTTTAAAGTCGATTTTTTGGCTATTTGTTGCATGGAATAAAAAATCGTTATCGCTCGTTTCGCTTTATCAACGGTATACAGCGTGTTTTTTTTTAATAAGCACATTGGCTTAGCGCATTTCTTAAAATTTGAAGTTTCACTAGCTCACGGTCAATTGATAAGACTCTCTTGATCATGATATGGGTAACCTTATTGATGACGCGATATCGTTATATTTCCATATATTTCATTTCAACGAATGCGGGAATCAGTCCACAACTGTTTATATTAAAATGTGAATCAACGAACTTTACACAAAAAAATTGCTTAATAATCTATTCCGGTTTAGGATAGATGATAAAGCGCCGGGGTTAAAATCACTAATATCAGTCAATACGAAACTTACTTGCATTTCAAGTTACTTAAAGAACAAAACACAATAACCGTTCTCATGCGCCATTATTTGTGTATGCAGCTAGTAGAAGTAGGTATTTGTTCATGAAGTTTATACACGAATAGGATGTTATATGAAAATCTAATCAAAAATAAATTTGGTTATCAAAATCTAAATATCGCATAACCAGGTGCTGTATACAGAGGTATAGATATTAATTGTTGACCAAAATATTCTGAGCAATCCTCTTAATTGTTTTAAATTCAAACAATAGGAAAAAAACATATATAAACTAAAGACATATAGTGACAGCATATAAAGACACCAGCGCTGAGCCTGGTGGGCTATTGCACGACAAAGCCAACAAAGTACATCATATAATGAGAAATGCAACGAAACTGCAACGCTTTCTCTATTACATTTGAGCGAACAGTCCTTAGAAGCGCCATGTGGCATTCGGAAAGAGTTGTTCCATTACTGTAGTAAAAGGAAAGCTTCTCTCTCTCTCTCTCTCTATCTCTCTCTCTCTCTCTCTCTCTTATAAGCTTATAAGCAGTGCTTATAAGCAGTGTTTTGCGGATAACAATTATACATAAGATATTCAAATGGGCCTTCCAACTCAACAAGTGCATAGTAGATAGATTTGCATAGTTGTGCGTAGACCATCGAGGATGTGTTCCAAAATAGTTTTTAATATATTGAATCCTGAGAGATCGCTGAACTGTTGCCATTTTAAGCTGTCGCCCTTTGAGTTCGGCGAGACTGTACATGGAGTAACAACAACAGACAACATGAGCTTTATGTACCCAATCCTTTTGGCTCAACCCGTTCCTTGTTTGATTCTTTTGTGGCAGGAGGTGTGTTACGCCTGTTCCCGGTAGCGCTTTCCCACGGCACACGAGACCGGGACACCGAAAACAAACACGATCAACCCCGGTCGCGTGGGTGGCAGCTTTCCCTCACTGGTTGAATGAAAGCACGGCGCTGCTGGTTCCTGCGTTTTGCGCAGGTCTCGTGCCCTTGACTGTGGAAACATAACTGTGTCGCCGGGAGGTCGTTGCATCCTTGCTCGGGCGCTCCGCCAATGGGGGCGGCCACACGGATGCAACAGCCGTTGTTCACCCGTCGCGTACATCCTTGTTTCCTTGTTGCTGCGAGTCCGAGGCACCTGCCGGATTCGGTTTCGGAAGTTTCGGAAAGTGGGCGCGCAGGTTCGTTCACCTTTCGCGCGCGCACATTCGGTACATCCCCAGCGCCAGCTCCCGCCGGGTGCTAGGGTGTTGCAGTTTTCTGGCAACGGGCGTGCGGTGGGACACAAAGGAGCACCGCATGGTCAGTCAGTGTGCAGTCGTGTTTGGAACGAAGGGTAAAGGTAACGCGTTTCGCGCAACAACAGTGCTGGTGTATTTTTATCATTACTCATCATTATGCTATCTGGCTGCAGGGAGGAAAGGAGACAATGTGACAGAGGGAGAGCGAGAGAGTGAGAGAGAGGGAATCTGTCGGATGCGGACATACGAAACACTCGCGTGTGCGTGTACACCCGCTGCTGTACGGGCCATCATATCGACAGAGATGGAGCCAAAAAGGGGAAGGGCCGCTGGGGGAGTCGCGAAGGAGACGGCAGGAGCGAGCGCGAGACTTAAACCAGTTTCTGCCCCGCGCGCGTTGGTGTTGGTGTTCGGCCGCGCAAGACAACTTCGCGAGCCCCACCGCGTATGCTTTCCTCTTGCGCATAGGGCGGTCGTTTCAAGCTCGTGTGCCAGCCGTCGTCGTCGTAGTCTTCGTTCGTTGTTGGATGGAGTTGGAACGCGCGCCGTACAGGCTCCAGAGTTAGAGTCGCAGGGGCATCGGGCTCTCAGCTGCGCGGACGTGATCGAATTGAATCTTGTGTCTACAAAAAGTGTGTGTGTGTGTATGAGAGCGAGAGCGAAAGAGAGAGAGAGAGAGAGAGAGAAGGAACAAGCAATCCGCAACTAACTCATACGACTCGTGTTGTAGCGGAACGTGGCGCGCCGCGGAAGATTTTAAGAACGTTTTATAACGTCTAACCAGCAGATCGCATCACATCGGTGAAGACATCGTCGTCCGCAGGTTGTGCGTGTCGCGTTCGTGCAAAACGGCGGCCAGTGCGCAAGGGGGGCGCAAGAGACTGCAGCGACGAGGATCATCCGACGGATCACACGACGACGGGGTCAGTTGCAGTTGTTCGTGCGGTGTGTATAGACGCGTGACGCGTGTGTGTTCTGTGCATTTATCCGTATATGGTGCCCGTTTGATACGCTACCAAACCGCGAGAATTGCAACCGGTGCAGCCTTTTTGCCGTGTTCCCTGCGCGGCACTGTCCATTGCGCGAGGCTCTTTAAAGGGGAGTGCTGGGCTGTGTGTTCGTTGAGTGTGTCATGATTGACTTGCAGTGACACTAGCTGGCACTGGGCACAAACACGGCGGGGTAGGCCTTTCTTCACCGGGGCACCGGCTGCAGCCTAAGGTGAGACCTAAGCGGCCACCGTCGCCGCCGCCAGCCCGAACCGTCCCATATTGTGCACAAAGCGAGAGAAGTGCGCCGAAGGAATTTCATTAGATAAACGTGAAATAATTGTCGCCCACTTCCATTAATGGGCAGCACGGGTAAGTCGCAGCCGATTCGTGCCGTGGCTGCTTTGGCCCATTTCCATCAGCCACATACACGATTGGGACAAGAATGTTGCCGTTTATCAAGGCTATCGGGACGAGGTCAGTCACCCCGGGCGCGAGTGTTGCTGATAGTTTTTGGAAGTTTGCTCGTGCAGATCACATGACTCACTGACCTGATCTTCCACGTCCCATGGGAAGAAGTGTTAACACGTTCCGAAAACTATGCAAATAACGTTGCGGACGTCACGGCAGCAAACATCAAAATGGTGGAATGTGAACACATTTGCCGGGGGAGCCGTGTTGTGATGTTGGTTGTTTTCAAAAAACCGGTCGGTTGGCGTTATCCGTTTCTTGTGCAGTTTACTTGTGCTCCCGAGGCCCTCCGCCTGCGACTAATTGACTGATGAACGAGCGCTCGAGGCTGGCTATCGTTTCTGCGCACTTATTGCCGGTTCGTTCGTGGCATCGTGGTGATCATTAACTGGGGTGCATTTTGGAGAAAACCCGTCCGCGATCGAACAGGTTTATAGAAGGATCGGCAAAAACGCTGCCCAATGCCCAATGGCTGCAGAATTTGAGTTGCGTGACGGAGGAGGACTTTGTTTTTGTATTTCTTATCGTTTCTAGTTTTGATCTTATCACACATATTGTGGTTTCGCGTAGACGGATAATGCGGTTTGTACATGTGTTAGGAGCGACACAACGGCAGCACTTGAGATTGATTCTTGAGAATAATGCTTTATGGTCGTGTAAGCAGCAAGATAGTGTGACTGTGTCGTACCCATCAGCTTTCGTAGCGGTATACCACACAAGGTCAAGATGTTTTTGGGTCATTCGCGCTGGTTCGACGTACCGATGCGATAAATATATCGATGAGTTTCCCAGCAGAAAAACAAACACACGCCGGTAACGGTCATCTGGCGTTTATGGAAAATGTGTTTTTGAACAGGGAAAAAATCAAACAAACTGCAGTCCGTCTGGCCTATCGTGGACAAGGAGCGTAACATGGTCGGGTGCAATGAACGTTTTATTTATTTAAATCAGAGACGTCCAACTCATTTCAATTGTGGCAGAATGGCGAGTCGCATAGCTACAAATTGTTGCTTCGGAATGGAAAAAGAAAGTTTGTTTTACTTTATAATCTGTACTCCTTATATCGTGCATAACAAGTTTGAAATGCGTAACTGTTCAACTGATCAAGTGTTAGTTACATATTCTGTCCAGCTAACATCGAATCGGCTGCCAAGAGTTGGGTCTACTTGATATTGCTGCTCCGTGTCCGTAATGTGCATCGAAACCAAGTTTGAACTCAATTTTTGTGATAAATTTTAACCAAACGTTTCTTCCAATGACTCATTTCTAACAACTGTGAACTTCCAATATAAACTGTTTATTACCATCGCATGATCAGGTTCGCACAATAGGTTATATTTAAATCTTAAGATGCTTTTTGGCTCCAACAAAATTATTGTAGTTCCATATGTTCACTAGTTTCTGTCCCAGTGATGATCGCGAACTCACTACAGGGATAATTGTCGACTGCCAGTCGATCAAATGCAATCAACATAATTTGTCAATTTTATTAGCAAACTTTATCAAAATGTAATCCGTTCGTTGAACGGGGTTTTCTATCATTAATATTCCACTATCGCGGGCATGATAGATCTCATGCATTATAAATTCTATTTGGCAACAGAAACGATCAATTTCTTTACAATGTGCATCCTGCCGTCTGATCATATGCATTTGATCAGCAAGCATGTTGTCGTTTACGTTGTTAACGAGTGAAATTTATTTATTCAGCTCCAGGCTGTGTCGCTTGATTGTATTTGTTATTTCTGCCAATTTTTATGATCTTTTACAACGGAGCCACGCTACTTTTTTGTTCGTTCATGCGACGCATGAACTCTTCTTCTCTTCTTCTCTTCTCTCTTCTTGTGCTCACTGGACGCAATTTCATGTCGCTCTCATGTCGCTTATCAAACAATCTGCTCGGCAGACACTTTACGGCGATGACGCGCAATCGCTCAATCGAAAGTGAGGAAAATGAATTACAGTGTTCACCCTTCAATTACGTAGGCCATAGAATGTTTACTTTTGGTGATAAGAAAGCGGTACGCTCATTGCTTATCAATAAATAAAATGCTATCATCATCTGTTCATGGAAGTTGTTCATTGTAGCTGAGATTTTTTTGTGTGTGCAATAAGCACTTTTTTAACAGAAGTTGGCGTGGAGGTCCTAGATGATGTTGGTCAACGAAGGGAAAAAGGCTGCTATACAACCGAATTAGAACAATAATTAGATCAATAAAATCACGCTTGGATTGTATGGATAGGTTGCCCATTTTCTGCTGCCCAACGTTGATGTACATACACAACATTAACTTTCTTAACTTAATGATCCCACACCAACAGAAAAAATCTAAACATTATATGAATATTACACATATTATTGAACTTTGTATGGACAGGCTTATTGCAGTGTGTTTTTGTGCATCTTTCTAGTACGATAACATTCTGGTAATTGTTCTCCAACACCTAGTTCCACGATATTCTTCTACTACTTACTTAATTCTACTGCTTCTTTCATCCTCTGGATTCGCAAAACAATTTGGATCATTTAAGCGGCACGATATTTAGCATTTCCTGCCTGTATATTTGCTAACCACTTGTCGAAACTAGAATCCCAAGATCGGTTTGCAAATACCATGATCTTAGCACTATACGCAAACTTTGGCTGATAAAATTGAAACCGGTTTTCTGCGTTGTTAAGTTCTTCGGTCCAACATTGGGATAATGCAGTGACGTCATTCAGCTTGGAAATTTGAAGTTGTTTCAATATCACCCATTTCTTGTCCGTTATTTGGGGTGTGAAAGCGTTTTTATTTCGTTATGATGGTGATAAACAGTTCAACTGTTTTCATTCGGATTGTTTCATCGCGACGATACGTTCCACTATGTATCATATATCATATATGCTAAATAAAATGAGGGATCAATAATTTAAAGCATTTCAATCTCTGTTTGTTAATAACATATTCTATTCAATTTATGGAGTGAAATAAAAATAAAATTATTGTATTCAAATTCCTACCAATGTGTTAGTTAGTATCTAGCTAATAGAAGAACCACAGGAAAACATCGTATGCATCACGATTACTAGCTCATGGGGCATGTGATGAGAGTTGATGAGGAAAACAAGTTTTTAATGTAAATTTAATTTGCTCTATGTCAACAATTTCTTACTGCATTATTCTCTTCTTTGGCATAGCAATCCACAAGACGTGTTTATTGCTGCCTAATAAACTTATCTTTATAGCTAAGGCCGGACAGCACACACTCTTGATATTGTACACACGCTACAATTTGTACTCCAGAGATTGAATCACGCGTTGCAGATGATCTGATTCATTGCGATGTGAAACCCCCATTATCACGGGAGGTGTGTCAGTGTATTTGTCTTTTGCATATAAATACCAGAACATTTTATCAACATTTACCGATTAAATAGTATTGCATCAGATTCAACTGACCCGATGAGAGGCACGTTTATTTCGATTCACTGACTCTTCAAATAGGCATAGAATGTTTCGTACGCTTCCGTTTCGTGCCTTTGTCCCTGTAGCTATGGGCAACACAGAACACGGGATATTTGCATATTGATTTAATCCATTTTAATATTTTATCACACTTTCCATTCCAGCAATCGTCGCATGCCAAACGGAAAGCAATAAAGCAAAATGAATGATCTCACGTGCCTGAAATCCCTGCGCGACACGCTGCGGGACTTTGACGTATACGATGTGTTGCAAGACTTCATGCACCACCGTGTGTTCAGCAGCGAGGAGTGCAACGAAATCATTAGCGAACCCCAGGAAAGCTGCCGGCTGGACCTGATGTTCATCCTGCTGGAGTACAAGCAGCACCGCGATCCGCACATTGTGAAGCGGTTTATGGACGCACTGCGCGTCTACTACGACTGGATCGTAGAGAAGTGGGAAACATGTCGCAATAAGGGCACGAAAGAGTACAACATGTATCAATCCTATCGCAACGAGTCGTTCATGCCGACGCACGCCACGATCAGTGTGTATCGGAAAGACCTGCGGTGGGCAATACACAAACACCTTATGTCGCTGTACCACGGCGTATCGGAGCATCGGTATCTGTTCATCTACGGCAAGATTGGCACCGGCAAGCAGACGCTCGTCTGTCAGGCATGCGAGGACTTCACGATCGTTAGCCAGATGAACTATAAAATCTTCTATCTGGACCTCGCGTACTGCAGCACCAAGGAGACGATCCTGGAGATGTTGGAAAAGCTGCGCGTGCAGCTGGGCGATGCGGTGAAGCAGGAAGAGCGCGGCATAAACTACAGCTACCCGTCCAACAAGATCGACTACTGGAAGCGCACGTTCACCCAGGCGTTCGAGAAGGTGCTATCCCAGAGTCTGCTGGTGTTGGCGCACGTGCGTGACGCCACGCTAATCAAAGACTTCGACTTTAAGTGCAAAACCGTCGTGATCACGAGCAACAAGGACGTGGTGCATGAGGTTAGCGAATCGGAGCGCTTCGTCGTGGAGCTGCCGAAGGGTTTCACCGAGTCGGAAGGGCTGGAGCTGTTCGCGCGAGCACTCAAGAAGAAGACCAGCATGCTGCCGCCGGAGGCGACGGAACTGTGTCGCGCGTGCCAGGGTAATCCGTTCCTGATCAACCTGATCGCGCTGCGCATGAGCGAGGAGTGCCTGAACGAGGTGCCCATCAACTGGAAGCAGCACATCGACAATCTGCAAAACTTCAGCATCGGCAAATCGGAGAAGGTGTCGCGAACGATCGCGTCGACACTGGAGCAGTTTAGTGAGGTGGAGCAGCAGTGCTTTCGCGATCTGGTGATCTTCCGGGACAATGTGCCGCTGCCGTTACAAGTAATGTTTCAATTTAGTCTTTCTTTACCACTGCCAAGTGCTTCCCTACTAGCTGTTCGATTAACCAAACTACAACGAGTCACAATTCATGTCACAGATATGCTCTAACGCCTCACACTGTTTCTTTGCACCTCGTCGTTATGTGTACCGATAGATGCTGGAGAAGTACTGGGAGAAGGAGAAGGAAACGACGGAATGTTTCCTGGCCAAGCTGGAGCGCAGAGGGCTGCTGGAGAAGCGCATCTGTAAGAACAAGATGTTCTACATGATGCAGTACATTTGCTATAACGATATAAAGCACCCGACGCGTTCAGATATGACCAAACTTCATCGTCGACTGCTCAAAAGTTATAGGTATGCACGCTTGTTCCTAATATCCAACGACCCAACACACCCAACTCGGCACCTGCCCCCATCAGTGCACGTGCTTGGACCATCTTTCTTCTCTTGTTTGGCTTCAAATATCTTCACAAGGATATAAAATAACACATTAACGATCAGACGTTCCGGGTATAGGGTACAACTTGATTTCACAGGGAGAAACGAGTTTCATTCTTTTCTTCTGCACATTTCATGTACAGCATTCGCGAGAATCTCGCCCACCGCCGGGAGCTGGAGCTGAGCAACGAGTTCCCGAATGATGATTATTTCCACTTCTACATCGGTTACCACATCGACGAGGCGGGCGAGCACGATCTCTTCGAGGAGCTGTATCAAGACTTTGGCTTTCTCGAGCAGAAGCTGCGCATCGCCGGCCTGGCGAACACGGTCGGTGATTTGCGCAAGTATCAGGACTACATTTTCCCGGCCACGGAGGACAAGGAGTCGATCGTCGATACGATGATCGATTTTCTGATGGTGGCTGAGTGCCTGCTCTCGGAGGACTCGCGGCTTCTGCAGCGGGCGTTAAACTTTCCCGGTGAGATCGGCGACATGGCTAAGCGGCAGGTGGAATCGTTCAAAAATCGCCTCTGGCTTCGGGATGTGTGAGTAGCAGACTTTGTGTTTCGTGATGTTCATGCAGGAAGGTGTCATCTCATACGTTTTGTTTCTGTGTTTCCACAGCGCCCATTGCTTCGAATCGTCGGTGATGAAACTTTGCCACCGTCCTGATAAGGTTCGGTTCCAGGATGCGAACCACGTGTTTGTGTCGCTGGCGAACAACGACATCCAGCTGTGGAACCTCTCGGTGGAGTACCACGTGCCGCCGATGACGTTCAAGGGTTACGATGGCGATCAGATCAAGGATATGCAGCGGATCAATCAGTTCCTGGTGGCGCTCAACCGGCGGGGACTGATTAAGGTGTGGTCGACGAAAAATCCTCCCGACCGTCCGGACTACCGGCTGCAGGATGCAACACCGCGTGAAGCGGAAATGACCCTCTCGATAGCGGGTGGGTTCAGCTGTTTCAGCGTGCTGAAGCAGGACAAGCACACGGAGCTGATCGCGATCAGCGAGTCGGGCGTGCTGTGCGTGTACAAGGTGTACACGTCCGTGTTCCGCACCGACAGCCCCGACATCAAGCACCCGACGCACATCCAGAACGCGTACATACTGCTACCCTTGCGCGACTTGGACAACCCGGACTTTGGTGCGGTGCGACGCTGCCTGTTCCTGGTCGAAACAAACGGTATCCGAATGGGGGTGATCTTCAACATGATGTCCACGAGCATCGAATCGCAGTTCGTGGAACCGTTCGCCCTGAACGTGTACCAACTGCCGGAAGGTTTCCTATTCGTGAACGAACGGCAGGTACGTTTACGGGCCGTGCGACCTTTCGGGTTGGACGACGCCAAGCTCGTGTACGAAAGCAAGCACAGCGTCAACACGTGCAGCGTAGTGACGGAGGACAGACGGTTTGTGGTGCTCGGCACGGAGCGGGGCATATCGATCGTCAACATTGCCGAGGGTGTCGAGATGCGGCGCATGAACATCAGCCACTCGATCGTGGATCTGGACGTGGTGACGCTGGAGCAAAGCATGTCGCATGTGCTGCTAGCGTCGATCTCGAAGGACGGCGAAACCACGATGAACCTGTACAATCTCTCGCTGGCCACCAGCAACCAGGTCGTAAGCAGTCAGTATCAGGTGGAGGGTGCCACGGTGTTTCTGGCGCACCTGGACGACGATCCGGTCCTGCTGTACACGGTCGATCGACACTGCAAGCTGCAGCAGACACCACTGCACGAAACCGACTGGGGCGTATCGCACGAGAAGACGTTTAAGCACGAGCAGCTCGACGCACCCGTGCAGTGCCTGATCGAGACCTGGTCGGCGTACTATTTCGGGCTGGAAAGCGGTAAGCTGCTCAAGATGGGCGCGTGGGGCAGCGGCGCTGCGATGGAGGAGCTGACCGACCTGGGCACGGAGGTTGCCTATCTCGATCACTTCCGGTGTGGAACCGATCAGGCAACGGTCGATATCTTGGTGGCATCGGGCAAAGGGATCTGTAAAATCTACGTAGACGAGTGTGAGGAGGTGGAGTTTGCAGACACCATTCGCAAATGTTTCTTGCTGTACGATCGTTTCCTCCTGCTGATCGGTGATCGCTGCTCGATACAGGTAAGAGGAGATTTTTTTCTATATTTTTTCCATGCAAATGGCGCCAAAGAAAAATAAAGGTCTCTATTTGCACCCCACAGTTAGTGTACTGAGATTTGAGTTCTAACACAATCCTTCCGTTTTCAGATCTATGATTTGGAGAACAAATCGTTGGAATTAGTACAAAAGGAAATTGAGCGTTCATACGGTGCTTCGGCGTACCAGCAGCAGCCACGTTCGGCGCTGATCCTATGCACGACCGACGGTATCGTGTACCATCTCGGCTTGCACGTGGCAGCGATCGAAGCGTTCGACTTGGCGCCGTTCGACAAACTGGTCGAAATTGAACCACTGCAAAGCAAAACCGGTCGCTCCGAAGGTGGCAACAATGTCATCTGCAGCTGTGCCTTATCAGCCGACGGAGAGTTCTTGGCGCTCGGATGCCACGATGGACGTATCATCGTGCATCAGATGAACATGAACCAGCGGCTGGGCGTGCTGGAATCCCACCAGTGCCCGGTGGCAGGTCTGTACTTCAGCAACTGGAATGAGCCCGGGTCGTCGCACATTCTCGTCAGCGTCGGTGAGCAGATCGTGTTCTGGAGTGTCGACTATCTGTACAACAATCAACCGCGCAAAAGCTTCTCGAGCACCCGCCTGTCAGGGCGATTCAGCAGCCGCAGGGTAGCGACGATGATGGATTCGTTGGCCTCGCCGAGTGATAGCCGCCGTTCGAACGGCAGTAACCACTCGGGCTTTTCGACCCCCGTTATGGGCAGTCCGCTACAGAGGAGTTTCCTGGGCGATCGCTTCGACGAATCGTCCCACTGGTACGATAAGCGAGGCCCTTCCGGCAAACCGCACCTCCTGTCGTGCATCAAGCTGATCGGCAGGGCGAAACGATTGATCATCAATCGGGAGTTTAGCAAATTCGTCACGATCGATGACGAGGGATATATCCACTATCTGCGATTCTATCGACCGTCCGCCAACAGTCACATGTTGATGCCACCGCCAGCCGCCGTCGGGATGCGTTCGTCCCCGATTACTACGACGGTCACTACGGTGCCGACGGTAAGTGGCAGCCCGAGTGTCACATACCACAACTACCACCACGGCCTCATATGACGGTTGTTAGCGAGCGGACGAACCTTGCGGGTTAGCGGCTGTTACATCCTGCTGTATATTGTGTACACTGCCTTGTACCGGTGAAATAACAAGACGATGATATCAGAGCGGCACCGATAACGCGTGTACTCGATCGGTTTGTTCGTTTGCTTGTTTCGTGTGTCTAGTTTTATTTTTAGTTTAGTTTTGTGTTTTGTGTCCTACATCTACTACTAGCGTCTCACTATTCCCTCCTCCCACAGGAACATGTGCCAAATAGTGAGGATTTTTGGCGCTACAGTCTTTCATAGAGTTTAAGGTTTTTTAGTGAAAACGCGGGCGAACGTGCTCCTATCGGCACATCACGGTTTGTGTAAAGAAATGCGTTTTAAACTCTCGTGATAGGAACAGCGCGTTCCAGTCAATATAGTAATCGATTTGTGATTACAGATCGCAACGTTTTAGCGAAAATGACTGGATAACAAACGTTTTTTACACCAACTAGAAAAAGAACATAGTGTGCTTTTCCCGCTCGTCCAAAACACTAGTGAATATGTTCGACTGAATCGATGCCGGGTGACGCGACGGGTGCGTGCTTAATAGGTTTCTCTATGCATTTTATTTCGTTATATTGTACATACCTTAGACCTTTACCCTTTGCTCAAACGGCCTCATCGTTCGCAGGTCGCAATTTTCAGTGAGTGGTGCTCCCGTTTTAAGACATTCCCTTTAGACGTAAGATCGAGTTTAAGAAATAGTTTTTACCCACCACCGCAACGAACGCAGTGAAATAAATCAATTTCGCAGTTTTACATGAAAGCCCGACTTTCTTTTCTTTTTTCTTTTTTTCATGCCGAATCCGAATAAGCTCCCTTATTAGATCTGCAGGTTTGGTTGGTTCTAGAAAAGTCAGAAAACGCTCTAGATCGAAAATTTGACGACAACACAAGGCCTGTATACGGCACCAAAAATCCTACTGAGCATTTTCCTCTCGAAAGTAGCTAAGATTGTACCTATATGGTAACAGTTTAACATACATACAGCCTTACTACATTGCATGAGTTGTAGTTGTTCACACAAGTACTGCAGTTGAACGACTGATCAAACTTAAAAACAAATTCCGAACTATACATGGCCAAATCGCATCCATATTCTATTGAGGCCATTAAACATTTTGAGTTTTGTTATGTATTTGAAAAAAATCTGTATTTTATTGTTAAATGGATCATATAAATACAAGTACTTTCCACTGGTGCAAGTAACGCACTTATTAACAAAACCCTTGAAATCATCTACATCATATATCTGTGTATATGTTGATACGTATTTTATTGTCCGCTGCGATCGCTATCTCCTCGTTGGTGATAGATTTGCGAATGGTTGTCGTTGAGGGGTTCTCATCGGTTTTACTCGCAGGGTGCTTAGAGAACGTATTGGACAAGTCCGTAAGTTCGTCGAGAATTTCTAAGAAATTAAAAGAAAATATATTTAAAAATGCGGACCAATTCACCGATCATATGCACATTAACCTGTAATCTGCAAATCAATATCGCTTTTGAAGCTCTCGTACATTTCCGCTGTTTGATCGCGTTGTTGCTTCTTGAACATTGCCACACGCAAGCTATTTCCTGTGATAATTTGAGGAAAATATTGTAATTCTGTTTCGATTGAATGTTCACTATCAAGTTCTTACTTCGTAGAGGCTTCTTTAGGGTAGATCCTTTCTCAGGGGTCGTCTCGGCACGGCTTCGTGCTCGATGATTGATGATATCGGTAAACGTGTTAATCTCAAGCAACGAAGCAGCTTCTAATCTCCGCTTGCCTGGTTCGCCCCGACGGCTGCGATACAGTATGTTAGTGGACGACATTCGTACCTGGCTGGCGGAAAACAGTTCCTGGATGTTTGCCTCTATAATGCGCCGTTCTGGGGAGTATTGTGGCGGGGACGATGTATTCTGCGTGCACGGACCTGCATCATCTTCCAAAGTTGCGATTGTTTTCGTGTCCTTATTGGTACTGCCAATGGTTGCTTGTATTTTGCGCAGCTTTCCTTGCAGCACGCGAAATCGTTTCACGATCCGGGCGGAATTGATATCCGGATCGCGTTCGGCGCATTTAACAATCGCCCGGCATTCTAGAACCATTGTGCGATAGTCACCATAGTGTATGTTGAGCATTTCGTCCTGTAGTTTAACTTCGGCTGAATTTATTTCTAGATGCTGCAGAAAAATCTCCGCTTTACGAACCATTTCGAGAGCTTGCGATAGGGTGAAGGATTGCTGCAATGTTTCCAGCTCTCCGTCAAACAGTTCGATCAATGCCAAAGCGAACGCATTGCTGTCGATAATCTTATGTACGAGATGGCACAAGTTCGCCGATTCTTCGAGCCAGTGTTTTTCAAGCAGCATGGAATTTTTGTCCGTTCCGAGGTACAGCGAAGGGATGAGATACGAGTCGAGTGCTTCCAGCGACGCCAAACAGCTACGAATGGCGGACGATATTTTCAAATTGTCTGCGTACGAGATTGCAAACAGCCCTATTTGCATCAAGCGTTCGACAAAACCATCGAATGGTTTTGTGTGCTCGTCAATTTCGTCCTCACCAACGCTAGCATTGATGCTGGATCTTAGTTGCGCCAGAAGCCTGCGATCGGTGTCTCCAAAGGTATCGTACACCAGCCGCAACAGACATTCGTTTACGTGAGTTTCCAGTTGGTAGATAGCCGCTTCCAGTGTACTTACACGCAGCTTTTTGTCGCTTGAATCTTGTTCGACGCTATCCCGTTCCAAGGCCAAACACTGTTTGAGCACTTTTTGACAACAGTTGGTAATTTGTTTCCGATCCCCATCTTGGAGCACGTTACAAAAGCCAAACGTTTGCGATATCAGCGCCTCCACAACGGATCGGATCCGACCGCTTTCTACAATCACTTCGTGGTACCTTCTTTCATACTCGTCCTCGGCACACGTTTCATCGCTGGCCACTGTGAGGGGGCTTATCAGATTGAGCGCTAAATCAAGGTAGCTGACAAAGTTCGACTCCGTGATGCTTTCACTGGGACTGTCCGATTCTAGCACGGCTTTAAGCCGTTCCAGACACCAAATAATCCTATCCAGGAAGCATTGCCTGGCTTGTGGTAGCCCTTGACGCTTGGTTGTTCCGTCCAGCTCCGAACAGATGGTTCTCTCCAGCCAACGAATGCACATTACGATCTGCGAAATGCATAGGAAGCATGTTTCTAGCGTTCCGACGTGGCCAGTTTCGTCGAAAATAAGATGCTTGTGGACGATGCGCAGGAGGCGATGCAAGTCGGCACATACGGACTGAAAGGGAGTGAGGTGAAATGAGTTTTCTGTATTGTTTAAAAAAGAAACCCACCAATTCTTACATCGAGCCATTCTAGCCCACTTCTATCGGTTGGTATGAAACCGTGGTAAATATTATCCTGCACCTTTTTGATGCACTCTTGCAGTTCAGGAAACATTTGCGGGATGTTTATACGGTACGGATAAAAACGGTTGAAACAAACGTATGAAAACAAACAAACAATTTCGGTTACAAATCAAAAACAAAGTCAGTATAGAGAACAGGTCGCCAAAAAGCCCGACGTTGACGTTTTACGTTAAAAAAAAATAAAAATAAAAAATTAAATCTGACACTAGGTCATCTATCTGTCAAACGATGCTTGTTGTTCGAATTTCGAAACTTCGTTCAAACGATCCGTTATGAATAAATGAATGCGAAAGTTTATTTCACTTTTTACATGAAGAACATGTGAAGTGCAGTGTGAAAGAAACGATGACATATTAAATTAATCGATTTGCTATGGAACTAGTGAAATTAGACAAAGGTAGCCAAAGCATTTTTGATTTCGATTATCTCGAGATCTATGAATGCTATTGATAATCAGGTGTCTAAATCGGGCTGTTTTTTCAAGGAATATTTTTGACCGATTTTTTTAGAATTGTTTTTATTGCTTTTTTGCGAGCTTTTTTCTATACCCCGTAAACTGACAACCGTACTACCCGGGTAGCCAGTGACTTGAAATGCTAATAACTTTGTAATGCGTGTTTCAATTGAGTTAAAACCTTCGAGCTAAAAGTAGCCCAACTTATCTTGTTTATTTATCATTTTAGTGTGACTTTCCATCTTTCGCCGATTTCGTTTTGTTTTTCGTCAAAGAAGTGTCCATTTTCAGGAATGTGTTGTGTTTTTGGTTGGTAGAGACAGGGTTAATACTCAGCATTTTATAATTTTATCATGATCTGTTTTGCTCTCATCTGTTCTAGCAGCTTCTGAGAAATGCCGCCAGAGCGACTCCGTTTTTCCTCAACGGGACGTTCCCGAAGGGGTTTATTTACAAAACATTCCATACACGCGCCGCTGGGTTGTGGTTCGCTCGGTTCGGAAAAGTAAAATTTACCCCTACCGCGATGGGTTTGCTTACAAATCCTTCGATATCGCAAAAGGCAAAATACTGCCGAAAACTAGTGCGCTACAATACGGCTATTTGTTTAACACTGTATGTGCTGGGTGTTGGCTTCTTCTGTGCGCTACCCGATGCCAACTTCAACTCGGGCACGTACTTCTCGGAGAATGCTTTGCTGCCGGGGTTGGTCAACTCCGAACTGGAGATGGAAACGGTGAGCCTGGTGAAATCTCTGTCCGCCGAATTGCAGCGCGAGCGCGAAAACTACCCGAAAGGAGTGCCCTACCCATGGTTGCTGGCGAAGATGCGCCGATTCGGGCTGGAAACACACACGCAAAACTTCACCCTCAACTATCCGTACGGTGGAGGCAAGGTATGGTGTGTTGCAGCGATTTTCCTAAATGCTGAAGGGCTCACCTCGTTTCCCTTGTGTCGTTACAGCGTTTCAAAGGTGAAAATGTGTTCGGAATTCTGCGCGCCCCTCGAATCGCCTCGACGGAATCGATTGTGATTAGCGTACCGTACAGGCCGCCCGAAACCGTGCACACGGATGTTTCCGCCGGCGTACCGCTGATGCTAGCATTTGCAGACTTCGCACGGAAGAAGAAGTACTGGGCAAAAGATATTATTTTCCTCGTCACCGAGCAGGAGCAGCTGGGGATGCAAGCGTGGCTAGAGGCATACCATGGTGGGGAGGAAGGCCGTATTCTCGATGCCGGCATGCTACGTGCACGTGCCGGCTCGATTCAGGCGGCAATCAACCTAGAAGTGCAGAGCTTAGACATTAGTCACATAAATTTAAAAATCGAAGGGCTCAACGGGCAGCTGCCGAATCTGGATTTGCACAATCTGGTACAGAAACTGTCGTCGAAGAATGGCATTATCGCGGGCTACAAGCAGACTTCATCGAGCCCAAAGCGATCCTACCGCTATCAGGACAAACTGTTCAACATGCTCTCGATGGTGTTCTCGCAAGCTAGCGGCGTGCCGACAGGTAACCACGGCCTGTTCCATAAGTACGGTATCGAAGCGCTAACGCTGGAGGCCGTGAAACGAAGCAACGTGCAGCAACAGTTCCAGGAGGTTGGCTCGATGCTCCGCATCGTCGAAGGAATTAGCCGCAGTCTGAACAATCTGCTAGAGCGGTTCCATCAGAGCTTTTTCTTCTACGTACTCGTGTCGAACGATCGGTTCGTCTCGATCGGTGACTACATGCCTAGTCTAGCGCTTATGGCCGGATCGCTGCTAATCAAAGCGTTCATTCACTACCTCTCGATGTACTACTCCGCCGATGAAACCGATGATGAGGACAACGAGCAGAAGCAGAAGAACTCGAACGAGATTGGATACTTTTCCGTTGGTATCGTGCTGCTCGTGGCACACTCGATCGGAGCGCTGGCCATTTTTCTGCCCCACAGCGAGCACGTTAGTCAGTATCTGTACGAGGCCAACCTATCCACGCAGTTCGGGCTGACCAGCCTGTTCGTGGCTGTGACGGCGCTAGCCATTACCTTGCCGGCATTCTGTGCGCTGAGCGGTATCAACAGCGAAGCGTTGCATGTTGCCGTGTTGCTTGAGCTGGGAACCGCCCTGCTGGCGGTGGGGATGTTGAACTTTTCGCTCGGCTTCAGTTTGTCCGTTGTGTTGGTTCCGTTTATCATTTTCATCCGACCGGCAGCAACGAAGGCTGCGAAGCTGTGAGTATGCTAGTGTGTGAAGCTTTGAACATCGGTCGAAAATGAGGTAAACGTGTGCTTTTTCGTTTCATTACAGACTCTCAAGGTTCTGCTGCTTGTTGATAAATCCGCTGGTGGTGGTGTATCTCGTGCTAGTCGCACTCACGTTCCACCTTTTCCCGGAGTTAGTGTTTAAGCCGCTACTGAACAAAGCTCTCACTGCCACGATGGATGCGCTCACCTACTCCGTGGTGGATTCGATGGTAAAAAGAAACTTTTTTCTTTGTTTGTACTCTTTGTATGCTTCTAATGTGCTGCTTTCCATTCTTCACCGCAGATATACGGGAACTGGTTGTTTGACTTGGTCGCTCTAATTTTCGTCCCATGTTGGATTCTGCTGTGGGTGCTTCTGTTCCCCAAGACTGAACCAAAGTAAAGCTAAGCCGTATGCGCCAAATAAATGAAGTCATTCTTAGGATAACATAACATTAGTTCAAGTTAACGAAGTTCCGAAACAGAAAGCTTTATTGGTTTGAAACACTTCACAAGTATCCTTTTATATTACTTAATAAAAAAAACTACAGCTTTGTAAATTATGGGTTGATTAAACAATTTAAATGGTTATAAAGGATCATAAATGTTATACGCTTCTACCAAAGGAACTTCGAGAAATGATACTACGAATGGAACATAACACGATAGGGACCGAATGCGTTCATTAGGATAGCAAATTTTCAATTAAACATATTTTTCTCATGGTTTTTATTATATAATATTCTTATTACTGGATTTCTCAGATGTAGCTCTAAGCCAATTTACATAATAGTTCTTTTGGGTTAAAATTTGAGTTTATTTCTGTTTCCATAACCGTTTCCAAAGAATTCATTAATTGAATTGAAGAATTGGAACAGTTGGTTTCGAGTCGTTTTGTGTGAGTTCTGGTCGGAATAATTGAAATTAATTGTTCGACAAACTTTATACTTAGGAGTTGTAAGAATGTTCCTTTCAACAAGCAATGGTTATTCATTAAAAATCGTAATTATGTTTTCGCTGGATCAACAAAACCTTCAACAGCTTTGGAGTAAGTCGTACCAGTGTGCAGAATTAGTCAGAACCGCTACTCTACATGTATTGTAATCTTAAAAAAGGAACACATTTGTGCATAATGCAGAGTATTTGCTACCGGTTTTCCGGTTTCCCGACAAGCTTTTTCGTAGGACTGCATTCTAGACTTTTAGCAAATATCACCATGCATCATGGTTTTCTTGTCTGTATGCGTCACTTCAACTCCTTCTCTACTTTTTTTGATTTCAATTCTTCTCTTGCCTCCTTTCGTTCTCGTCTTTTGTCTTCCTCTTATGACCCCTAATGTCTTCACATTCCATGTCTGTTTGTTTTATTTACGATCTTTATGTCTCCTTGTTTTTTTTTATTGTTTATTATCTTTTTCTCTTCTCTGGTCCTTCAATTATTTTCCTTCCCCTCTCTCCTCTCTCCTACTTCACATCTCACTGAGCCTATCTTTTCGGTTTTTAGTATGTAAGAAATTTTTTGTATGTTTTTTTTTTCTCTTTCTTAGCGCTAATTCAGTTATGTTAGTTCTTAAGATACAATCAGTTTGTTTTAAGTTTTAAGTTTTAGTTTTAAGTTTTCCGTGCGTTTAGCCTGTTGGCAGACCACGATAATAAATTAATAATAATAATAATAATAATCATGCCGTTGTAGTACACACCGTTCTCTCTCTGCGCGAAGCGCTGCTTTCATCTGCAAGCAGACCTATTCGCCCGAAGGATTGCTTACCACCGTACCACCGCGGGGTTCTACTCGTGATGCTCCGTTGGAAGAGAAGACGATGCGATACAGAAGACGTTCCCATATCTGACGCAAGTGGAAAACTTACGAGGAAAAGCAAACATAATCCCGTCGACAAAAGTCACACCGCACACGGACTGCAGGGCTCGGGCGTAGCAGGAACTGCATGTCCGTAGCGTAAGCGGGCAAGATACAACACTCGACAGCCGTTCTAGAAGGTGTGCGCTACACCGGCTCATGGGTGTGCAGCTGTTTGCCAGCGGAAGAGGAACCGTCGGTACACCGTTGCGTACACCATCGGTCCTGCTCGGTGCTACTAACGAACTGCGACCGTGGTGCGGGGAAATGTGAAATTATGCTAATACCGGGGAAAATATGAAAATTGGAATTCTTCTCGCCGAAGTTTGCGCTCGTCGTGTCTCGCATGCATGCATGCATGAATGCATGCGTACGGTGCAATTCGGGCCGAAAGGGCTCACATGCGTGAGCAAGAATCGGCTGGAGGGCACGGCGGACGCAATCAGGGCATCAATTCCGTCGAAGAAAGTGCCGTACCGGGGAAGGCGGTGGTAGTGGACGGCAAGTTTTGCACCACAAACGATGAGGAACGATTCGCCAGTCCCATTTCGTCAGATTTCGACAGATTTATACATCTTCGCTTTGCCTGTTTGCCTCTGATTTGGATTGCTCGCATTCTGAGTTTTTCGAGAAACGGTGAAATTTGTGTACGAAACTGCATTAACTGGTACAATGTGTACATATTTCGATCCAAAAGCAAACATTGCCCATATTAGAAGGAATTTGGGATTAATCAATAAAGCCAAATGAAAATGTACAATAAAAATGTATAGTCTCAACATAGATGAGAGGATGTGGTTAAGCTATTTTTTATATTTATTTCGTCCAATGATATAGCATTTTTTGTCTATTTATATTGAATATCTTTGCTAGTTGAAGTAATTTTTGTTAAAGCTTCCGTTCAATAATTTCACTGCGCAATTATTCAATGTTGTATGTAATTCAATGTTTTTAAATATATTTATGAAACATTCCTTCAAATTTATATACAATTCTTCTATTACCTAAAAATATCAACTTTAAAATTTTAGGTTGGGTACATACAGGATTTTTCATTCATTCTTGAACAGTTCCCACAGTAAGATGAAATCGTCCCACCCAATGTTGAAATCCTTCCAACCATTCTTGAATTGGTTATAATGTATAGTTCAAAGATTGACCTCGAACAATTTCAGGACATAACAGGTTTCTGGTTTATTTCAGGACACAACAAAAAAGTTTGCAGCTCTACGCATCAACAACGAAACACCCCCCCCAGGAAGGCCGAAGATGGGGCCAGCCTTCCATGCCACCGACACCGTCACCAGCAGTGGCAGTGCATTTTCCCTCCTTGCCACCAACACCAGTGCAACAGCAACAGCCCACCACCAGGCGACGACGATGGAACGCGGGTCCAGTGGTGGACTACCGCCCTCCTCCGGTAGCAGCAGCAGTGCAGCAACAACCCACAACCAAGCGACGACGTGGTTCCAACAATGGACTGCCGCCCTCCAGTAGCAGCAGCAGTTCAGCAGCAACAACAACCAAAGCGACGGCGGTGGGACGTGCTGCCCTCGCAACCACCGCCACCAATAGAGGCGGTAGGCTGGGCTGAGTGGGTTGCCCAGCCACCGCCAACCACAACCACGCGCGGACGCAACAACAGGCGTCGTCGTCGTCGATTGTGAGTATAAATTTTAAATCAAACATCTTAATGATACAGGGTTTTACAACGGCAGGTTTCTGTATTTTTTTTCCATAACAGCAGGGCATTTTTTGTGTGATTGAATTATTTATTGATCGATCACCTTGTACACGCCGCTCATTGTTTAAAGAAATACCGTTAAACGAAACCACATTTCTACTACAACCACACTACTACATACAACACAGGCACATCACGCAGCATCTCCAACTACTACCTCTACATTCGGGTGCGAGTGACGAAGCAGCCCGAACAGGAAGCAGGATGGAGGTATGTAATTTATGGAAAATTTGATTTTTTTCAGGTCAAGTATTATTGTAATGCTTCTTGGTTAGCGGCAGTAAGTCGACCAAGCCGCATTCACTATCCCTCCCAGATCATTCCTTCTAATAATTTGTTTATTTCAGGATGCCACAAAAAAATGAAGGCTCTACGGATACGGATACGAATTCCCTGCTCTGCTAGATGCTAGATGCAACAAGCATTCTCTGCCATCGCCACCGTCACCAGCAGTGGCAATGGTGCCTTTCCCGCCGTTGCCACCACCGACGATAGCAGCAATGCAGCAACAACAGCTCACCAGAGGCGGCAGGCTGGGCTGAGTGAGTTGCCCAGCCATCACCACCACCAGTAGAGGCGACAACCACGCGCGGACTCGACAACAGGCGACGTCGTCGTCGGCCAAACGGTCAAACCGGCCGTCAAATTGTGATTATAAATTTTAAATAAAACATGTTAATGATACAGGGTTTTGAGAAACCCTCACGAATGTTCACTGTCCGTGCACTTCTTTTTCTTTCACCCGAAAAATCCGAAAAATGTTCCGCCCGAAAATCCGAAATGATGGTACGCGATCAACTGTCTGCTTCTGTGTATTCATCTGTCCGTATGTGTAGAGTTCATTACAAGGTTAGTTCGTGCCTGCGTTTAACCTTCGTCCGTTTCTGTTTACATTATCGAGATAATTTCTGCCAAATTGATCTAGATGAGTATTTCAAACCTAAATTCATCTAAATCCCCAACATTCCGGCTACCAAAGAAAGAATTTCTTTTAATTAACTAATGAATTCAAACTGTAACAAATGCAATTCTAAAACTTGGTAAAGAATTCAATGTAGAAATAAATCTTAACATATTTAATTAAATTCCACTGACCTAGACCAAGTGTTCGTTAAGTGATCGAATGTTAATAATGGCAATGTGAATGTGAAAACGATTGAGTTCGTTGTTCACCCCTGATTTGATAACGATCACCTGTCACCTTATCATTATTTACAATTAACCTCTCGTGGTGGATAAACATTATCTTGATCATCTTGCAGAATATCAGGATTGGGTAGAATTGCGATTCTAGTGGTGGCACGAATGATTTCTTTTCCTGCGGCTGTGAGAAGTGTTACAACTCTCACCACACCGTCCTTTCCTGGATGCAATGCTGTTATCCTTCCCATTGGCCATACAGTAGGTGGTATATGATCTTCCTTGATAATTACTAGCTGTCCTATTTTTAGTGGTACCGGTTGAGCCGTAAAACGTTTCGCACGGGCCTGCAGCTGCTGCAGATATTCTGGATACCAACGCGACCAAATGCCCTGAAGGTGTTTTTGGATCAACTCAAACTCTCTCAATCTGTTTGATGGTACCTGACTCCTATCAACCTGCGGTAGTGCTAGCATGTTTGATCCTACTAAGAAATGACCGGGAGTGAGCGGTTGCGTATCCGAAGGATCACTCGATAGTGGGACTAACGGACGTGAATTTAAGCACTGTTCGACCTGTGCTAGCAACGTGAGCATACCTTCCTGAGTGAGGCTCGTGCCTCCTAGCGTGCGAATTATGTGCTGCTTTACCGATCGTACCGCAGCCTCCCACAGCCCTCCGAAATGCGGAGCCCGTGGTGGAATGAACTTCCACCGAATTTCTTCGTTAGGAAACCAATTGATAATCTCGTTGCGCTCGCGATTGCTACACTTAAACATCTCATACAGACCATGAAGATCGTGTGCCGCCCCCTTGAACGTGGTGGCATTATTCGAATAAAGTTCCACGATATTGCCTCTACGAGCCACGAAACGCCGAAGTGATACGGGATGAGTGATGAGATCCTGAATTGAGGCATGGTTTTTGGAGGTTGAAGTGCCTGTCGCCCAGACCTGTACACACTGGATGAAACGCAAACAATATGCCATGCTCCGTCGAAGTCTGAGGTAGGTGGAGAATCGTGTGAATAACGTGCTGCTGAACTCGTTTACAGATGATATAGCGGCAACTTGTGACTGAACAACTCGTTCTTCCTCCATTGATTCAATCTCTTCTGTTGCAGGTTCCCTTTTAGGCCAGTCTTCTTCCTTGCTGCTCAACCAATGTGGCCCATGCCACCATCGATGACAGGAAAGCAATTTGTCTGGCAGAAGACCTCGTGACACATCGTCTGCTGGGTTGTCCACTCCAGGAACATGGTTCCACCGCTTGATCCTGGTTTCTTGTTGAATTTGTGCCACCCTATTGGCAACGAAGGGCTTCCACCGCCGTGGTGACGAGTTTAACCAGTGTAAAACAACCATTGAGTCAGTCCAAGCAAACACTTCGTATGTGCCGGAATGTTGCCAATCTTGCTGCGCACAGCTCTAATCTGGCAATTGAGTTTGTGTTCGCCAGTGAAACCACCTTCGATTTTGCTGCCACGAGTTGCACCGATATGGATGAATGGCTTTCTGACCTGGCGTAGCAGCAAGCACCATATGCTACCTGGGAAGCATCCGCGAATATGTGCAGTTGGATGCTTGTTGGTTGTGAAACTGAAGTGTATCGCGGGATGCGCACTTCACGAAGAGAGTGTAGCTTGGAATGGAACGCCGTCCATTCCCTCTGGAGATGTGATGGTAGCTCACTATCCCAATCCCAAGCTGAACCGTTTGCCTTCAACGACCACAACTGTTGCATGAAGAGCTTCGCGATGATGATGTTCGATGATGGCAAACCGAGAGGATCGAAGATTTTCGCGATGTATGACAAAGTTTGTTTCTTTGTCAACACCGTCGCAGCAGGTGGTAGATCAATCCGGAACCGAAGCATATCAACTGCTGGTTCCCAAAGGAGTCCCAGGGTTGTAACAAACTGAGTCTCTTGCCACTCGTGGGTAGGAAGGACTGCCAAATCTTCTGACGGGATG
>KB672935.1:566284-584057 GCA_000349145.1 Anopheles dirus | reverse complement strand
ATAGGTGCGAATCGTACTGGTTGATACGGACCCACAACGACTCCAATGATGTGCTAGGTGGGGAGAGAGGCGCGGTTGAAAGTTGAGAAGAGCATGCTATGACCACTCCACCTCCGCGGGAACGCGTGCTGTTCAAATAACTGCGGTCACACCGAAAAGTGACGAGTTATTTATTTGGTATTTTTTTATTTAGTATTAAAGCAAAATTTCAGATTTAATTCGTAGTTTTTCATAAAATTAGAAATAAAATCCTTTCTTTTAAGCCCAAAAACTTATTTCCATGTCAAAACAATCCCGAGAAACAACCGATTGCGCGGCCAGATTCTATGTGGTGTATGTTTTAAATTTCTCACTTGGTGCTCTCTTCAGTATCGCACCGGGCCGCCGTTCTTTTTTTATATTTCAAAGTTTATTCAAACTTCGCACCTTCCCTTTAGGGAGTGTCCGTTGGCAAATATTACAAATACAAATGTATTTCCGTATCACGCTTTAGATACAATCTGACCGCATGTCAGATGTGTTTTTTTACGCCGTAAGCATCGTATGATGCGCTGCTTCTTGTGGCCGTTACTGACCACGCTGCTTAAATTTAAGATAGTTTTCAAGAATAAATTGTAACATTCTGAACCGAACCCTGAACGAGTACAGAGTACATTCCACAAAGAAAGCATTTCAGCTTTCGGACACTACTATTAATTAAAAAATCAGAAACGTTATAATTTCGCAATAATCTCAATTTTCACAATTGAATGATTGGATGATTTATTGGATGATTTATTGGATGATTAGGTGATAGATTCCGGGATAGGTTGGGTACTTGAATAGTGGTATAGAAAGCTGTTGTTTGTAGAGTTGAAATAAATGAACACTGTTGCGACTAGTTTCCGTGATAAGTAGGACATTTCTAGCTCGAGTGAGTCCACTAATGGCTTTTGAGCGATAAACGTTATCGCTTTCGATAAACATTGATAAACAGTAATGCAAGAATGATCAGGCTGAAGTCATCCTCTGCAACAAACAACCCAAACAAACCCTAGCGTGACTGCCGGTATTCAGCTAATCAATATGTAGGTTTACTGAAATGCTTTACATTCATTAATTTCGTCAAATATGCGACTAATGTAATGTAGTAGAAAGCATTTATTTGCTTTCATAGGTTAGGTCTTACTGACATGTTTTACTCGTGCTATAAATACTGCAAATCTATAATTTGCACATTTCCAGTTCTCATGTTATACACCAGGAAGATATCGAAAAATAAATAAATGTTTTTAGACTCTTGGTGCCTTTGATGGAACAGCCAACAGTGGCAACAGTGGAAAAATACTTTATTCGAGCGCTAGAACTCGGTATGGACAATTGACCCCTAAATGGTACACTTGAAAGCTAAACGCAGAAGGTGATGTTGGTGTTGCGTATGAGCCATCGGTGTAGTTTACGGGGAACGATTGTGCAGGAACAATTGTTCGTGATGAACTAAACACCCCCTAATGAATTGTATACCAGCCCTCATGATTTGTATAACGCAATTTTGAACTTACGTCAAAGCGCCGGTTATGTATAATTGCCGTGTTATATAGGAAAGCATAAAAATGTATTTGGTACATATTTTGCCTTAATTATGTCTATAAACCTTAACCTTCATAAGATGCAACGACCTGTTTTAAATTTTTTTAGCGTCAAGGTGTGTCATAGACAAAAAACAATAAACTTTTATAGAACATCTAAATGCAAGTCCATATGCTTGTTTTCCATATGCGTATTCCACCTCGAAGTATGATATGTTTGAAGCTTGAAATGGTGTGCTTCGTCACAATCACTTCGGCAATAATCCGGTAAAGAATGTTTCAGTAGAATCAAATAATTTTACATGAATTACATGTGTCGAAATTTACTTCCATGTTCTTTATTAAAGGAGGTACCCTAAGAAACGCAACCACATATTAACCGTTTTTCTCAAGCAAGTCTTATCATTTCAATACAAATTATAACGCGTTCCGAGCCAATTGATGAAAAAAATGTCTAACGCGAGTTAACAATTTGTAGTATTTATGGATATTTGAAATCATTTCTGTTTTTAAACCGTAAAACGCATCATCCATTGCCAGGCGCCGTGCAAAAACAAACCACGAACGATCGATCGATTCTCTGCAGTTGCTCAAGGAGTAACTGGAGCGCTCCATACAAAGCCGGAACGATTGCTCGTGGTACATCGTAAAAAACAGTGTTTTTTTACACTGGTATAACAGCCAGAACTTCGGTGAATTGCGTTGCAGACCCAGGCAACTAAAAATAGCATGAAATGAAGCAGAATGAGCCAACATGAATCAGGAATCAGAAAATGAGCACCAATGAATTAACAAGAGCGTCCAAATATCAATTTTTTTCAGAAAACGAATGAAAACGCCATTAATGTTTAAAGGGCCTGACACAACGAGTAATCGTTCCTGAACAATTGTTCCCCGTAAATTACATCACTGTTTTTTATGGTGTACCACGAGTAATCGTTCCGGGTTAGTATGGAGCGCTCCAGTTACCTTGAGCAACTGTAGAGAATCGATCAATCGTTCGTTGTTTGTTTTTGCAAGGCGCCTGGTAGTGGGTGATGCGTTTTACGGTTTGAAATATTGAAATGATTTAAAATATTCATAAATACGACAAATTGTAAACTCGCGTTAAACTTTTTATTTATTTATCAATTGGTTCAAAACGCTTTATAATTTGTGTTCAAATGATAAGGCTTGCTTGAGAAAAACGGTTAATACGTGGTTGCGTTTTTTAGGGTACCTTTTATGAAGAACGAAGAAGTAAACTTGTCCACATATAATTCATGTAAAAATATTCGATTCTACGGAAACATTTTTTACCGGATCATTACCGGCGTGATTGTGACGTAGCACATCATTTTAAGCTTCAACCTGAACAATCTTCGAGGTGGAATACGACAAGAACAAGCATATGGACCTGTATGGAGGTGTTCCATAAAAGTCGATCAGACAAACGTTTGTCGTCATGCAAATATGATTGTTTTTGTCTTTGATATAACTTGACGCTAGAAAATTTGGTGTAACAGGTCGTTGAATGGTAAACCTTCATTATAGACATAATTAAACCAAAATATGTACCAAATACATTGTTATGCTCTCCTGTATAACACTGCAATTAATACATAACCGTCGCTTTGACGTAAGTATAAAATTGCGTTGTACAAAACTTGAGGGCTGGTACACAATTCATTATGGGGTGTTTAGTTCATCACGAGCAATTGTTCCTGAACAATCGTTCCCCGTGAACTACACCATCGTCTTTGCGCGAAGTACGCGAAGGCACGTAATGCAGGGGGTTTCGCTCTTGATAAGGGTTTATCAAACTTACGTTGCATTAGTCACACAATTTTGAGCTGCAAAGTGTGTTTTTCCTTTTTCATTTCTGCAAGTAGAATTCGATCCACGATTCTCGTTTAATTTTCAACCAATGCAAGCATCAGTTTAATCCCTCGGATACCTAAACTGCTCGCCTCGATCGTGCTGAACGCCCCTGCACAAACAGCAGAAAAGAACCTAAAGCAATCGGCGTCGACCGCTGCGGGCTAAGATTTCGACGTGCTGCGCGGATTCTGTGAAGCGCGATAGGCTCGCGGGTTATTTCCCACGTTTCTCTTGCGTTGTGCGGTTGTGTTTTACGCGTTGTTTGCGTCTGTGAATCGCGGTGCATCGTCAGGGTAGTTCTCGAAGGCAATATCGTGTAGCTGCTGCAGTTGTTCCACTTCTTTGGTTTCTCTGGATTAACACGTAGTCGTCGTCCGGCACACCATGAATCCTGCCAAATCATCGTGCAATGGGCCCGCGGCGGGCGGTAAGGCGCCAGGTAAACAAACACACACACACTCGCGATGCGGCAGTAATTAACACACCTTGAAAGCCGCGCCATCTTCAGCATCACAACACCTGATAAGAAAAAGGGGCGCGATGAGTGCAAACGCGGCGCAGTTCGATTGTTGACTTTTGCAGGTCGACGCGGGCTCATGTCAGGACAACAGGAGTGGTGTGCGGTGGTGCAGGGATTGTTCAGATCGTTAAGAATCCTCGGTCCAAAATCACGTGATTCGCGTGGTCACGAACCGCGCAAAAGAGAGGCTGTGCGCGAGCGAGACGCTGGCGTTCCAGTTGTTGCCCGCAGCTGTTGCGCCCGTTGTGAGATAAGGTCAGAGAGAATCGGCTGGCTGCTGGTGCGATCGCGGAGGTCATTCAAGCATTGTGGCTCGTAGAGAAGAACGTTTCGAATTTGTGGTGAATGTGACTTTGGGACAAGGGTAAATTCGCACGGCGCTGCCGTACGGTGCGGACAGCGTGGCGCACACGGGTATTAGTCATACGTCGACGTGTGTGGAATGTGGTGTGTGTAAAGCAGTAGGCAATCGGAGGTATAGCTTGGGAAGGGGGGGGGGGGGGGAACTGGAAAGGGCAACTCACCGGCAAGCGCAATCTGCGCGTCATGCTTCGCGAGGAAGCTTCGTTGTGTGCGTGCGAACGCGTTAGGTGATCGTGTAAGTTTGTTTACAATGCGTCGCGATCCCAGTTTATGAATGAAATTACAGCATGTTGTAATTCGATTTAACACATTGTTACATGTTGAATTAGTTTGACATGTATTTTTCTGCATTCAAGATCCCAAATACAAGATTTATAATGAAGTAGAATTTGATAGTTTATTTTACATTTTATTTTTATTGTAATATGACTGTTCGATGTCGACGAGTTCCTAGGGATCGTATGTAACAAAAGCCTTAATTTATTGATTAATTTGACTCACTCAAGTTAAAAATATTCGTTTATAATTTTTTTTAAATAATAAGCATTTGATTCAACTACTTCAACTACTATACTTTTCATATGTAGTTTTTTAAGCAACGAAAAAATGCCTTTTAGTATTGTAATGTTACATTGTAGCCACAAATTACAACACTTACCATAAGCAACTGGTACGATTTTTATTTTTTATGTTTATTTTGACCACCAACGTAGCAGCATAGAATTTATACAAACAAGTTGGTGCCAAGAAATTCTGTTCTTCTTTATCTGAAAAGCGTTTCCATTGAAACCTTGTCTGCTGTAACCAATCTTTAATATTTGGAGAGACAAATTAATTAAATTCAAATTGAACCAAACTTACAGCGACACCCAATTCTACAGCCAGCATGTTGCATAGCAACGGATCGTGTGAGTGTGCCTCTGGCGTCCTGTCGTCCGTTGGTTATGTTTACGTTTCCGATTTCTCTCTCTCCATTTGCTTCTCCCTCCAAGGCCAAGGGTTTTGGATGCAATTCGCAAGGTTTCCGACGACAAACTGGATTAAATTTGAAATTACTTGCTGCGGATCATGGAAAGTGAACGGATTTACAGAAGCTTTTCTATGGGACGGTTCTTGAGCATACAATCGCGACGATCAGCTTGACCAGAGATCAGTCGATCTCTTTTGCGGAACACGCACCCATGATGGTAGCGGTCAAGGGAGGTGAACGGTAACTACATTGTGTAGCTAGTTGCTACTGCAGCGTACACGTTCAACAATGTCGAGAGGAGAGATTGAAGACGATTATGTCACGCGATTACGATATCCGGCTCTGTGCAATCCGCAACAAATAGGGTGCAGGCGTGGTAGAGAAATCGTTCGGTCAACGACGAACTTATGACACTTGTAAGACTTGGCTAGTTGATGATTCTCTAAGATACGATCGGCTACTGTGAACTCGTTTGGTGGGATGGTCCAAGGTCAGCAATGGAAAGTGATATCTTGTTATGTTGCTATGTGTTACAGAAATTGAGTTTGCTTCAACTGAAATGTTTGTAAATCACGTTGAGTTATTAGGATTTTTATGAAGACCACTACTTGTTGTTCTGTGGCATAACGACCTTAAGTGTCTTGATTATCACTGTACAGCTTATTCCACTTTTTTATACCGCCATTACCGCCATATACCGCCACATTAAATTTTATTTGAAATTATTATTGACAAAATACTAACGAACAAGTTTACCGCATTAAAATCAGAGTGAGCGAGTTAAACTGTAATGCGATGTGGTCAATTGATAGCGAAATCATTATCGATTACCCACATCCAAGATACGGCACATGTACAAAGAACTCAAATGCAGTTGACGTCAAAGTGATTTTATCGCATTATGTTTTTTTTCCACTGATTGTAGAATAAAAAATGTCTTATAAAAATGCACTACAACGCTGAACTTGTTGGCCTTATCGCATTGTGTCAAGTTTGCCTATATAGAGTGCAGTTAAAACAGCAATTCTCGGTGTGCGAAAAATGTTCAATATTTGAACCAACACTTAAAGGGTGGCAGTTAGAAAACCGACCGATTGCTAGGGCCCAATATTTACCTTTCGATGGCCACCGGCCGAGGAAAATGACTTGCCAGTTTCTGTACAACAAACACACCACACACTGGCTGGCAAACCAGACGGTGTGTGACGGATCTGTGGCTGTGAGCAGCTCTTTTTTCTGCTACTGGCACAGTTTTTTGCAGTTTGTTTTACCTTCGTGTCTTCTAATTTACGTAATTCCCGCTGCGAATGAGTTTGACAAATTGGTCGCGCGAATCGGCTTGTGACGGTTCAGACCCGTGCGTCGGGAAACATTGGTTCTCGGCATTGCGTCACAGCCGTCGAGTGTGTGGTGTGTACGCAAATCTTCCGGACTTGTCGGCCGGCACTTGGGCCGGTGAGCGGTATAAACAAAACCGGATTGGATGCTTCCTTATCAGCGGAGCACGTTGCGACCCGCGGTCGGAAAGAACGCTAATGTGATCTTCAATTGCGGTGCACACAGCCATGCACAGAAGCGTGCCGTACACGTGACCTGAGCGCTAGTGGAGCCGCTTAGCAGAGGGTGGATCGAAACGTACCGTGGCCGCCGAATGAACTGAGCGCGATAAAAATATATTACAGTGGAAAACGTATTTCATTAACTACCTATCTGCCTTTATATATATAGTAGGAGGGGGCTATTGCATGACCTTACGCTACATACCGTGGATCCAGCGCGGCTGCGCAGCTTGAATCGATCGCGCGTCCGCCGTCGATCAGTTAGTCGATCGCTGGGGATTGCAGTTGGCACGGTTGCAGAGTGTTGTGTTGTGATAGTTTCGGGGTTTTTTACAACTTCGCGAAAGTTGTCTCAGCCTTTCTCAATTCACAAAACACACACACACACACACCTGGAGAGCTTTCGATGCTCGCGTGGTGACAGTGGGAAGGTATGAGACGCTTAAATTCGTGGATGCACGGTCTGTTTCGTGCACGTGCAGATCAACCGACACCCAGCTCGTCGAATGAAGCAGAAGTGGGTTCGTGTAAGTAAGACGACAGGGGCGGATACTTGGGTTCGTCTCGTATATACATCTTATCCCACAGAACATGTGCTCGCTGAGTTCATATTAGAACGCATTTCTGTATGTGTGGAAATCAAGGAATGGTTCGAATAGGCCTAGAGAGTGAGAATGAGGTCTAACATAAAAACCCTCGCGGACGTTCATTGCCATAACCGCGATGTGGTGGTTGCTTCACGGTTGATGATTTCTGGCGGATGTGTGTTTGCGTGCCGCGATTCGCGCACTGCCGCATCTTGCTATCGTATATCGGTTGTTGTTCTTCTTCGGTGCTTGTTGTTGCTGTACACAAAATCGCGTGCGGTGGAAGGCAGTGCGCGAACGCGATCCGCTTTAATCGCGGCACGACTGGACTAGTGTGAAGATCGTGTGTGCACCGGCACGGTTGACGCTAGAGTTTCGCTTCCATAAGGTACACCGGCTGCTCCCGTCCTGCTAATTACTGGTGGCCGTCTCAGACACTATCCATCGTCGAACGTTGTCAAACTCACGTGCTCACGTGTTTTGTTTTGTCGTATTCCCGTTCTCATTCAGCATCGAGCGGCAGCAACCATCATCTCAACAGTCGCGACTTTGACGGCGAATCGCTGGACGGCGAGCAGGCCCTGGCCATCATTCGCCGGAATCTGAAGTCGAGCGCGATGGACACGGAAGGCACGCACTTTGACTGCAACTATCCGCACGTTTTTGTTGTTTTCGGAGCATCGGTAAGTCACACCTGTTTCGGTGACACGCAAACGTTTTTTCTTATTCCAATCAACGGTGTTTTTCGCTCTTTGGGCTACACTGTGCGCTTTCTAGTTAGAACTTCGTGTGCGAACGACGAACCGTGCGCCTGGTGTACGATAATTTATGTTAACAGTATGGTCGATTTTACCTTTCGAGTTGAACCGAACCGGGTCGATGAAGTTCAGTAGTGGAGGGTTTTACGTTGCCGTGCAAGTTGGGTGTGCATCGGAAATTAAGCGTTAGGCAAAATGTAACCGCTTACGAAAACTATCGCTTGTCGAGCGGAGAAATAAAAAAAGCTGGTTAAAGAGGGTAAACAAAAAGTGTGTAGAACATTGTGCAGTAGCTGTTTTTCTGACTATGTTCAAGAATAGTTTCAATAGACTTTTATAGTGGTTATCAACTGTGAAGGTGACTGATGATCGGGAAATGACAGAAAAAAGTGTTAAATTTAATAATTTTGAATAATATTTGACTCCAAATCCTTGTTGAATCGATTTCTTCGTTTTTTTGCTGTTTAAAGCTCAATTTTTCGGTGCGTATTTAGGAGAATTTCAATACAAGAACTGAATTTTACACATTCACTCGATCGCTCATATTCACTCGATCGCTAAATGCACCATCGTGCATCGTGATGTGATCTAAAAGTGTATCAACGTTAGTGTCGTTATAAGTTATATAATGAGCTTGACGATCCAGTTGCGTATCAAATATCTCTTTTGGTTTGGTTGTTATGATGCTGATGCTTCCAGAACGAATAACATCGGTAGAACATGAATAGTGAGATGATTTGGAATGTATAGCGCTGTATGGATTGTATTCTGGTAATTCATAACAATTATCTTTATTACTTTTCTTCTGTAAAGCTGTAAAGATCAGCTCCTATCCTGGTCCTAGTTATATCTTAAATATAAGTATGGAAACTTGGAAGTATTATTTTTTTTACATAATTCTTTGAGAATCAAAGAGTCATATATCGTAGTAATGACGAATTCATTCCATTCCAAAATTGAAAGTGTGCCGATTCGAATTTTATAAAAAAATAAATAAATAAATGGATGGCCTGAAATGGCAATAAGCTACATAAGTTGTGTTCGGGCCATGGCAAGGCCAATCACTGGCAAATGGACACACGTGACACACGAGACTGTTTAGGAAAGTAAATAAGCAGTTAATTAAAATGTATTTTTTGTGTATAACATTTATTTTTTAAAATAGAGCATAGAAGCATAATAATTACAATAAAGATATTTATTTGAATGAAAAAGAGACATAGTTCTCAACTGGATCATTGGAAGCATTAAACAATATGGACTAGTCAAGAACCAACGGATATAAACCTTTGAAGAAGTTGTTCGTGGGAAGTAGTAATAAAAGTATCGATATTATCGACTATCGAAGCTGAAGAAAGCTCATCAAATGAATAGAATAAATGTTTCCAATTAAAATGAACATTCAACCCGTTTAAAAGGGAATAAAAATAGCAAAAATGTAATATACGCCTTTTTGGTTAACTAAAGCTACGAAGAGCATATTAGATCTCATGCAAGATTCAAAATTTAAAGCAACGAAAACAATGATTTATTAACATAATTCGTTGATAACGCTTTTTTATTTGCTTTTCGATTATTATATTATGTAAATGCATGTTAATGTGATGGTTGCTAGATTTTTTGTTTTAATTTTTAAGAAATTTTCTCATCATTATTTTTATCTTCTTATCATGTTATTATTATCTTTTTTACAGGGAGATTTGGCAAAGAAAAAGATCTATCCTACGCTCTGGTGGCTGTTCCGTGACAATCTGCTGCCCTCGGACACTAAATTCATCGGCTATGCGCGCAGCAAGCTATCCATTGCCGAGCTGAAGGAAAAGTGTCGTCAGTACATGAAGGTATGGAACCGATGTATGGTTCAAAATGGGAACCATTTTATTACCTAGTTCGGTGTCGCTGTTGCAGGTAAAAGATGATCAGCTGGAAAAGTTTGAAGAGTTTTGGTCGGTAAACTTCTACGTTGCCGGCAGCTACGACTCCCGGCGCGACTTTGAGCTGCTCAATCAGGAAATCAGCAAGTTTGAGGTGGGACGTGCGGCGAACAGGCTGTTTTATCTGGCACTGCCACCATCCGTGTTTGAGCCGGTTACGGTGCACATCCGTAACACTTGTATGGGAGAGAAGTAAGTGAGATGATCTTTGCATATACTCTCAAACTAATTCTGGATTTTTTTTTCCGACTAGGGGATGGAACCGCATTATTGTGGAAAAACCGTTCGGACGTGATGCCCAGAGTTCGAATGTGCTCAGTGCCCATTTGGCGAAGTTGTTCAGCGAGGATCAGCTGTACCGTATCGATCACTATCTGGGCAAGGAGATGGTGCAGAACTTGATGACAATTCGCTTCGGCAATCAAATATTCAGCCCAACCTGGAACCGGGCGCACGTTGCGTCGGTGCTGATCACGTTCAAGGAACCGTTCGGTACGCAGGGACGCGGTGGCTATTTCGATGATTTTGGTATCATTCGTGATGTGATGCAGAATCATCTGCTGCAGATATTGTCGCTGGTGGCAATGGAAAAACCGGCTACGTGTCACCCGGATGACATTCGAAACGAGAAGGTGAAGGTGCTGAAAAGCATCAAGGAACTGTCGATTGAGGATGTAGTGCTGGGACAGTACGTGGGCGACGCGAACGGACCGGATGAGGACTCACGGATGGGCTACCTGAACGATCCGACCGTTCCGAAGGATTCGGTTACGCCGACGTATGCGCTGGCCGTGCTGAAGATCAACAACGAACGTTGGGATGGTGTGCCGTTCATACTGCGTTGCGGTAAGGCGCTGAACGAGCGCAAGGCGGAGGTCCGCATCCAGTACCACGACGTGCCCGGGGATATCTTTGATGGGAAACCGAAGCGTAACGAGCTGGTCATTCGTGTGCAGCCGGGTGAAGCTCTGTACGTGAAGATGATGACCAAATCGCCGGGGATTACTTTCGACATGGAGGAAACGGAGCTGGATCTGACGTACGGCCATCGGTACAAAGACGTGGCATTGCCCGACGCGTACGAGCGCCTGATTCTGGACGTGTTCTGCGGCTCGCAGATGCACTTCGTGCGATCGGATGAACTGAGCGAGGCGTGGCGCATTTTCACACCGCTTTTGCACTATATCGAGCAGGAACGTCCGAAACCGATCATGTACATGTACGGTTCGCGCGGACCCAAAGAGGCCGACCGGAAGTGTGACGAGAACAACTTCAAATACTATGGCTCGTACAAGTGGCACCAGAGACACTGAGCGAAGGCAAAATGACACGCGGTCGGTGCGTCGTTGAACGTCGAATTTAAGAGTTTAGTCCCGTAGAAGGATTGTTATTTATTTATACACATTGAACGCTGCACATTCTTCTACTCCTGTATCATTCCTCGTGGTTGTTGTTAACATTTCGGATACTCTATTAAGCTATGCTAAACGCAACGTAATGCATTTTTGGAAACATTCGTTTTATAATAAAATATGTCATAAAAAAGCAGAATCGAGCTGTTCTGTTGAAATTTGAAATAAGGATTTTCCATTTCAAATCTTTCCATTCCGTTCGAGAACCATGGTGGATCGTTTTGATGCAATTATTTTATTTTATTGTTTTTGATTTCGACAAAATTTGTTTTGAATAAGGCTGGGATTGTAAGGCAGAAACGGAACGAGAAATCTAGACAGGTTATGCACATTCAAGCAAAATTTCATGAAATTTCATGATCTAATTTTGCCAAAAAGAACCACGTCAGTGTTCTGCTGAAGTTAGCATTTGTTAAATCAGTGTTTTAAATTGCAAAAGAAATTAACTTAAAAAAATCTCAATATTTCTCTATCGATTCGAGGTGTATTACATTAGCATTGTCAAATTTAGTGCCATTTGACATTTTCACAACTTTAAAGTCTTAATTTAAAATCTAATAATTTTAGGGTTTTGCAGGATTTTTTTTTTAATTACAATAAATCGTAAATGTCTTAAATTCAACTTGTTAGTCCACTTAATTGATTGGCACCAAATTTGCTCGTTGGGAGTATACGACATATATGACTGTTAGTGTTAGTTAAAAATATATTTCGGATGGTCTTAATGTGAGTTTTCCGTAGGATAGGAAGAGCCACGAGTCGAGTTCAAGTTGAATCGATGTTACCATACCATTGAATCGATGCTTTCGATAGCTCGCCTGGCAAAATTCCCGTCCATCTGTCGAATTCACTTTCAACGAAATCGAAACTAAAATCGTTAAGTGGAGCTGTTGCAAGATGAAAATAGAATAAGGTATAATGAAATCATGAGTCGATCTGAACGGTTCATTTGTAAACTGTACTAGTATTCGGGAGTTAGGAGTTACCAAATTAGGAGTTTCCTGGAGCCATACGCTTCGCAGATGAGGTAGAATGGAGAAAACGTGAATATTCAAGATGTCCGGATAGCACGAGGTGGAATTATCAGTATTCCGCATCCAGCAAGAAGTATAAATATTGATTAGAGCGGTATCATTTCGGGCCGGGCCGACAGGCTTACTGTATACTTTTACTGTTACTCAACGTCATCGCACAAATTCGTCCGAATTGTTGTTCAGTCTCGACATTACCCACTTTGTATCGTGCCGAAATAACAAGAAAACAAATCTACGCACGTGCTCGATCAAAAGGTTAACAAAAACACCATATTTGGTCTGAGAAGACAATTTCGAAAAAAGCGAGTGATTTGTCTTGTCATCATCATGCGCAATTTTTCAATGTGCTCTCGAGTGCTCACACCACGAGCGCTCGCCAGGAGGAACGCTCGGTAGCGTCGGAGGAAACCCGCACCAAGAATGGGGCCCACAGCGCGCCCCCAGAAGTAGCAGCGAAGGACAAAAGGCGCGTTGTGATAAATGGAAATGAACCGGTCAATGGCACAGAATTATTGATGTTGGGCAATATTTCGTTTATGGTCCCGCAAGACGGTGGAAAATTACTGGCTAAAAAAAACGAAACCGCACCGGACCACCGGGTATGACCTTCGGAGAAAAAAGCCGCACCATTCAATAGATCATTAAGCACGTGGCGGACCGGGATGTGGGGGCGGTGTGCGGAAATCGTGTATCCACCTACTGGCGACAGGCACGACTGTGTGCATAGAGCGATTGGAGCGATGGGTTTTTGCCGGGTTGCTGAGATTTGTGATGATTAATTTAATTTTTATTCGAATATAAGCGATCTTTCGGGGACAGTGCCTTTCGTTCGGCATTCGGTGCCATCTTAGGGCCGGTCAATTATAGTGCAATTTAGAGGAGCAATCAATCACGGGCGTAGTTATTTTGCAGTTCGATTGCTTTGACGAATCTTCCGGCCGTTCGGTTTGTGACATTAAAATTGGTATTAATTTGTAAATGGCCGTTATCGTAAAACTGGTTGATTAAACCGGTAGTATAATTTTGTCACAACTAAATGGAAAATAGTAGCGCGAGAAAAGGATTCGATTTTGTTATGCCTGGTATCGCGAAATGACCAAAGTCGAAACAACGATGTACCATCCCTGCAGGATTCGATGGTCACGAACATTTCGGCACCGTTCTCATTATGCAGAAATGGCTAGCGTAAAGTGACTTACTGGTAGAAAAAAAGGAATATAATTGACAGCAAACGAAGAATGATGTGACGGGCGAAACTGAGAACCGACGAAGAAACTGACGATGGGAAACTGTGAACAAACGCACACCAATGCGTCCATCGTGCTCGGTAGCACTTTGGAACTGGTGAAATTCGTTGACCGAAGCAAATTAGCGGAGCAACTTTTTTTTCATCGGGATTTTCCTTCCTCCCTGCTCCGGTTCAGTCCATTGTGCCATTTCGGCACCGGAAGAATGATATGGCTAAGACAACGTTTAGTATTTTTCCCACTTTCTGACAACTTGACTGGCGGAACGGTTCCACGAAAGCGACGGGGCTGGATCCGCAGGATCCTTCTACCACTCATCAATGATTAATGGTGCGCGAGGGCCGCGCGAATGGGAACGATCTTTGCGAAGGCAAAGGAATTAAATTTATTAATGACGCGATGCGGGTCCGTCCCTCCCCATCCGCCATTCCAGTCCGCGGATGGGAAAATGCATTGCGCTGCTGGCGCGTCCGGCAAGGGGTACGGTTGGTGTTGCTGTTGCTCGTACGCTCAGTTTCGTTTCTGTCGGGAGACGCCGCGAGCGAGCGAGCGGCCAGCCGGAAAAAGGTACGGCCGCCCAGCGCATTACCGCGCGGGGTATTGGTGTCATTTGTTTTCTACTCGCTCCTTAATTAGATAATAAATGACTGCGAGGACGCGTAGACGGTGGCCGCCCCGAGAGCACCGGGCACCGATGAAATGAAATGTCATGCCGAGATAATCGGAGAAGCAAATTGTGGCTCGGGAGCAAAAATTAAACATTGATGCGTGTTTTGCGGAAGACGGTTTCTGTTTCTGGTTCGTTAGGTACCGCGGGTGCAGATGGAGCCGCCTGGTGCGCTTCGCGACATGCTCGGGTATGGTGTGCTCTTGTTAGGCTTCCATGAAGCGGTCACAGTATGGCTTGGAAGTGACGAACTGCTTTACTTTATTTCGAACTACGTTATTTTTAAAACTTTATGAAACTTTACTTATGTACTTAGGTAAGTAAAAAAGATAGAGAACCGTCTAATGAGCAATGTGGATAAACTGTCACCTGAAGTTCCCAAATGCACAAAGGCAAAATACTTTTTGATAGCAGCGTTTGTTGCAAGTTATATATGGATTCTAGTGTGAAAAATCTTTTCTATGTTTGCTGCTCAATGTTATCGTTGGTTTATTTTTTTGTTAGTTCATGTTCACGTCATAATCCGTCAAATATTGTTTATTAGTTACATAACAAAAATAAAATATAATTTGAAAATATATGAAATATACAGTACCTCAAAATCAAAATGGGACACTTTGAAATCACACCGATCTGGCGTTTTCGAAAACCCGTTTGTAGTTTTTGCTTACATGTTAACACTATCCCTTGTATACATTTTGATAGAGCCATCATTCAGCGTATAAACAGTAATTGTTACATAATTTTTACTGTGATAGTATTTTTACTTAAACCCAAATTAGGACACTTTGAAATAACATCGATTTATTGTTTTCCAAAGTCCGTATGACTTTATTACTTACTTTATTACTTTATTATTTACTTTATTTCACTAACATTTCAACATAATTGCATGATACATTTTAAAGGAGATAACTGTCAGTATATTAACACTTTGGTGGCCGATCACACCACTGTGGTGTAATGGCAAAAATATCGGTTGACAGCCGATCACACCACTGTGGTGCGATAAACAAACATGTTACGTTGGTGCGGCTTCATAATTTGTTGTGTTTGTATGTACAATATGTGACTCTTGTTCGCTAGTTTCGTTTCTGTATATTGCAGCATGGCAGTTGGAAAAGATAATGCTAAAAAGATCAATATCTAAGTTATCATACTTTTTTTCGCAAAACCCTCAAATGGTCGAAAAAAATTGACTTGTACTTTTTCAATTATGCATAATTCAATAAATTCAGGACGTGGAAATATTTCAATAAGCATCTCTACGAATGTCTACGAACTCATGGTTATTTATTAAAATTAGCCGAGATATGAATAAAAGTTCCAGTTTCTACTCATCTTTTCTGGAATGGCACAATTATCATAAATTCTGTATTTCTCTTCAAAATGATTCACATCATAGTCTCGAATATACGAATGAGGAAATAAAAATACGGCAGCAAAACAAGCTGGTGACACGCATATTGAACTGAGCAAACGCTGCTGGCGATCAGCAAATGCGCATCGCGTGTAAACAATGCGCAACGCGCGGCAAAGTGTTAAAAATATTTATTACATAGCTTTTAATTCAAACGTCAGTTAAGAACATCCGAAAAAACCGATTAAGTCACCATTTTTCAACAAATTCTAAAAGTGGGACACATGCAACATCATTTTTTGACGTTCCTACTCAAGTATTTTATATATTTAAAAATTTGTAAAAAAATATTTTTATTATACTTAATAATGGCTCTATCAAACTGTGTCATGAAATAATGTTAAAATGTATGTTAAAATGTACAAAAACACAACTACATACCAATGTTTCGAAAACGACAAATCGGTGTGAATTCAATGTGTTCCATTTTTAAATTGAGGTACTGTAGCTGAAACAATTCAAACAGTTTAACAGGTAAAAAAGTCTCACACCTTAAGTTTTTACGTAAAGGTGAAGCAGTAATGATTCCAGAATTCGGGATTCTATTGAAATTCACAGCATGCACCACATAGAGTCTGAACGCATACAATTGATTCTTTCTTGAAATTGGATGGATATAGAAATGAGGCGTTTGGCTCAAAATTAATGATTTTTTAAATGTAGCTATTTCAAAGTACAAACAAAATTATGAACAATGCTTCGTAAAAATCCTCGAACTTTTCACGAGTGGCCTCCCGTTAAATTTAGCACGTTTGCAGTTTTGCGTTTTTTGTATGGTCTTTCTGTTTCACAGATCCGCTAGTACTCTTGCCGTTTTAGATTAGTTTTTATGTTACTTTAGTTCGACCTTGCAAAGGGTAGCACATGTTTCTGCTGACATTTTTGGAATTCAATTAAGATATATTCACTTTCTTCATGAGCAAAAATGCGTGTAATTTGATTTGATAAATTCATTGTCGAAAGTATATTTGTTGTTTGCAGGAATGTACACCTCCTCGTACAGTGGCGATAACACATTAATGTCATTGAAGAAGCTCGAAGTCCATCTTAAAGTAGGTTTGTGCCTTACCATATAACATTCATCACTACAATGTGCAGAATGCATTTTCTTTGTTGGAATGCTTTCGATGTGCTATTTCAAGGGTCACTTTTTCATGCCAAGGAGAATTCATGAAATTGTCAACGAATTACTGTGAAAAGATACAACATATCAAGACCGAGGGGTGCCACTATGTCCCTAATGAGTAGTTTCAAAATGTGGAATAGTATACTTTTGAAGAGGGTTTCTTGATATTCTGATACGGATGCTGGCTTCGTTGTTTTACGTGTTGCTATGCAATTTGGCGGATGAATTGTGAAAACAAATGTTTGGCGTTGGTTATCAGGACACGAGGATCTAGTGCTTCTTTCTTGATCGAACCAGCAATCGAATGAGATTTAAATAATCGCACGGGAAGCACGGGACGTTTTAATGCATACGTTATGCAACCTTTGTGTCGTAAGATGATGAATAGTAGACGGTTTTGAAACATAATGCTATTCTCAAAGAACCACAACTCTGCTGGGACAGTGCTGTTCAAAATATGATTCAAAGCCACAATGTGTAGTTCTGCAGAACTTTTGTTATGCAAGAACAGATATTCCTGCATATGCAGATGAATTTCATGCTGTGTTGGGTATTAACGGATATTCCGCTGCAAGACCAGTTAAACTTAAAGAAACACATCCGTTGGCAGCCAACGGCAGCCAGCTCTTGTAATATTGTTTCAATTGTCACTTCGTTTTCGTGTTTTTCCTGTTTTGTGGAAATCTGCGTGGATGTTCCCAGTTTTTAAGAAGGGCAATCGCTCCTGTGTTAGCGACTACAGGGGTGT
>KB672935.1:517394-548088 GCA_000349145.1 Anopheles dirus | reverse complement strand
TATCCGTTTTCGAGTTATAGAAGCTCAAAGTTGCAAAAGTGTCAATTGACACCAGATTTGTCCGTTAGTGTTAAAAACTAACCATGAAGAAGACAACAACTCCAAAGAAAACAAAAATCAACCATATGTAAAAAACCATCTGACTTAAGGATGTTCAACTAAACGGTGGTTAGAGTATAAGAACACAGTGAAGATCAATGAACTATAGCGACTAAGTTAGTTTTAATCGTGCAACTTATGAAACCCGTTTGTCTATAAAATTCTATAGAAAAAATGTAGAACTTCTACAAATATACAAACTATAAAGTAATGCACTAAGTGAGTTACATGTTAATTGCATTATTTGTATCTTCTTCTTGAGCTTAGCGACTTACGGTGGACATGCCTGCCGTTGCACGGCTTGATAGGCTAATTACTACCTTGATAGACGGTTAATCACTCCCAGCAAGGAGGAGACGGTCCAGAAAATTGGGGATTATGGAACCAGTCCTGAACCACAATTTTTGCATAATTTATCATACCGACAGCAAACATTCATACAAACATATGTAAGAATAAATGCATACATAAATGTATAAGAAATAATGCATTTCTGGTACGTTTGCTAAAATTGTATAAATATTAAATTTATTCAAATTTCATTTCATTTCATTTCATTTTTTTCGAAAAATTGTGTGTCGCAAGGGTTAAGCAAAATCCCATAAGACAATAATGTAGGAAAAATGGAAAAATTCTGAGTTTATTAAGTAGTTTGCGCTTGCTTACACGACCGTCACGCTTGGCTTTCCGACTGCTACTGCCTGTCACTCATCGCACACACGCACTCCTTCTCCGTTCCACTCTCTCTCTCGTCCTGTCCCGCTTCTTCATCCTGCCTACATTCTCCACAATAATAACTTGAAAGGTAGGATAAAATGGGGGATTAAAATTATGGAGTATATAAGAACGTAGTCGAGAGCGTATACAAAGTTAATTACGGATTGTGTGAAGTCCGGACTGTAACGTACTATTACATAATTCAATGTGAAGAAAAAAGTATTAGTATGAAAATAATATGTTTGATTGCTGCGAGATTTTTGTACATATATCCTTTTTTCAGGTGAACAAGTTAATAATAAGGTAGCTGTATATTATTATGCACATGCATATTATGCACATGCATATTATGCACATTATGTGTCAAATGACAAATGACACTGATCCTACTTTTACTTTTTTATTTATGTTTCTTCCATTCCTTTTAAAACAAGAAAGACTAAAATTGTGCTTTTGATGCAAGTTTATTTGCAAAATAAAGATAATTGCAATTAAAAATAATAAAACTAAATCTGTGTCTTAGTGATTAGAATTAAAGCAAATGATGTAATATTTTGGTTAGAGTATTGTAATAAATATTACATTCAACTGGGAGACTTCTTGACTTACCGACACTTATGGCGATTGAAAAGTGGAACAAATTCGTCGCTAAAAGCATCACTCCGCCCGAAGCTTTGCACCGGATCAGATATAGTCGCGTCAAATTCCGGAACCGGAGAGATTGCAATCAGAAAGTATGAAACAAAACAGAGTAAAAAATAAACGCACACTCAAACAAAACGAACGATGGAAAATGCGACAGATTATTTTTCCAGTTGATTGGAGCAAGAAGATCCCATTTCGGTGGAGATAACGGACAGATATGGTATCAGATCGGCTTAAGACCGTTCGCCAAGACGCCGGCACAGCGAACAACGTATGATGCCTGACCTCTCGGGGCGGATGCGGGTGTGCACAATGCATAACCGGGTGTGTGTGGCGTGTGGGAGTGGTTTCGGGCGCCACGAACCATAGAACGATGATTGGGTGTTTATCGTCGCTCGGTAATCGGATTATATGCGGATCCCGGATGGCTTTGCGAGAAAGGGGTTGACAAATTTTACAATCCAGTTCATTGCGATAGTATTATGAAAGAATGCAAGTCGAGCATGGGCCCGCACGGGTGTGCTGCGGTTCGAAAGGAGCCGACGTTGCCATAAGCTATCGGTATCGTTTTGGGAGCATAAATAGGGCTACTATTACGCGAGAAGGCACATGCATCAAACGAATGCGGTGTCCGTCCTGGACCACCGGGGTCGCTGTGTTGGCTCCTTTGCGGTGTATGTGCACAGCAGGGTAAACACATACACACTTGGGCCTAATGGATAGTAGTGGCTTTAAAAATGTTTGCATGATTGCCCAAGGATTACGTGCTGTTGTTTTTTTTTGTCGATAGTGGCATGGCCTGCTTTGTTAGGTATCTTGGCATCACTCAAATAGGACAAAAGCAGAGAAAGAGAGAGAGAGAGAGAGAGAGAGAGAGAGAGAGAGAGAGAGAGAGAGAGAGTGTGAGAGTGTGTGTGAGAGAGAGAGGCAACGTATCTTTGCGATATCAAGTTGAGGTTTTACTGCGATGCGGTAATCGTAAAATTAAAATGAAAACGAGGCAGTAAATGCGTAGCGCGATAGGAAAGGAACATATATGCGTCGGCAATCATGAAGACAAAATATAATTTTGTGCAAATAAAACTATCCTAGTTTAGAGGCTTGAATTTTTGGTTTTCTGCGATCGAAACGAGCACGTAGAGCATTGCGGCCTAATTTATGTAGGAAAATTGTCAAAAACAATAAATTATACTATATTGGCTAATGGTTCATACGATTTTAGACACGTCTTAAAGCTGATTTCATCGATAGTAATTTGATGGAATACAAATTGTCTAGTAAATAAATGGATTTGGATTCCAATGTGTGGTTCGAAAGAAGATATCCGTAAAAGGAATATTATGTTACACGACGAATTTGCTTTTATAGTACGTTATTTACATTCGTGTAATGACCATATACTGGGTTAGGATGATATACTGTTAAAGTTACACTTGCAATAGATGCACTACAACAATTAAACACATAATAGTCCATTATCTAAGAATGCAGACATTTTAAACCGACGATGGTGAAATTGTTTTTTGATTTATTTTTGATTTTTTAATTTGGTAATTTAATTAAAAAGTTTAATACATTAAGTCTTGTTATAAGAACACAATATAACGCTTACGCTTACAAGATAACGATAACGCTTGGCATAACTATAATGCTTGAGATATCAAATCAAACTCAAATAAAAAACACTGGTGCTAGAGTAGGATACATTGATGCTAGTTTTTGCAGATGTATTTTGAATTTCAACTTATTTGGGATTTACGAATACAGCCAATCTATTTGACATTAATTAGAATATGTTATTTATTTTTTTAATTTTGACAATGTTTTTGTGTCATGAAATAAACATAACAAACCAACAAGCAAAACATGAAGGGTTCATTTGTAAACACGAATAGGCATTACTATCTTCCTTTTTTCTCGATAGATGTATAATAATAAAAAAAACACATATTATAAAGAAGTGAAAAAGTGATAATGCACATTCATGCTTATAAGTAAGATGTGCTTTAACATTAACGGTCGCATCAGGTGTCAATTGACACTTTACAGTTTTGAGCTTTTACTACTCGATAACGGATAGACCTATCGACAAATGGTACTGTCCCAAAGTCTTATAATTCTAAAATGTGTTATGGAAGGGATTTTTTTTAATCTGTCAATCTGTTAAATATAGCTTTAAATCGTAACGTGCGAATTTGGTGTCAATTGAAATTTTCACCAGATGTGCGCTAACTGTTCTAGTTTGAAAAAAAAAAACTGTGAGTTTGTGATCCGTTTCATTCCGTTTCAACTCCTTACCCCCTCGAGTAAAAGACAATCCTTACAATAATTAGAAAAACCTAAAAAACTATGACCTGTACAAGGGTATCTAGGTGAGGAGGCCGAAAAATGGAAAAGCGATAACATAAGTTATCCAAATTCCTTTAAACATGAGTGAACGAATTCACTGATATGTTCGAATGATTTGAATGGTAAATAGTTCTGATGTATTTGTATACGCTCCACAGAAAACTTTAACTCATTTTGCGTGATGGCATTCATTTATTCTTTCTTTGCTTTTGTTCAATTCAATCACCTGAAGGATTTCACCAGCTGTGGAGTGTCCCTGCTCAATGTTTACGTCGGTCTGTCAGTGGCGCAAAACGATGCCGACTGGAAGGGTGACAGCTGAGTGGAATAATCTCGATAACTCATTATTCCTGGTCCAACGTTACACTTTTTTCTCGACATGAATGAAACATTCGAAAGAGACACTACTTGGAACAGATATCAAAACTCTATTCTCTGTGCCAGAATTAAGTTAAAATTTGTAAATAACGAGCACTTTCCATCCGTCTGCTAGCACCGTGCATATCTGTTTCACGTTTAACACTCGTGTTTGTAAACAATCACTCACACGCACGGGTAGCTCTATCGTATCCGTTTCGCCTCCCTGCTCGTAGATCGCACTGTTTTGTATATTTTTCATGAACGTAGAGATCTTTCCGATCGGTGCTTACCTTTTCCTGCGAGGAGGAAAGCTGCTGGATGCTGGATACGTTGTAAAACCCGTCCACACTCCGTTTGTATGCCAGTTGCTATTAAGAGTGTCAAAATCTTCGTCCTTCGTCCCGACAAACGGGAGCATGCGCACTCTGCATTGAGCAAAATTTCAAAGTAAATGCAAAAGACATCAAATGCATAGAAAACATCGGTGGTGTTGCATTTTTTGTTATTGTTGGAATGTATATCGCCTCTGCAAATATTCTCAGCTTTTTATCGCGTTCTGGAATTGCGTGACTTCAGATTCGATGGGCTGGAAATAAATCCTCATAATTCGACGGAATTTCATTTCAAAGGGTGCTGATTGCGGAACTTTTAATTGATTTTAGGGTGCTCATCAGTACGCGACGAGCGAGAATGTGCGATGAGCTTTGATGTTCTGAAACGTTAGCGCTATTTTGATAGAAATATTCCCCGTCCCGTTTCTCGCAGCGCACGGTCGCGACTTCGAACCGTTTCCCTCGCGCGCCGGGCGAACACGCCCGGGATAGGTGGCTCAGGGTATCGAAAATTGTAGCCATTGTTCAATCAGTAAAATCAATTTATCTTTCGCCAAAAATACATTCCCGGTCAGGCACCGAGGACGCAGGATGGGGCAGGACATGTTTCGGGTGGCGCCGGTGGTACGGTTCTCGCATAACGACGCGTTTTCGCGAAATATCACACGAAACACTAATTAATCAAAGCCCAAAATTTAAATTGACACCATACAACACCGCACCATCTCGGTGCGGAATAATGACGGACGGCTTTCAGATTGCATGTGCGCGTGTGTGTTTGGGTGACTTATAACCTTAATTACAACGCAAACAGCATGCCATCGATAACGGGTTAAATCAGTAATTATGTAAATTAAATCATTGCTCACGGCAACGCGCTGTGGAGGAAAGAATTGTACGTGCACATTTCGTGCCTGCAGTTGTGCTCGGTCCGGTGCTTCGCATAGAGGGAGCTGTTTGGCTTTGTGGTGTTGATAACGGTAGAACCGAGGAGCATAACCGTAGGAGCGTTCTATTTTTTCCATTCACTAATACACCTTCTTCCAATATGTCGCAACTGAACTGGATGGCCTAATTAGTATATAATTTCTTCATTAGGTGGCAATTAAAGAACAATTCAAAATATATTTCAATATTAATGTTTTGAATCATTATTTTCGCAGTGTGGACATCACTAACGCAGTTTTTTTTGTTCTTTTCAAAGTTGGAACTTTTCTCCAAAACCACAATCTTCCTATAAACTTGACATACATTTTAGTTTACCAACAAAGCACTGAGATTGAATGGGTTTTGCGCTGGAGAAATGAAATGTAAATTAGTAATTTATTTTTAAAATAAATGAACCAGCGCAAATCACTGAGCACGTCTGAAGCTGTATCAAGCAAACTCTTCTACTATGGTTTTCAAATGTCACAAAATCTTTCCGATAAACCTTCCTGAACCTTATGTTAATCTTCCATAAATAAAAGTTGGAGTAATTCTTTGGTCTTTACAGCTTATAAGTAGGATACGAGTGTTCTGAAGTACTTGTAACGCCATGCTATCGTCGCAATGTATAGCATTCCTTAGCAGATCGCTTAGTGTTCCTAACTGAAAAGGATTCCTCTCTCTCTCTCTCTCTCTCTCTTTCTCTCTCTCTCTTTCACTCTCCGTACATTCGAAAAGGATTTCGTATATCGTTAAACATTGATGAATGCCTTTCTAGCCTAAGATTTATGAAAAGCTGTAGAAAGAGCTCTATTATCATTTCGTAGGTTAAGGGTCCTGCTAAAAACTTTATCCCCTAGATGGGTTTACTTGTATGATAATTTAATGATAAACCACGTTCGAAACATAATTACAATTGTAGAACCAAACAGTCATTTTACTATTACAACGCTGTATTAACTTCCAAATTATCTATTTTGGTTCCGGTTGGTTGGTTATACGTTACAGGGTTTACCACAGCCGGTGACACATACTGCACACTTTTTGAAACAAGCGGCATACTCACTTCGAAGCCGCGCTGTGTTAACACACCGTAAGGTTTCGAAGTGAGTATGCCGCTTGTTTCAAAAAGTGTGCAGTATGTGTCACCGGCTGTGGTAAACCCTGTAAGAGCTGGATTTTAATTATTTAATTAGATGTGACTTCACCGATATCGCTTAAGATAAGGTTTACAATAAATTTAAGAGATTAATTTATCAGTCATCACAAACACTTGATGTACAATTATTACTTGAACATTTACTGACAAAATTATGAGCAACGTGCAACTTTTAAATGCTAGCAATACGGTCAGGCCGTTAATTGATAGTCTATGCTAAGAGTGGTCTTTTTTATGTTGAAAGGTTTCTGTTAATCGTTGATACTTTTGTGACCCAAAATTAAGACGGCAGTTATCCGATTGTCCTGTGATGCGTCATCATATAGTCCGGAAGGTTCAGAATCCATCCATAATCTTTCTTTTCCGTGGTATTGGTCTTAACAAGTCGTGGCTCCATCCAGCCAGCAGGGTTTGCCCCTGAGTTTATTCGCTTCTCACCAGTCTCACGGGTAATGGTGAGATATAATATAGAATATCGCTTATTGAAAAAAAAAACTAAAATTCGTTCACTATACTCGGTCCAACCATCCCAAATGAATCACAATTTGCATTTGTGACATAAATAGAAGCGGTAGTTGCATGCACAATACTGTAGTTAACAAAGAGACTTTTGTTGTACTTTACGAATACGACGCCTGCAGCTACAGTAATGTACATGCATCGTGATAACCATCGGCAAATAAATAGTGCGACTAACTCGGAACCAATCGGCTTACAGTACCGCGAGGCATTAAGTTTAGCGTTCGAGGATTTATTAAAAAAGTTACTTCAAAGCGTTGCAGTCAATGAAAAATAATAAATCGCCACAATGAGGGACAAGCAACTTCGTGCACCATATTCCATGAAGACTTATTGTTGGGTGCAGGGCGCATAATATGTTTACGCGCCGAGCACTGAGCTATGGGCTCTGCGGTTTATGGTTAGTGGAGATGAAACACGTTGCAAGTTTTTCAATTTATGTTTATTCTTTTCGATATGGTATTTCGAAACTTATTCAATTATGAGTGCAGCGAGAATGCCACTTGTGGACACACTCACCGCTACGTACTCAGTAAAAGGAAGGAGTATGCGCTTTGCAATATTTAATCCGTCAACAGAGGGAGGGAGATGGTCTTTAGCCAACATAAGCTGAAGTAGTTCTTTCGCGTGTAGACTTATAATACACAAAACACAATACCCAATTTGAAATACGACACAAAAACTATAACGATTGAAACAAATATTAAATAATAGTATCGAAATGAGAAATTCATAATCGCAAGTTAATTTTGCGGTTCGCTCACATACGCCTGGACGGAGAAAACAATTTAATTTATTATGAGACCACATATGTAATCCATAAATGCTGCCATTCGCTCAAATTGCAGCCGTGGCGTGCGTATTCGGTACATAATGCTTACGCCCCATTGTACGTTTCGCAAATTTTCGGTAGAATGAAAATTTTTGCCGACGACTACCATTCGGACTCCAAGCGTCTGGCAGGCGAATTTGCCTGTCCGGCCGTGGCCAAAATCCTTCATCCTGCTAGATGAAAGCTGTCAAAAGTTTTAGAAACGACCAGCGGTAATGTGCAATCCTACTGCAACCTTCAGTGCGGTCGACTAGAAGGCGTTACTGAAAGCGTCACTACATCGTAAATCGTTTTGCGGGTTTTCCTGGGGAATGTATGTTTGCAGCCTTCCGATGCTCAAGGTTTGAAAGTCCGATTTAACCGTCAGTTCGGTCACGATGAAATACTATACATTACACTGCAGCGTGGCCAACCGAGCGAAGCGAAAGATGAGCAATCTAATTTCCAGCATTGGGCAGCGACCATCCGTTCACAGTAGACCTAACAGTTCCTGACATGAATAGGAATCTCATTTCACTTGATGGTAATGAAATTGTGCAATGTGCTTTTATCACACGATTAAAAACAAAATCTTATGCGGTTGATTTGATTTCATTGCTGAAGATATTTTTGTATTTGTGTATCATATTCTAGCATTTCAAAAATCTGCTATGCTAACGAATAGAAGGTTAAATATTTGAGTCGGCAACTTCAATGAAATTTGTATCAGATCCTTGGGAAAACCCTACAGACATGATAATAAAATAGAATATAAATAGAATAAATGATTTAGGATGAAAGACGTTTAAAATAGTTTGAAACAAAGAAAAAAGAAATAATAAAAATCACTTATATTATATCTCATAAAAACTATTCCAAAAAATAAAAACAAATACCGATGAATGTGTGACAGATAACAAAATCGCACAGTGAGACGGAAAATCATTGTATTCGCAAAATATTTGCGGGCCCACTTTTCAATTGACCTGCTTTCGAAACGCTCCCCAGGAGCGTGGGAAAGCTGCGGCAGAATGCGGAAGCGCTGGCCTGCTGGGGCAACAAATGGTAGCGGCTCGAAAATCATGTTGTTCAAATTGTGCTTATCCAGCTTCCGGGACAATAGAAAAACTTTGACCAGCTTGCAAACGGGACCGGAAACGGTATATACACAGCAGACTGGCCGACGACCTTTTTCTGTTAAGTTTGCCCAAGCAACAGCGGAGCTGTGGTCCCAGCATAATGGCGCATTATGTTGATGAAGATGGCGCTCGGCGGCCGGGTGGGAGCCGGCCGCACTGGAGTGGAGCAGCAGCGTGCGAGTGTCAACGAGTGTAGTCCGTCGTCAGCGTCGTCATCGTGCCACGGAATGGATTTAGCTTTCGCCTTCGCCCGGGCCTTTGTGCGAATTTTCGGACGAATAGACTCTCTGGCCTAAATCGACACTAGCGAAAAAGTCTGCGGTAGGCGTATCGGAGGAACTGCGAGTGATGCCCGGGGAACGGTTCGTGTGCCGTGTATAAGTTGTTTTATCTTCGCTTTTAGGGTATTCATTTGAATAAACATTATTCACCGCTAGGATCTTGATTAAAAAGTACGAAATGGCGAGTTGGCACCGTTGCATCGGTTTTTGCTTGGCCGCGCTTTGGAACGGAAAAGTTGGTCCGTTGCGTCGGCAGTTGTATCGAATTCTCGGTATGGAACGATCATTCGAACTCGACCACCGGTGGTTTTGTTATTTTAATGTCAAAAAGTTTAACAAATTTAGCGGTGTTGTGTGTATTTCGTACCATTCTGCGGGTTCATCGGACCGTTGAAAATTATAAAACTTTCAAAGGCCTCACCCGACTCCGAGGGCAGCGCGACAGAAATGCAATGTGTTTGGGTGTGTGTGTGTGTGAGTGCGTTCGGAGTTTACAGGCGTTATTATTTTGGCAATGAAGACGCCCGGTTGCTGGGGTTGTATTGCAGCGGGTGTTTGATTGGAGTTTAATGAATGGTACTGGTTGTATGATATTTTCTAAGGACGAGAGAAGTAGCAAGTTTTGGCGAGACGAGGCCATGTTTTTATTTATGCAATTAATTGTTTTTATAATGGCATAAGGAAAGAAATTCTTTAAAATATTTGAACCATTTCGTACGTCATAGTCATTATTGTTTGGTGAGTTTTTTTTTAAATTGGTACTTGCGGTGTCGTATTTTATATTTTATTATTCAACCATAAAGATTAAATAAATTATAAGGTTATTAAGAAAGATATGGTTGATAATGCGGCGTAAATAGGACATCCAGATAGTATAGTGGTAAAGGCACTAGTATTGACAGAACACGCAAAGGATCAGCTAGGGTACAACACACTTACTATTGTGAGGTCCACCCATAGGGATCACTGCATTCGTTCGATAGCGCGTCATGTGAATCATTTGTTAAGGCCAAAGCTTTCTTTTCGGAGTCGGAAGGCCTCGGAATGAAAATAGTGTTTTTCAGGATGATCATTACAAAAATGCACTTAGCAGGTTTGCGACGGTAAACTATATACTATACGCTGAAGGAAGATTGCGAGTAGTGTGAATTTAATCTTATTTCACTGTAGTGAATCTGAAACTTATCTGTAAAGTCCATAGTATTTGAAATGTATTATAGTAGTTAGATGCAAAGTAGTCATTGTTAGCAAGTTGTTAATAATAACTAATTTAATTAAATTATTACATTTTTGAGGACGATATTGCATAGTCATGATCCAACCCATTACAATAATAAGGTAATACGATTGCGGGAAAAGGGAAAATGGAGGACTCTTCATACACAACACGAAAGAGTAACGAATGACCAATGGCTATGTGTGCGTAAAAGTGTTGTGATAATCAGGACTCTTTTTGAGCGTGTTGTACAAGTGTCTGCTTCACTATCTCGGGTCAATAAACTTCATCTGTATGGTATGGGTATCGCACTGCTAATGAAATGAATGTCTGCATCGATGCAATTAAAATTCTCACTGTCATCTCCAACCATGGAATTAATTCATCCACTCTAAAAACCCCTTTTGTGACATACAATGACAGACGGCGTAAGACGACGCCCTTCGTACGTGTCGTACTTGTCGTGTCGATGCATATGGATGGTCTGTCTTGGCTCTTGATTGGTGCAAGAGTGATTGGAGTGCCGGGAAAGCAGAGTGTATGAAATAATGGTGTGATTTGGTATGCAGCAGTAATGGAATGTGGTATAATGCTTTCATTTTCACAACTACGCTCCCTTCCATTCCCCCTGACAATCTATCTTCCCTTCTCTACCTCTACATCTTTCTACACAAAAGAGAGAGAGAGAGAGAGAACAAGGTTAGATCATTAACCTTCACTGAATAGATTGATACAGTTTCGATGAACAAACTGTCGAAGCGAGATACGCGTGTGTAGCGATGATGTGTGCATACGAAACACGGGATGCGCGTTCTAAGCATGGATAGAGAAAAACCAGTTAACGAACTCGTATGCGACGCTTAATGCAATTAATATCATTTTGTTGAACCACCACACACGCCCGGTGCGTACCGAAACTGCAAATGAAGATTGGACCTGGCGCAAACGATTATCGCGGGCGAATAATTAAATCAATGCAAAATTGATCCATAATCAGTCCGTTTGAAGTGTATCGTGCATGTTTATTGGTAGTTTTGCATAGTGATTGGGTTTCTTTATCATCGGCAAACATTGTGACGTTCAAAGCACGGTGCATGTCAGCCTGTCGGCAAAGGGACAGACGGTTGTTTGTATTGATGAACATAAAAAAATCCATTCGATTTAAATACTATACCGCAGTACGGAACAGTAATTTATTTATGCGTTGGAAGCATGCTGTTTTTCCTGTGGGGGGAATCGAGTGAAAACTAGGAGAAATTTATTTTAAAAAAAGTTATACGCGCATTAAAAAGCGTTGACAAGCTTGCATAAAACGCACATAAATCCAGCTACGTGCGTGCATTGAGTGGAAAAAAAGCTTGAGTTTCTCCAAAAACGAGAACTAACTTCAAGCTGGCCGCAATTACCGATCAAACTGTGGTTGATAGGGTCAACCGAAGCGAGTTGAGGCACAATTTGGGACAATAATGGGCAGTGGCGTGGTGGTCGCAATAGAAATACCCGTCCGGTGTAAGGCGGCCTCATCGGGCGGTTTTTCCGAACATGAACGCAGCGCTCACCGAAACAAGTTAAACAGCTTTTCCGCTTCTGCGCCATTCTGTGCCCGGCGGGCAAGGTTACCGGAAGGATGAAGAAAAGGATTCATCGCGCTTACGGTTCCTGCCGGGCCGCCAGTGAAGCGTAATGAGGCGGTGTGAAAATTTCACTGCTGTCATCGCCACTTTTCCACACAATTTATGAGCCGCCGTTCGGGCTCGTGCGCGGCAGGGGGACCTCGCTCCGTCTAATTTGTATTTAAGTTCCGCTGGTGTCCACATAACCGAGCCAAGGTTTTGGGGACTGGGTCGGCATTACTTTCCGCCTGCCGCGCTACCGTATCGTCAAGGACGACAAGGCTGAGAGGTGAAGGAAAATCGCTGCTCTAACTTTCCGGCCGGGCCGGGCTTTCCTTCCCGCAGCCGTGCCGTTTTCTCGAACGGCAATAAAAGCACTCGAGACGGACTCGAGTGAAGTACCATAAGTAAGCTGTATATTCATGATCATAATCCTTGCAAATAGAGTCTTCTGCGTTTTATATCAACCGTTTCAGACCATCGGGATGGGCCATTTGCCGGCCGGACGAAATTTGGCCCCACGGCAGCGGCACACGCACTCACCGTCGCTCGGTCAGTTTCGTCCGGCTGCCGTTCCATGTTTGGAAAGCGGCAAAGTCGCACAAGAAACCACGCGCATCGCCTGCGAACGACAGGAACAGATGAGCCGGGGCTTAGCTGGGCTTGCTTTTGATAATAATAAACAACGCATACTTCATCGAGAAAATCCCGCCCAGTTATTTTAACAAATGAAATGTAAAACGAATGCAATGAGGTTGAATTGTTTCCGTGCGGCGCGACCGATGCAAGGACATTGCCGTCCAATTCGTGACCCCGGTCCACGGCGAGTCGCACGGAAGTGGAAGAGAACGATAATGGGCAACGGTAAGGAAAGCTCGGCGGTTGGATTACGAGCACTGGCAAGATTGTACCCATTACTCTTCCGCGTCGCTAGTAGGTGATGGGAATTGGAACAAGCAGCACAACAAATTAATTGTGATTGGAGGATGTTTCGGAAATAGGGCTGCATTGTTTCGCGTAACAGAAAATAATGTTTCCATCCAAAAGCTTTTGTAATACGGGTGAAGTTTTTGTTCATTACATGAAGAAAGGTATTCAAAAAAACTTATCAATTCAGATACGAAGGTGGAAAATTGTTTTTCGGATGGTGAAATAATCCATTGTATTCATTATTTTAAATATTGTGAAAATAAGGATAGACTTGAGTGTTAATTGGATATTACACTATCGTTAATTCTACGTTGGAATATAGGGATAAAAATAGAGGGAAGAAGATTTTGTGCAAGCCTATAAAAGAGCTAACTATTTTTTTGCTTTATTTTTTATTTAACATCTCTCTTGTTTATGTTACCAACTTTGATCGTACCGTTTGGCAAGGTTTTGACTAATTAATTTTTAATTCACTAAACAAACTGATGTTCTGGTATAACAAACACTCAAACATGAATGGACTCTACTCTGTAATGAAGTAGAATTCGAAACCTCTTGCAGAATAACACAGGGTCTCTCAATCAACTCCTATTCCGATAGAAGCAGATTTTTACCACACACCATCATATATTTTAGTTTGAGCATATGAGGTTGTCCCATTTTTGGATCATATGGGGATGCTTAGTGAGAGAGAAGGGTAATGGTTAATATAGGTGACCTGCTATCGTCGGGATGCATCCAGACGACTGCTATGAGGTCGCTGGCGAAACTACTATGAGGATTTTCGAGCGTACCAGAGTAGACCTCCCGTTCTATCTTTTATCACGACAATGGTAAGCAACAGAAGAGTTTATCGAAACTAACTTACTGGTACCGGATCATTGCATTGCCCACTAGCTATGGTCAATGTGCTGCTTATAGACGAAGCCTTGAACCAAGTATGGGCCTCGTAGAATTCGCGATTCGATGGTTAGGTTAAGACTTGCAACGAGTGCTACGGCATTATCTCTATCTGCATTATCAGGTTCCTCCGAGCTAGAGAACGGTGGAAGCAAAACTCGCAAACTACCACCAAAGAACTTTAGGGAGCAATTTCTATAAGTGAAACCAGATATTAGTATACGTTAAAGACATGTAATTGTTGCTCAAGTATCAATTGACACCTACAACGTCCGTATAAGTTGAGAATCAAAATAATTAGATTAAAAACTGTATGCAACCTTAAAAGTACTCATTAGAAACATGGTTCACGATTTGGTGGAGGTAAAAATCTTCGGACAGAACTAGTACTAGGGACAATTACCATTTTACCGAGTACCACTCTCAGCTGAATATGCCGGGCTTCAGTAACAACTGCTAAAATGCCAATGATTCTGTGATACTCTGTAAACAATTCTCAGGTGGGAGTTTTTTTTAGTTTACGTAATACCATAAGTATTCTTTGCTTGTTAGTTTAGGAGATTTAAACGAGTTTGAAAGGTCAATTAGTAATTATAAATAAATATGTATATGACTGTAAAGAGTATTAAAAATGATTATCTGTAACCATACTTAACATTAGATCGTAACCTTTTTGTTAAGGAGTACACTACAGTCAATTTCAAATAGCGTACGCATTTTCAATAGAACCTATTGCGCAATCGTTGAAGTAACTCATTTTGTTACTTTTATAGTAAACCAATCAAGCCAGATCGTTACCATTTTTATTGCATTGAGGATTGTAAACAATTTAAGATTCGTCCCGCCGAGTTGCACATGAGAAGCGATTTTTATACACTCCTTAAACGGAATGCACAGTAAGAACATCAACTAACCGGGAGTGTTTTGTGAAGGAAAACATACTGATGCTGCACTCTTACATATCAGCTACATCGCAACCAAAATACGGTAAAATTTACGATGCTTTACACCCATAAAACAGTCATTCCACCTCTGTCGTGCGGAAGGACGGAGACATGCGTGGAATGATAAACTTTACAGTCATGAGCCAACATAAATTAGTGTTGTATGTGCGATTTTTATGCGTCTCATAATTTGGCTCTTGAGGTTAAATGAAGTATGCAATCCGTGTCAAATGGTGCGGCTTCTGTGGTGATAATTTAGTGCTGGGCTCTAATCAAAGCGAGTCGGGGTTTTAATGAAACGGGTGGTCGGTTTCAAGCACAATAGATGTATTTTCGTTAAACGTTTTCACCGTTTCGTGCACATACCCCTTTCTTTTGAATTCTATCTTTTGCACGACAGTAGAGTATTGTTTTGATACATAAAATTTCATTACACTCACTTGCTGCCTCCATAAATTCAATAGACAATTTAATAATTAATATCGGCATACCGTAGGGGGGTCACATCTAGCTGCAGGACGTGCCGCGCAATGAGCGGTGGGGCAACAGATAGGCAACGACAATCGTTTCGGTATGTTTGGCTCGATTTTCCACTCCCGGGAAACGCTGGCGGAAAACTTTTGCTGTGTTCGTTTAAAAACGAAATTAAATTCAACATCTGCTCTCGGTGGCCCGAGTGAAAACTGCCTAGAGTGGGTGTATGTTTGTGTGTGTGTATGTGTGGGTTGTGAGCAAATGTAGGGAAAGTTGCGATAGGGGATAGTAGTATGTGCTGGAGCTTTTTATTTAACTTTTTCGACCACGAGCTGGTGAAACAATGCGAACATCGAATACGCAAGTTGCTAAACGCAGCTCCAAGTTCGCAGCTTGTATGTGTGGCTTTAGAGTATGGAGGCATTCGAAACGGGCACCGCGCCATTGCGGGCAATGTGGTAGAAATTAAATTAAAACTGAAATAAAATTATAATTATCCTTCGAACGCTTCGGCGTGTGCTTCGAGATGGGAAGGAAGCAGGTGCTCTCGACAGTACGTGGTAGCGCGGTACAATGCTGGTAACTAGGTTCGGTATAGTGGAGCGTGACTGAATTGACTATTCGAAAAGACGACTTGTTTTAAAGTAATTTTTTATTGTTGGCTGCGTGAAAAACAGTAAAATAAATCACTGCGCTGTTGGTTTTAAGGCATAAAATGCTTTTAATTTCATATGTTGACGAGGAGAGACAGCATGAACACTATCAATTACGAAACCACGAGATGAATGAATATCGTAATCCAGGTAATGTTTAATTGTTTTGGTTGGTTTGATCGATAAATTAGTTTTAATCGTGTTAATTAGAAATGTTTTTTTCAGTCGTAGGTGTAGCTTTTGAAGTTTACTATGTATTTAAGGGGTTCAAACATTTTACAAATGGACGTTTAAATTAATTGAAAGCCTTAAGTATATTGAATCTGTGGATTAGAAATATTGATGACTATAGTGATGAGTGAGGATATTTCAAACGTGATCACTAATAATGGTTTTATGATCATTGCCCATAGTTGAGGACAATTTTTAAGTGTTGTTTTGATGATATTTTGAATCATTTCCCAACCCTCTAATGGGTTGTCATAACAAAGCTCAAGTAAGCACGAAATCAATCTGGCGTTCCAATTTCAACTGGAATAAACCAGACCACTAATATCACCAACAGGCTGCAATAAAAAAGGTGTGGCAGGAGGTAAGAAAGATGTTTACGTACAAACAATTCTTTCCTGAACAAGTCATTCATTTAAAACAACTTGTTTTATGGCAACCCAGCCACCGTGCGTGCGGGCTCTTCTCTGCCAGACCGTATGCGCTGCGTCTAAACCACATACTGTCACCACGCCATAACGCACTGCACTGAGGTGGGAATCATGCCTTCTTGTAGCGGGCAAATAAAAATGTAAAATTGACTGGCAAAGGGTTGTTTATTGTTGTTATTTGCGATGAAATATTCAAATTTAACGACCCTTCACTGAGTATGCGTGTAATAAATGGTTGCGACGCTTCGTTAGGATAATGGAATTATGAGTTGTTTGAATTATGAGTTTGAGCTTCGGTGGTGCGGCATTTCGGCACTGCGGCGAAGGTTTCGCACCGGACCCGGTATCGACGGCACCGGGGCCGGGTGGTAGCGGCTGGGACGACTGGGACGTATGCGAGAGAAGAGGCAAAATGTACGCACATATGAATAAACGCTAACGGTTGTGTGTTTGTTTCGAGTGTAATTTTTCCAACTGTCCCAGTTCCTTTATGCCGAGCCCACATCGCTCTAGTGCGTACCTCGGGCGAAGGGGTGAGAAGAAAGTGAGATAAAAATAATTGGAACCCATTTTCCGGTACGTGGCATCGCCTCCCAGCCCACCGACGCCCGGCGCGGCAGCCGTGGCAGAAAGATCATCCTTGAATATCCTCGCCCCCATCCGATCCCGATGTCGGAGCGGGCTGTTGAAATGGTGAGAGGTGCTGTTTGCGTTCCTTGTTTGCAAGTTTACTTTTTTTATGCACTGCGTGCAATGGGGTGAGGAGGTTTGGTGGAGGGGTGGGGAGCGGTGGTGGGTGGTGGTAGCTTTTTAGCAATATTCCGGACCGTTAGCGTTAGCGTTAACAAACCCTTACGAATGTGGTACGATTTGAAGGCTTTATTTTATTACTTACCGGTTGGCTGGTTGATTTCCCCCAGAGCGTATGTGTGTGTGTGTGTGTGTGTGTGTGTGTGTGTGTGTGTGTGTGTGTGTGTGTGTGTGTGGGTTGGTATGAATGTGTGTGCTCGGAAGCGTTTGCAGGCTAATGATATGAATATTTCAAGCAGTTGCAGTAAAACTGAAGCATGAGCAAAACAATTATTTGCGCAAATGCTTGGTTGCTCTACTAGTAGATTATGGATTTTTTTTACTTTATTTAAGTTTATTATATTATAACCTCAGATTACAACATAGAGCATGTTACAAAGTTTGCTGCAAAAACAACCAAAGTCAAATACGTACTGAAAATGCAAAAACAAATTTAAATAAGTGAAATAGTTACTGTGCTCAGATTGATTTAGCAGGTTTTAGAAGCTTTTCAGGTTAAAACGAATAGAAAACAAGTGGTATCGATATACTAATGATATGTCTGGCGCTTTTATAGCCTTTCGCACTATTTAAACGATCTTGACTCATGTTAATAGCTCGAGTGTGATTAGTTGTTGTTTTTTTTCGTTAAAGCGATTAGAACAATCGTAGATCGCCCCATGCACATATGAACCGTAAAGCAAGTACTAGCTTTCAGATTTTACGGACGTTTTCCAACCAATCCAGTTGCAGTTATGGACGTGAAAGGGGTTCACAATGTTATTTCTCTATTCAAAAGTTCTAAATTTGCTTATCTACCTTTAAGCAGATCTTGGCATAAGGTGAACCGACATTAAGAAATAGAGAAGATTGTAAGAGGTCTCGGTGAGTTCCTAAAAGTCAGTTTTGATAAGAAATGTGAATCGGCCAACCAACGACTTAAAAAAAACGTTTGTGCTCAGCGAAACTGTAACGAAGAGTCTGGGTCTGGATCAAATATTCATAATCCCGGTGGCCTCTGATACATGCGCGCTGAAGAGACAGATGTTTGCAAGTTTGTGCTTTGTTAGTCTGTAAAGATAATTAATAATCCTGTAAGATTATGAACTCTACCAAAAATTATAATGGATACATTGAAAATATATTCCAAATATGAATAACTTCCAAAAATTATATATTTTAAATTAATTTTGCAGAAAGAGAGATTCAGTAGGAAGAATAATCAAACGAATAGTAGTTTCATATTTCTTTGTGCTTTTGCTATCTTATTCTATAGCAACTAGTGAAAGTATCGCTTTGATTGACGTCATGGTAGTGAGATTATTTATACCCTAAATGGTATATATCCTATGATTGAAACGATCTAGATTTGGATTGAATTATTAATGACTCAAATAATCATCATCCAGTGAGCAAACATGCATTACCTTTTGATGTAGAATCACTGAACGACACATCGATACACGCGCTAGACAACCGTTCGTAAATAAGAAATATTTGCTCGTTCTTACGATGGTGATGGTGCCGATTGGTGGATTACAAAGATTCTCCGAGACATCATTATCGCTTCTTCGCCGAGGTGAGCATAGCTGGATGCGTGTGGTTGGCAGATCAGACTCGCTAATTACTGTCGCATGTAGGATGTATTTGAAATTTAATTACTTCACTCTGTTTGGCAAGCAAACATTCGACCATGAGCAGCGTCCGCTTCTGGATGGTTATGGCGGTTTTAGATAAATAATCTTACCGGCTCCGGGCTTGATGTAGACAGCTCCTTTCGAACGTTGCCGCAGTGTCGGTACATCTATCATTTTCCAATTAACATTGGCTCAACAAAACATGCGCAACCGAACACCGACCAGAAAGCAAATGGTACGAACCATGCGATGCGCATAGCACGTTGCCCATCGAAACGACCCAGTTTCAGTTGCATTGCGGAATGTTACTTGCTCCATACGATATCTGCTGGTTATTGGGTGACAGTTGCGCTTCATTCGTTAGACTTTCGGAGATTGGGAATAAAGTATGTTTGATTTTAATCAACATCGTATTATGAAATTTCTCACACGAAAACAAACACAGCAGGATGGAGCTCACTGATGGAGCTGCTCCAGCAGGACACGTCGTTCTCTTTTGAGCACGATTTATACCACATAAACTCGTTCGTGAGAGTTCTAGGTGTATCAAGAAGCCGTCATTTTAAAGTAAGACGTTTCCTGCTGTTCGGCATCGCGATATAGTCACTATCACTAATATGTTGTCACCGGATGTGATAAATCTGCGACAGGTACTATGGAAAGAGAATCATGGCTTATGGGTGTTTGTTAGCATACGTTGTAAGAAGTGCTTCAATCGACGGAACTAGAATGATGCAAAAGGATTTGCTTCGTTGTTTGTATGCTAAGTTTTTTATACCTACGGAACATCAGCATGACTAAGGAAAGTGCTCGATTAAATAAATTCTGATATGCGATGAAAAATATGTGTTATTTAATGAAAATTTATTTTCAAACGCAAATGCTCAGTAGTGCATGTAATTAAAAAAAACTAGAATAGTGACGAAGGACATAAAACAGGTTTGAATGGTAATCCCAACCAATGTATTGGTTTTGGATAGAAATTGAAAACGTAGTAAAGTAGTTGAAGTGTTTGGTTAGCGAAAGATTCAAAGTCTAAATGGCGGGTAAAACCCCATGCCATGATTTCGAACTCATATATGGAGATTTAGTTATCAATTGTTTAGGTTCTGAGTGCCTGACTTGACTTTCTCATTGCCTTGAATTCCATTGGTTTATTAAAATGTTACTTTTCGGATTTTCGTTGACATAAAAATACTGTTCTTCTCTCTGGTTATCTCTCTGAGATTGTAGATGTTGCTCGGTCTTTCACCAGGTATTCCATATGCAAACTGAGCTGCCAAGCTATTTGAACAGATGTGAGCAAATGGGTCCGGAGACTCTAGAAGCCCGCTGTACCTGTACCCAATTCAGCTCCAATAATATTCTGTTTATTAGAATGTTAATCTATTGCACTGCTCTCTTCGTTTTGTTTCCATCCGCTCCGTCGGTATTTTACAAAGGTATAAACAAAGGCGGTATTTCTGGAAGTCGCACAGCAGTGGCTTTATTTGTCAACAAACCGGTCACACTCTCTATCAATCCAATCGTTTGTAATGCGATTGCGATTTTTGTGAAATTATCAATAAGCGCGAATGCATCTTTCTACTTTCTGTGCAGAATTCACGAGAAATACGGACTGATTTTGTTAGTTTAGTTTTCGAACCAACATAATCTTATATATCGAGTTTGCAATATTCGCCACAAGGCACTTTACGCATTTTTAATTCCTCAGCTTATCTCTTTTACTAGCACTTTTTTTACCCTCGTATCGTTGCCCTCCTTTTCCCTGAGAATGAGAGCATATTCTTCTTTTTCGAGCGTCAGGCTGGTCAGGCGAGGCTAGTAGTCGGGTAACTAAAGGATCATTAAATACGTTTAGGGTATTAGAAAATGTATTAAGCTTGGACGCAAACAACTTAAATGACATTCAATTACGACAACAGCATTGTTCTTGTCTAGAAGCTTTGTGTGTGAATAGAATTTTATTATCTGCATGTAGGACCCTTTCATGTAGATATCTTTACTGCTACGGAAGCCAAGTTTGGAAAAGGTAGGTCGTAGAGCTACATCAGCAAGTTTCAGAATGTTTATTTATGTGTGTTATGCTACAGTGAGTGACTTAACTATGTATTTGTTTCTAGCAAATTACAAAAGAACTAATAGTCATTAGGCAAAGCGACATCCAGCAAACAGATACTACGCATAAAAATACATATATGCTATGTTTCAACCGGTTTTTTAACCTTTCTATTAAGTTGCGTGAGTTTGACTTAACTTAACAATAGCCACACCTGTAAAAATCGACAATTTTACGATTTGTCTATGATGTACCATTGTTGTTTGATGTTTTTTTTGGCATTGTTTGACTGATGATCAGACTGATAATTTGAATATGTATATTTCAACAACAGAATAAAGAATCAAAAAATATAATACGCTAATATAAATACCTAGGAAATCTAACAACAGCTCATCACTGAAGCAAACTGTTGCCTTCTCATCGCTATAAACGATTCAACTAGAGTTCATTGCATAGTATATACACATTAAAACGCATTCATAGTAAAAGTAAGGTATTTTAGCCCTTTAACCTTTGCAACAAAATACTATGCTCGAAAACTTTTCCTTATTCGCTTCCGGCAGGTAGCTGAAGCACGCTCAACGTTTCTTGAACGTTCGTTCCGCAACGGCGTTGATGCATGAAGATGGAAATGTGCACGGTGGTGTGTTGCATCCCATCAAAAACTATGTTCTCCATGTGTGCTGCTATGTTCGGTGCGTATGATGAGGAATTGTCCTTGCCGTGTTTGCAAATGCTGGGCAATGGGTAATCGGGAGAGCTCCGTGTTTCTAGGAGACTGAGGTTTTCCATACCAAGACGCAACTTACCATACGAGCGGGTAAAGGAGCCTTGGGACAGTTTTCTCGTGTCTGCAAACAACCCGGAGACGTTCTTTGTTATTCAAATGCCTTGGCAAACGATGAAAGCTACGGCACACTCATACACAAGCGCGCGTCTTGGTTTTTCTAGTTGCGTTTACACTTCCGCACAGCGAGTTCGTGTTTCCGTTTGAAGGTTTCTGCTAGTAGCGATGGTTGGACAATCTTTCGCTATAACATTCCTGCCAGGAGAAGGATTTTCCTGCAAGAGGTGTCTGCGCGGAAAATGGAAAGTGACTTACGGAGGGAAAATGAGGGAGATCGACCTGCTCGATTTAACTTTTCGCTCGGTGCTCTCTACCAGGTACCTGCTTTCTTGGACGCTCGGCTAGCTTCTTACCGTTCCGTAGCCTGTGATCCTCTTTCCTCAGTACAATTTTTCCATACCTACCTTTCGATTTGGCTGGTGAATTGTGGCGTTTCTAGGGCACGTTAGGAACGTGCCTTCAGGGAGAAGGTTGCTGAGGATTGTAAATCAATTGTTGCATTTGAGCTCCATTGTTGGCGAAGTACTGTATTTTATTTGCTTCAAGGCTATCCTTGCGAAAACTGAGTCTGCGAGCAATTTTTTCTCATATATATATTCCTTTAGGTCAAATGTTGCGTCAATTGTAGGCGTTGCAAGAACCTAACATAGAGTGTTTTTATTTTTTTTCCTATCAGCAGCTTACTACCTAGCTGTGCTCTACTCTTTGTATTTCTTTTTTAACATTTTCTCCTGTCCAATCGATCTATTGATTTTTGATTGACTGTTATGGAATGTAGTTTAATTTTCTTTGAATTGTATTAAGGGGAATAAACTATTTTTTCAAATATTTTATTAAATAAATAAAATATTGATATTTAGTGTTCTAAGGTCAACGCAAAATGTATAGGTAACATAGTTTAACGCTCATCAGAATAAGCAACCCAAGACAGGATCGATGCGCTCCGATTTGTAGACAGTATAGGCTTGTCGTGGTCGAATACTAACTTTATTGGTATCTTAGTGTTCTTAATGTTATGATTGCCTAGTTCACTTTTCTTCTTCTTCTTCATAAACGGCAGTTCTGCTTAGGGGTCGACGGTCGAGTTGATATTCAAACCATAATTCGAATATTATTATCATCATTATTGTCATGGATGCTATCGACATGCGGTGTTCATTAAACACCAACGGATTAAACACTGGTGTCAATTCACTCGTTTGCAATATAGATCTTCGATAACTCGAAAACGGCTAGAGATATCGACAAACGGGTTTCACCAAAAGTCTTATATTTTTGCAAAGTTTTTGAAAACGATTTTCGAAGTGTGCAAGTCGAAGTGTCAATTGACACCTGGAAGGCTATTTATAGTATAACCGATTGGGCTGAAATTTACACCAGTTGTGCGCTGACTTTTCAGTTTAATGATCCGAAATGTTTGTGTCTCTACCTCTTCCCGTTTCCTCTGAAGGCTCAAGTTATTCCATATTTAAGAATTTTCCGATAAAAGTCTAGAAATGGCATCATTAACGCCTCTTACAAGATATGTTTAGATGCCTGCGTGTCTCTAAGCCATGTAAATACTTAAATCCTGGACTAGTTTTACATGTTACAATTTAATTGTTAGATAGTTTTATATTACCGTCTTTTGCTTCACACTAACATTAAAATAATTGCTCGATTGCGATTTTAAAAATCTTGAATAAGAAACAAACAGCAGAAACTCTTTCATTGTTATGTTACTTCTGCTCGTTACGGACTAATTGTTTGTAAGAATCTAACTATCTTCCGCTTCATCCAAGTTAGCGGGACGCACTCTTCGCCTCGGCGACATGTTCATTAACATGCAGGAAAACAACATGAGCTCCAACGGAACGCCTCCACGGGTTTCGGTTTGAAGAGATGTTTGATTACTGCGGAAAAAGTTTACTGTCTTCTTTGGCCCGGCACCGGCACCAGTGGATGCGATGTGATTTGAGGCTCCCAGCAGCCGGCACAAACCCACAGGAATCTTTTCCGGTTTTGCGAGGCTACGGCTGAGTGACAGTGGTGAAGTTTTGGGATTTTGTTTGCTCTTTTCATTTCGCATTGGTTTCGCTCGTTTGCATGCGTGATGCTGGGCCGGAGGTTTTCGTTTTTCTGCTTTTTTTTGTTTCATGTGCCTATCCGAGGTATGTCTTTTCGTTTGATGTAAGCAAGCTTGTAACATTCTTTCAGGCAGAAAAGTGTTGATTACACGATTTCAAGCGTCCTGCCCGTGAGCGGTCTCGCTCTTCTGGGTTTGAGACCAAAGTCGTTGGAATCCAAACGTTTCCTTTTGTGACGAACACATTTGAAGTGAAAAGTTTTCTGTGCCATGTTAAGGACTGATTTAGTCTTATCAAAGCAGTAGAGGGTAGATGGAACTGAAAGGTGGAAGTAGGAAGTTTAAGCCGGTGGTAAGAGCTCGTTGGACATCGTTATCTCCATTATATACTGTTGTGGACGTTCTGCGGTTTAACATGCAGGGTGTGGAAGGACATGTTGTTTGCATATCAATCATGTGGCACATCCTTTATTTGGTGACGGTTTTGCATTCCAGTATAAAATTGTATTGCTCGTTTCTTCGACAGCGGATTTCTATAAGAAAATTTATCAAATCAGTGAATAACAATAACAATAATACAATAAATATTATCATAACAGGAAACACTGAGAAAATTAAACATCTATTTCGATAGCTGTTTGCATTTCATTTATACAATTATTCTCCGGTTTATCTATCCGTGTTCACAACAACTATGTATTAATTTGAGGAATTCATTAATAACTTCATCAATAGATTACAGCAGATTACATTAATAGATTACACTACAACACCAGTATCATTAAATTCAATGCCAAGCTCCAAGCTGAAGAGCATTAGCTATCTATGTCGGTATACAGTTTTCTTCCAAATTCGTACTTATTCGGGATATTTTTTTGGTTTTTGCCACACTATGTTGAGACCGATGGACTACATGAAAAACATGTAAATATCCATGACAAATTTATTGCTAGCCCAATTTTCATACATTTGTCCATATCATATGTTTGATAGACGCCCAGCTAACTAATACAATACGCAACATAATTGAATATTGCACGTAAATGACAGGGTTATCTGTTTATACATTTCGAAGTTATTTGAGTCATGTTTAAAAAGCGAACGATATAATCATTATGAGTGCTGCTCCGGTATGATAACGAGAGTGCGTTTTTGGCTTGCGTAACGAAACTGTGAACCGTTTTGCGATTTGATTAATCAAAACTATTAACTGTCGCCATATGCATGCAGGGAGCGGTATCGGTCTTTACACGACATCAGGGGCATGAAAATCCAAACTGGAATATCCGGAATTGTGGTGACAACGATCTGAGCATATGGATTGATTATTCTGTGATGATATAAGACTTGAACCAGACAAACCTATCAGGTGTTATCGGCAAGAGATGGCGCTAGCAGCAGGATCGCCAGCAATGAACAGAGAGGGATAAGATAGTGTAGGAGATGCTTTTTCGCGTATTTTGGAGGATATGGCCATTCGTGTAAGGTGAGCCTGTCTCTCTCTCTCTCTCTTTCTCCGTCTCTCTCTCTCTCTCTCTCTCTCTCTCCGTCTCTCTCTCTCTCTCTCTCTCTCTCTCTCTAGCGCTTCTCTATCTCTCTCTCTCTTTTATTACATCCTATTACATAAAGTATGTTACGTTATCTACACTCATGCTAGCAAAATATGAGATAAAGAGAGACAGAGAGTGAAACAGAGAGAGAAAGAGAGAACGAGTTAAAGAAAAACTATGAACTTTGTGTATGAAAACACGCAAATACAACTAATTGTGCAAACTGGGAAGGTTCATACAAGGTTCATACTTGTTATGTTTTATTTTTCATTCATAAATTAATATAATTGATATAATTTGCTTTATAATGCTATGATGTTATATATAATTCATGAATGACCAACATTTTAGCCAAATATGGGAAAAAACACATAATAAATTTATGATTACATTTACATAATGCAAATCTAAACTAAAATGTGATGACAATAAATTTCCACTTTTAATTCACTTTTTCACTTTTAATTACCACTTTTCACTTAATTCTTTTCATTAAATTTACTTCACTTTTATATCCAATTGTAGTAGATGATATTACATTCGTTCAGTCTTGTTTGGAAAACCTACTGCAGGTAATATCAATAATGTGTTGGAGAAATTGCGTCAATAATTCATGAAGTGACCGCGCTAGTAATTTGTTAATAAAGAAAGTTCCTTCATTCACGTGAACAATGCGTTAGATCTCAAAACCACAGTGGACGGGAGTGGAAATAAGAGCGGTCACAATTTAGTCTGAGTAATGCACTCCCCCCAGTGAGGTCTGTCGCTATCAGCATCAGTAACAGGACGTGATACATTGGAGGAGAAAATCAGCAAAACCAAAATTTCAACGAAACCCCGTGACGGATCGGAGCGGAGCGAAGAATAAAACATAAAAAACAACACTCAGTGTAAACAAATAAACAACAAAACATTTGAGCAGTGAGCAGCAGACGATGGAATCGGTGTGGTTCTAATTAAATTTTACAGTTTGGGCTGTTACACGCCGGAGCGCCACGCAATCGACGAAACCGGAACCGTGCGGTCGCGTGCGTCAGTCGCGTTTTCATAATAAAGTCAACTTTGGCCGGCACCTCCTTTGTGTTATGCTCTGCGCCGTGCCGAAATAAACCGAGAAGTTTCCGTCCACTTTCCATTTCGAGTTTGCGTTTCCCTGCCTCGGACGCGGTGGGGTAGTTTGGACGGGCGGCGGGACGGGATTTCCATCTCGTCCCGGTTGCTGTGTCGCTGGCTGGAATGTGACCCAAACAGAAGATGGATGGATAAGAAATGCGCCACATTAATTTGCTGGGAAACTTAAATTTCTTCGCGCATACCACACCGTTTGCCGTTTCTTCGGGTATAGCTTTTGTGCGGGCCTGCATGAAGCCCAAGCGAGGCGATTGAGGCTGAATGAAAATACTGGAGAAAATGACCTGCCAAGCCATGACAGCGCGGTGTGCTTCTGTGCTGTTTTTCCGTGCGCTTAGCCCAGTGCGGTGCTTTATCGGCGTGTACGTGCAAGGAACTCTCACTTCCGGCGCCATCGCCGGTTGGACCGTTCCTTCCGCCCGGTTGAGCATATGCGGAACGAGGCAGATGGCGACCACGCAACATGAGTTTTCGCGCAATGAAAATTAAATATTTATTTAAGCCCATTCTCCTACGGGCATCAACACTCCAGCACCAAACTTGTGGCGAGCTTACTGTCTCTATCTCGCTCTCACACAACACACACACACATTTGTACACATGAACATCCGTGTTTTTGTGATACGTTAACACAAACATAGTATAGAGTAGCACTGAACCAGTAAGCTTACTTGACGTTTAAGCAGTGAATGGATTATTTTATTGCTTTCTTAATTCAGAATAATATTTCTTTTAAGGCTGAACTTGGACTGTGATTGATTAATTCATTTGAATGATTCATTTAAAACGGTACTTTCAACATTTAAAAAAATGTACGGTAAGCTTAGGAGCGGCGCCGGTGGTGTAATGGTAGCGGCGCTGGACTTCGCACGGCAGGACCGTCTCTCCCTCGCAAGGAGTGACTAGTTGACACTGAAAATCGTTCTGTCAGACATCACTTCAGTTGGTGTTACTATTAAAAAGCAATCTTTAGTATATTTGAAAATAAATCTGTATAACCTTAGCTTCATTATAAGCTGTTGCTATCATTTTCATTAATTCTTTTCATGTTTCATCTTTTTCAGTAACGATATTTACGTAACGATATAAACGTGTGCCGTATTATGGACTACACCACCATATACTGATTACGAAATTAATGTTTGAAGGGCAGAATCTAAATAGGACATAACGATTACATCATGCGAAGACCTGAGCTGCAATATCAACATTACTGGACTTGTTGCGACGAAAGGTTCGACACCTCTAGAGTTCGAATTCGCCTGGCCGAGCGAAACACAGTTAGGAAACAAACACGATGCGATAAGAGAGCAAAAGAGTCGTCAAAGAACAAAGAAGGATCTCCAGAAGGATAGCAAAAGCAACACAGCAACAGACACTGCAAAACCAAGGAAAGTAGAAAGAAACGAGAAAATTAGGAGCACCATGTAACCCAATGTAATGTGGAAATATAGTTTCAGAACCTTATCCAACGTAAACATTAACGAAAATTCACTTCAACAGGACTGATTTTTTAATTAGGAAAATATAACTAAGAAATACTACTTCTCTATATGGTTGCACTCGTGTAAAACTTTAGTATAAAAAACCTACAATAACATAAATAAAGCATTCATGAAATGTTTGCTTTTTATTTCGATTCGCATTGTTTCTACACATCATAATGTGTATTGTGCTCGGCTTGGTTCGTTGTAAGGTGTGTTTTGAAGATGTTTTTTTCTTCATTTGTCAAATTAATGCTGGAATAATACATGCCACAATCAAAACAACCTCATGGATGTGCAATCTCAACCAAATCGCAACACAATCGGCATTACGAACGATGTTCGCTTCTTCAAGGTCATTTGTGATCACATGTAACTGCTTTATGTGTGATCTTGTGTGCTATACTGCTGCCAGAACGTGTTGTATGACAGTAATCAAAGTATATTTCTAGAAAGTTCAGGTCGAAAGATTGTTTCTGGAATTAGTAAAATATCACTTCTTATGCTTACTGTTGTAATTTAAACACTGAAATCCATTCTGATCTTCCTTTATCCAATTTTAATTTAATACTGTGATAGTTATAAGATAGAACTTCTACCGTAAGGTAGCGTAAAGTTTTTTTTTCCTGAAACTTTGTTATGTTTAGTGGAGATTACGAACACATAACTGAAACTCACGCTTACCATGTTAGATAGGGGAATACCCGAAACTAACCTGTTCATTCAACCAAAACCTGTTCATAACGATCATACATAGCGAGCTAGGCATGAGGGAGTGTTAGTAGTGGTGGATCAATGTTAACGGTAGCCCTGAGCGCATGTGATCTTGTTCTGATCAAGTTGACAAAGTGTTGGCGGGGGGGGGGGGTATCAACCATCCTTGATGAAGGGAGGGGGGGGGGAGTGCGATGGTCGCTGCCACTATCGATAAGATTCGTGGCTCATGATGAGCTTTTTCGTGGCTATTCATACATTAGTGGACAAAAATAAGTATGCACTTGGTGATATTTTGTTACGTTTTACGTTTGGCTAACGGTTGTACTCTCACCGCGCTCTATGTGTTTGTTTTTTTTTTAATTTATTATTCTTATTTTTGTGGTGTTTTACGATATTAACTCTAGTTTTAGTTTATTGGACTGTTGTCCGTTCCTGTCCTGTATCATTACTTCGTGTTCGTGCCATGTTGACTCTGTTTTATCTGTTCAAAGCTACCTGCTTCGAGCTGCGCTGTTCTAACCGCATTACCATCGCAATGGCTGAGATCTGCCACTCTTGCACCGAAAAACGTTCGACCCGTTGCATCAGCGCAATTGTGCCGCACAGAGAATGTTTGTCGCCGGACTCCTCGCCGGTGCTCCTGTCTCGTCTTTGTTTGTACGTCTCGCCCAGACCCCTCCGAGCTAGATCGCTACTTGACGTAGAGGGGACGCCGCACCCGCTTTGGCTCTTCCGATCCGTTTATTTTGATGTGCAGTAAGCTTAATGTTGTATGTGATAGTTTTGTACCGGACATCTCGCGTATCGCGTTCCAAAACTGTATTCGTTCTGTGCACCTTGTTATGTGTTAGTTTGTAATGTATGTAGGAAATGGATCACCCTGTGCCGTTGACAAGAGAATTGACAGAAGCGACAGAAGCGAAAGGGCAGAAGTTGATACGAAACGCGGAAAGGATCGGTGTAAAAAGTTCTAAAGATCCCAAAATAAATTCTATATGTATAGGGTTAGCCTATCAGGAGGCTGCGCGTGGCAAGAGAAAATATTTGATAAAAGGACGAGAACGAGAAAGGACGTGGTTTAATGTAATTTAAGTATTTTTAAATGTAAACGTTTGCACGGAATAAACATTAAAAGTGAAACGGATTAAAGAATTGTAGTGGCTGTGTTTAGGGAAGTGCTTTGTCGCTGGACGCGACAGTTCTATAAGCTTCAACGGGGCACTCACGGCCCATTAAATTTTAATAAGTAATAATAATAATTATTTTTATTATTATATTTAGATCACTATAACTTTTTCTGCATTGAATATTTTAGTACGCTTCGTATGGAAGAATTGTAACATTTTTCATGTTTATCATTACTCTATCATTACTTCGTTATGTTGCATATATTTTTAGAAGTTTGATAAAATACCAGCATAAGTCACTTTTCACGAGGAGAAAATAAAGTACGCACTGTCAAAACCACTGCTGTCCATCTTGACGTTCTACCACTCAACAGTATGGAAAGTAAAAAAAATGCTCGCCTCGCCTATTCGCTCGCCTATTCGCTCGCCTATTCGCCTCTAACTCGCCTATTCGCTAGGTCGATTAACACCGGAGTTTTTCCGGCTCTCTGGAGATCAGCCTGGTTGATCCCTATCTATAAGAAGGGATGCCGTTCATCCCCTATCTCCTACCGAGGC
>KB672935.1:408750-473039 GCA_000349145.1 Anopheles dirus | reverse complement strand
AGCTCCATCCCGACACATAGCGATCTTGGGAGTAAAACCGCTCCGTGCCTCGTTCAACATCTTATAGAACTTGCGAGTTTCCCCCGACTGAAAGTGAAACTTAGGTAAAATAAAAATTTGGCAGGGTGTTACTAGCTGCCATTGCAGACATGACAGTGGTAAGATGAGAATGAATTATGATGATGATAAGTCGCTCCTCTTACCCCAACACAGGTGTGAGAAGGACGGAGGTATCGGAATCGATAATTTTACTCTGATATTAAGTTAAGCTCATAAATGTAAAAAAGAACAAGTGGTGAGGCAACGAAGAGCATTTTGAAGATATCCCTGAATCATTCACGCAGTACATTGTAGTATTCCAGAGAATCCTTCACATAGCGCTCCAAGAACGAATGATTGGAACTGGTTTCAGCTTTACTAATACCAACGAGTGGTTTTTAGGGCACTACCTTCCGATGCAGTGGAATAATGTATAATGTATCTGAAGTTGTCAAATTGAATCAGGAATGTATGAATCACTATGTGACCTCTCAGATTAAGTGAACACCATGAACTCTTCAAAATTAAATCAATTGTCCACTTCTCCGTGCGCGTATCTCAATCTTGTGTTCTTTAATTCATGTTATTTTCAAATTTAGTTGTTTCCAAAAGCAAAAACAAACTTATCATCATCATCAAGATAGTGATGACAACTGCAGTTAAACATATCAGAGTGACATGGGACATCTACACATATACGACATTATACAGTTTGTTTAACATACACGGTACATTTACGTTTGAATTCTGGCAAGCTACTCGTATTCTTTATTTCTTTGGGCAAATCCGTTGTACCGTCGAATCCCTTAAATTAGAGTTTTTGGCACTATGAGAAGTTAGTTAGGAACTCTGGGCTCGATGGGTAAATACTCCACGTGAAACATTTTATGAGCATGTTACCAGTGAAACAGAATCATCAAAAAGTTCACGAACAGGTTGTGTAAAATTTTGATGTGAAACCGCTTAAGAAAAGTTGGAGACTTTAGACGAAGCAGAGAGTTATTTTTTCACATATTGTAAAAAACAGCTATTGCAGGTAGGTTCATGCAAACCACATTTCTAGTCATTTCTTTTAAGTCCAAAACCTCATTTTTATGTCAATTGGTCAATTGGTCAATTTGGTAATAATTGATTGCATTTGGTAACTGTAGAGGTGTTGTAACTACATTTTTTTACGATTTCATTCCAAACATTGCATCAGTGCTACTTACCTATACATGAAGGCCATTCCACTTATCCTGCTAACATTTTTTTCTTCCTTTTGATCATCCCGCAATCGCTTTCGAGTGTCATAAAATCATGATAAACTGTTTGAAAATCGTTTTACCGTTTGCAAAATTGATTTCACACGACTCGCAAATGTGTGTCTGGTCGAATTTACGCTCTCGTATTTTACGACATCGTCTTCCGTAAAACTTTGGTTCGCGATGGAGTTCGTTTGCAGTTTGCTGTGTGCTGCCGGATCGCCCATTGCCTCGCATCTGCCAGCGTCGTTTACCAATTGGCTCGTGCGTCCAAACATGCTTCACCCGCGAGAAGGAAGAAATGGGTAAAGTTGTGTTTAATTGCGAATCGTAAAACTGGCTCTGCATCGACCCTTGTCACCTGCGCGGAACCGAGGCCTCGAACTTGAGCCGGTCGGGGAAGCGCGTTGAGCACAGGTTCACGTTCGCTCAGCGGGCCGTTTTCACCTGCACGGCTGGCTGACGGGCGCGGCTTTCGCAATGTGCTCGACGGATGATAAAAAAGCGACGAGTTGTTGTGTTTACCGTCTCGGCCGTGCAGTCGCCGAGGCCTGCAAACGGTGCGATTATGCTCGCCCATGGCACGCGGCACGCGTTCCAGTGTTGCACCTGCCCCGGAGTAAGTGACACTCTCGGGACGGGCCGAAGGAAGCAGCACGGGCCTTTAAGAGCGTCGTGCGTCGAAGAGCAGGAAGAAGATTATTTATGTTTTACTCTTGCCACTTGCACCGCTCCTGTTCCTCAATCGATCATCGGAAGTCGTGGAGTGGAGCTGGCGGGCGGCCCGATATTCACCGGCTATTTTTGACAGGTGAATCCTTCTAGCCAGTCGAGGACAACGCGACGTGGACGGAAGTTGTGGATGCACCTATCATCTGCGCGCTTGTTTCCCACGGTTCGAGATAAACACGGGGTTTGGCGCTTTCGGAGGCGACTGCGAAAATGTGCGCTTCGAAGCGATACACACCGTCACCGGTCGGTTCATTGGGTGGGTAATTTTTGGGGAGACCCCAATCCATCAACTTCACATGCGCGTCCAGGTCCATGCGCAGGCTACCGGGTGTGATCAAGCCATCGGGCCTTTTCGACTTTGTAATTGCCAGTGAGACTCGCTTCAAATGGCTACATACGGCGCGCGAGAGAGTTGCTTTTCATTTCGCTTTCCAAGCTGCCCAAAACCAAGTCTTATCATGCACAGGAGCGACGCAAGTTTGCGGAACGGAACGCAATATCCTTCTGCTAGGGGCTGGGAAATCAACGACAAGAAGGGGACACGTCCTGCGCTTGTCTTGAGCAGCAAACCGATGGGAACGTTTGATGCTCGATTGTCTCTCTGCCCAAGCCTGCGTTCATTTTAATCGGTAAATACAGAGCGGTTGGATGGTAATGCAGTAACAGCACGAACTGTTGCTCCAATGGATGGTAATGCTTTGGATGAATAAGGTCAACGAGATGATGAAATGCATTGGAATCGGTGGGTGATTGTGTCGTAATTAGATTCATGTTATTACGCGTAACGGAGATGTTAATTTTGAAGTGAGACAAATTTCGGAAACATGTGAAAATGGTGCTCCAAGGAAGGGAATCGGCAGTAAATAAATGCGTAATTGTGCTGGTTCCTCGGCTGTTACTCATTAATATGATTATTAATGCGTCAAGCTCAACTTCAACCTTAGCAGAAGTAAAAATTATATTTCTCAACTAAAAAACCCGATCATATCTATCTCTTTTATCGACCCATGAAATAGATAAGAATAATTTATATGAACTTCGGTGCTTAAAATGCAGTATATTATTTAACAGTATTGAGTAGGGAAATAACCAAACCTATTGTTTAGTTGAACTTACTACATATTATTTTACCAGTTGGCATATAGCAGCAAGAAATCACCATAATTATCTCGATAATTTTCTCGATAAATTTCTGAAAAAAATGGAGTAAGTAAAAGGTTATATTATTTACTCTTAATAATAGTGATAAAATGACTTAGATAAAGTTAAAACAAGAATTATTGTTGAAAAACTGATGAATTGTAAACCGAAACATCAATGAAAATGAAAACCGTCGTTTAGTTATGTTTGAATTATTATTCGATATGTATATTTAGAAGACACAATATGGTCTCTTCGGCTATCATAATTGTAAATGAAAAATATGCATCTTAAGATTAAGTTCAAAAGATTATTGTCTGCAATGAGTATCACGATCTAGGAAATTTTGTATTTGATATGATTACACATGGGAAGATTTTACGTATCGGTTTCTGGTACGCAGCACTGACTACAGATATGCCCAAGTCCAGAAAAGTTAAAAATAATAGGTAAAAGCTTAACAACCTACGAACAGTGTTAAAGCATACTCACAAGTGCATACTCACAAGTGTATTCTTTTACGGTGTTTATTAATTATCGCAAAACCATTTTGTTGTTTGTATTCCAATCCATTTCCTATGTTTATCAGTTTTACAATTCGTACAAAAAAATGAATAGAACGTATTGAAAACTGGTCGATTCTCCTTGAGTTAGATGAATTATAAAATGTATTATGGTTTTAAAAATTAGTTTTGAAAAAAATCATTGAGCTTTAAAAAATATATGTTCAATAAATTACAAACAAAAAAATAAAAATCAAAAACATCGCAAGTCAAATCAAGTCAAGATTGCAAATTTCATCGAGGTCTGTCTGTAAATTGGTATAATCGCTTTCGCAGATGCGTTCATTAAGCCAATTTGAATTATTTCACTACAATAACAGCGTTTCGTTCGAATGCTGAGTGCTGCTTTTGGTTTACATTTTGTTTACATCGTTCCATCGTACCCCGCAGGGAAAAGTCTGTTTTGGGATATAAAAAAACATACAATCATGACTATTGTATCTCATAAAAAGTCAATTTAAAAACACATGTTTTCTAATTGCAAATATTTTATCGCACAAAAAGCTTGGAATTGAAATCCACATTTTACATTGATTGACTACACCGGAAAGAAAATGCATAAGTGCTGTAATTAGAGAACGGGGAACAACGCTCAACCATATGGAAAATTTTACACTACATTCACAAGAGACGCATTTTTTTGTTTCGGTATCATCGACTGGATCTGGGAGAATAAAATCGTTTCTGGACACACTTGACCGAGAATGTCAACGGACTCGTTCTGCCAAGAAGCCGAGAAACCCTTCGTAAGCTACCCGGTCGAATTTAAGCTGGTAAGGAATGAAAGAAAGTGCACCCTCTGTCCGCGTGGCAAATATATTGTATTAATTATGATTCCCCTTTCCGGTGGACCCTTTTCCCCGATGGCAGCCGAAGACGTTGCGCATCACCCGTTGACGTGACGTGGCACTTCCTTGCGGTCGGTGCGTTTTGGGTTGCATTTTCGGGGTCGTCCTCCTCTCGTTCGCCTCCGCTTCCCCGCCCGGCCGCAAGACGCGTCGCATAATAATAATAATGCATTGGCCGCAGCCGCATACATGCACCTGAACGTGCATCATCGGTGTGAGTGCAGGCATTTTTACCACCGGTTGACCGGTTTTCTAATTGCTACCGAAAGCGGAACCCTCGGCATCGTCGGCATATGCAGTTGGCAGGTAGGCGTTCATTCCATAATTGCAGGTGGCTGCGATGACCTGCGGTGTGGTTGCGTTACGTTCACTTCCCTTTCAGCGTTCATGCAACAGTTTGACCGGCGAGGGTGACCGGCTAGCACCAATCCACCGTTTCGTTATACACCAATGTGTTATACGACGCTATGCTGTGGCGGTGGCATAGCGGGAGAGAGAGCATAACTCCACCGTCGAGCAGGCATCGCGCAGGTCACGCAAAGTGGTGGTCTCGGCCACGTTCGGCTAAGTTCGGTTAAAATGTTGTCTCATCGCCTTTTCAGAGAGGAAAAGGAGCTGTTTTCTTCAGGAGAGAGAATTGATGCTCCGGTTTATCCGTATCATAGGGGGTGAAAGGAAAAGAAGACGCGAAGCAGAATAAACGGCGTGAAACAAGAGTCGTCGTGGAAATGTTATGAATTTATTTTTTTATTGCTTGGATTTTATTAAAAAATTACAATTTTCAATGATATTACGTATTTAACTCGGCAAAATTGCGCCACGTTTTAGTAAAAACCATTAAAATCGTTTTTCTGTGAATGTATTTGTAAGTTTCGCTAGCCATGTGGTTGAAAATGGGAGTCAATTAGATTTGTTATTTACACAAATAGTTTTCTCAAACTACTAAGCTTTAAAAAAAAGCATCAAATTGTTTTATTCACTGTATAAATAGCTGACAAACTGAAGACATAACTGAGAGGAAATGTGAAGATAAGACGATCACAAGAAGAAACGTTCCGTTTTTAAGGCTACTTGTTCCATGAACACTTGAGGTTCGTTTGATACCAGGTCAACGAATGGAGAGCAGTCTTGAAGAGTTGTCCATGAAATTATTAACCTAATAAAGAGATCTTAAGATGATACAGGATTTTGCCTGTAAATTGTCTGGCTAAAGCAACCAACATGTCATGCAGTCTATCTGGGGGGTCTAACCAAGATCACCTGGACCAATCTGTCCAATCACAATATAGAAATTCGGAAAAAAAATTAGACCATTATTGAAACTGGTTTGAAACCATAGATCACAGGTTTTCACAGTCTGCCAGAACCATAGAGATTGGGATGAGTAGCAGTTCATATGCTCCCGTTCTTTTTTATCTGCCCGTTTTCCGGATTGCTTTTCGGTTGTTAAATGTATCAGATGGAATGTAAAAAAACGAGATATATAACAACTCATCTAACAACCAGTAGATCGAATTCAAAATTAACACAACGAATTCTGTTCCCGATATTCGACATCTATGACATATGGCATATGGGTAAGTTTTAATGTCATTCACTGGTTTCCGGATAATCGAATTCAAACCAGTGCTAATGCTAACACGGCTAACGCGGCCGTATTGGACCAAAAAACGGAACGTTGCTTCTTGTTGCCCCGTAAAGCGTTCTCTCCCAACGGAACATCACCGCGCGGGAGCATAGCAGCCTGAGCACCAGTCACCACCACCAGCATAATAACATAGTGATGCTGATCGTGGACGGTTGTGCGTGCAGCAGCTGGCCGTTTTCCGTTTTCAACTGTCCGCGTGTGACGACGGCGTGCTCGCGTGTACCCATCGGCGGGTTTTAGTTACAAATCGAATCATGCGCTCAGTTGTTGATTAAGTTCTGATAGTGAGAGCGGGCACAAAACTGTTGTGCCAAGTTAAAAAGCGTTGGAAAAACCACTCGCCAAATCGGTTCAACTTGCACGGCACAATCGGATCTAATCGACCCGCCTCAGGTTCGGAGTGAAGGACCTGCTCCGATCCCGACGCACCAGTAAGAGATTCATCTCGGAACCGAACGGTTGGTCGGCGTGGAATTACCGGGAGCGCGGTCCAAACCCGATACTAGTCGGTTGCGAAAAACCGTGTACGTACGTGTATGTGCGTTTAAGTGGTCGCGTGCGCGCGCGTGTGTGTGTGTATATTGTGCGTGTGAACAACAACGAGCTAAGCCCGAAAACGAGGCTCTATCTTCCGCGTGCGCCATCCAAAGATCCGAAAGAAAAGGTCAATTCTCGCTGTGACTCACCAGCGGTTGACAATAACGAGAACGTCCGGCCCACGTCTTCGGACCGGACGGACCCCGCGATACGGGACGCAGCAGCAGCAGCAGCCGGAGAAGCAGCACAAAACGAAACGGTGAATAATATGCAGCGTTATTTTTTCTGGAAACTTCTCTAACCCATCCAAGCATGCCTGGTGTGATGGTGCGTAATAAAATAGGTGAAACGGGCAAAGTGTGTGTGAGTGTGGAAAGACAACGGCTTTGACGAACGAAGCAACCGAAAACGAGAGCAACGTCCCCACGGGAAGACGTGCTGTTTGGCCCTGTCCGGCAAACGAATAAGGCATAGGGGAAGAAACGGAGCATAACACGGAGTTCAGGTGCGCCAGGATGCACCAGTGCAGGTTGCAGGTGTAGGAAGCAACTGTTTTGTGTTTGGTGTGTGAGTGTATGTGTGTATGTGTGTGTTGTTTTTCCACTTCCACCGCTGTTTCTCAAAACTCTCGCAAAGGATATACGAACAAAGTGCAGGGCTTGCGTGGCCACAGCCTTCTCATCTCGGCAGCCTCTGCCCGGCAACGTCCAACCCACCACCCAATGGCACGTCAATAACACGGAAGGACAAACGCAGCGTGCTGCGGGAAGAACGGAATCCGAAACGGCGCGAGCCGAACGGCGTGGTTGCCAGTGTGTTGGTGGGTTGTATTTTCCATCGCTCCACGCGGTCACGAGGGCACCGCAGACGGCGAAAAAGTGAGACCATCCCTTACACAATAGAATCTGCGCAACCGAAGCAGCAAAATCCCTCCCCCGACGGCACTGCTGAACGCCAGCGGGGTACGGGTGGCTTCGAATCGCGTGGATACTGGATTTTTCCACACAGCATCCGATTCGGAAAAATCGGTCCGTCCTCGCGGATTTTGGAAGTTCTGTGTCCGGGTGCTACTGTGCTCTCCGTGTAGTAGGCTGTGCGTGCGCGTGTGTGTGTGTGCTCGCATCCTCGCGCATCGCAGTGTGCGTGAGGGCTCCCCCGGAGAAAAATCCTTACGAATCCGGCCGTGTGTCCAGCATCCCCAGCGTCGTCGTGTTTACGGTTCGGGTCGGGTTTACCCGAAACGGCTCGAGCGAGCGTCTCTCGTCCTGGTGCTCCCGATTGTGTGTTGCGAGCGAGTGTACCGCGAGCGGAGCGGGTGTGTGCATCTGCGTGTGTGTGTGAACCTGGGGCCGGAAAATTCGTACTCCCATGATGAGCAAAACGGCTGCGAGTGAGCAGTAAGCGAGTGCGAGTTTGCGTGCGTCTGTGTACATGTGTGTGTGCCTGTGCGTGTGTGTGTGTGCGCGCGTGTGTATCGTAGGTCCGGTGGAAAACTGAACCTACCGCTCCATCACGCCCTTGAAAACGGGGATCGGTCCCCCTTATCGGTGGCATCAGGCTTTTAGGATTTTTCACTCGCACACACCGAGAAGGGCCAGTGCAGCGGATGCTGGGACGTGCAGCAGGACCAGCAGCAGCACCAGACAGTGCGTGGCAAACCGTCGCTGCGGCCGCCGACCGCGATGTTCGGTACTACCTACACATAGTCGCCTGCCCTGCCTGCCTCGGTGGGGAAAACCGCTGCGTTTGACAGCTGGAAACGGAATCCTGTCGATAGTTTTTTTTTTTGCTGTAGCTTGATTTCGTTATCTTTCGCTTTCTGATCGGGTTTTGTGTGGTCCGTGAGTGTGTGGATGCGGTGTGCGTTGTTCTGTGCAGCATTTATTTTGCATTTTCCCTCAATTTCGGGGATACGGGCTGCTGCATGACACAGCCCAGTGAATGGTCCGTTTGCCCTGATCCAATTTGGACCGGTGTGCGGTGCACGTCTCCTCAACGGTGGCTGTGAGTGGCAGGAGTCGAGAGAGGCCTCGGCCACGATGGATTGCCTAGTGAGGCGTGCCGTGTGAGTGAAAATTCCCCAGCGACCGCAAATTTCCACTCGACTATAATTTGTGCTGGCGACACGGCGGCCTACACGGCAAGAAGGAACACGGCGGCCTACATCCGCCCCGAGAAGCGGTGCGGAGTCTAAATCCTGTGCGCGAAGGGTTGCCATGTGCGCTCGTTGGTGCAGGTGTCGGATTTCATTACCGTCTCCCCTTTCGGAAGGAATAACACCGGTGGCTGTTGCGCGTCCGTGCAGCGTCCTAGTGGAGTGTTCCTTCCGGTTTCGCTAGTGTGGAAAATTGCAGACAAAAAAGCGATCCGAAACTTTTCCCGCATCACCATCTCCTATACTCATCGTTATCCTCGTATTTATCTACAGCAGTGAAACACCAGTGACATGGGCATACTACAGTGCAGTGTAAAATGAGTTGCAAACAGAAAACCATGGCTGATCGCATCCGAAGTGCGGCGTGTTAGTGTTGATTGTCGGTGTTGGCGGTTTGCGAAACCGTGTGTGAACGAGCCCATCGAACGGCCCCGCGGGCTGCAACGTGGAACCGGGCGTTAATTTATTGTGTTAATCGTCAGGATATAGTCAATATTGCTTCTTCCGGTTGTAAACATCGAATTTTTAGATAGGTGAGTACCGTGTTTACCTTCCACTTTTACGAACCGCAAATTGGTTTATACGATGAGGGAGGGGTGAAATCTTCCAATATATATTAATTTATTTAAAAATGATCCAGGGACGATTCCACAGAACAGAAAAAGAGTTGGAGAAATCGATTAGACGAGAGTCTTTTTTCAACTTGTATTTCGGAAATGATTGGTAGTCTGGGTAATTACTCAAGTTCGATTTTCATTTGCGGAAGGCATCTTTCTTGCGGTGTATTGGGGTTTTTAATCGGGAGGTTTGGCTCAATCTTAAAAGATTGAGAGTTCTTCTTAAATTATTAAACTCGGGTGTTCTTATCAGCATGCTGATCATTATCATATCATCTCATGCTCTAATTTAAACTCTATTTGCTCGTTGAAACGTTCTATATTTTTTGCTACGATACAAACAAATGCGATTGGTTGTCATTGTCTATAGAGCATAGCATATGCTATCATGTTATGAATAACATGTTTTGGAATAAATGTTTGTTAAAAAATGTATAATCGGGCCTAATAAATGTCGTTTTTAAATGCTATGCTGAGCTCAAATCCAGTCAAATGAACTACTGTGGGGAGCGTTGAGTCAATTTTTGTTTGTCTGTGACACAGTCAATTCTAAGAACATAATACAAACATTATTGTGAACTGTTATTTAGTTCTTGGTGGACAACTTAATTATTTGCCAAAAAAAAAACGATTATTTTTAGACTGTGCCTTGATTTGTTGTTGCAGAGTTCAAATGTATCAGCACGGCTGTCTACTGAGTAAAGAATATTTTTGAAACCATCGATAACTTTTGCCGTTTGACATAGTGATTTTACATTTATTTATTTATTTATTTAAGAAAAACTGGTCTAGTCTGCCACACATTGGCTTATCTAGAAACAATTAATGAATAAGGTACAGTGAATAAATCTTATTCTATAAATCGCCGACGATCTCTAAATGCGTCAAGTGTCTCGTTGAAGTTGAAGTTCGCATATACCTCATTGAAAGCTCCAGATATTGCTGAGACTGGGTCATTTGAGCCGTAATTAGTTTGTCTAAAGTTTAGTCTTAAGAACTGGCGATGTCTAGAAGTAAGTCTGGGTATATTAACATTGGTTAAACTTACCGTAAAGATTAGTTGACTTGACCTTTCTATGGTGTTCCTTATTAAATAGAGCTAGATTACTAAGGTTTTTATTTCAGGCTAATATTGTCTTTGTTAGCAATGGTTTGGTGTTATGCATTTGACCGTCGCGGAACATCAAGGTGCAATTGTTGGTATAATGAATATTATTTAAATATATTGCAAACGCAAATCACTTTCATACTATTGTTCCAAATACTATAATTTATTATAAAATCGTAATAAAGAGCCTATAAAACACATGCATATTAATTGAAACACGTGTTTTTCGTTAAAAATTGAATTCGTTCATCATTACGTATATGCGTCATTCATCATTACGTATATTATATATAGGGAGCAATACAATCATTCCAGCTTCACTTACGTTAAAAGCAAAGCAATCATTTCAGCACCAACTATTCATTGGTGTGCCATTATTGTACGATGGTTTATCTTTTTCCTCACAATACGGTTCAGTCCTAGTAATAACCTTTTTATTCAATGCTCCTCTTTGCGATGCAATTTCTCATTGATCAGCGTTAGTTTAGGCCACCGGTTTGCCAGCAGTCCTTGCTATTATATGTACGTAGAAGTAAGAAACTCGATTCCTGTAACATTGTTATTGCTTTTCTGCTGACCAGTGACACAGTGCGTTGTTTTGCTGAAAGCCATTTTATCTTGTTGTTGCTGGCCAGCAGAGCGCAAACGTTCATAGCAACGAGATCGAAGCTTTCTAATGGACAAATCCGAATGAAACATAAATAAATTATGTTATTTACGTATCCATTCGATGTCCTTTGCTTTATTATAGGACGTCTTCTGCATTCTAAATTATTGTTTGCTATCAAAACCAACATTCTAATGATGTTTAAGTTTAACCAGAGTTCCATTATTCAGGTCCTTTAATGGAATGATATTTCTGCCTTGGCTTATGAGCGGCGCGAGAGGGGTAGAAGAAATCAATATAGATTTATTGCACGGAATACACACTTTGTAAAACAAACTATTGTGAGATAAGCCAAGTTCTGCCGTTTTATGTGACACGGTCAATTCTACGAATTGACATAACCATAAAGAGAATAGTGAATAAGTACTTGATTCGTTGAAGATGGGTTGGAAACACTAAAGGGAACTATTTTAGATGAAAAAATGTATGTTTAGATGTACTGAGAGTTCATGTTCGGAGAGAATAGTGAAATAGCGTGTTGAGTACGGAAGTAATTTGAACCGCTGATAAACGAGAATTGATGTTCGGAGTGTAGTTATGATGAGCTAAATGACAAATGCGCACATACTAAAGTGTGAGCACGTGTGGAGCACGCCATAATTGGTAAAAAGTCCTAAACATCACCAGAAGGCGGTAGTGTGTTGTGGGGGGCAAATTGTGTGATTTACTAGAACTCATCAGCCTCCCAGTCGCCATCGAAAGCTCGCACCCGTTTTCTATTTTCACTTACTTTGAGGATTTAGTAAAATATTCCCCAACCGTAATTACCACCAATCACGAGTTCATCCATTTTCTGCACGCGGCGTCTCGTCCCAACGCCGCGTCCCGTTTCGGAAGCGCCACTAGCAATGAAAAAGGATATCCGTCGCCTACGTCTCGGGTCGGGCGTCTGATTGGGGGAAGGCGTATGCAAGTTGATTTGGTTCTTCCCCGTTAACTCCTCGTTAGCGAACCGGTAGGCGTGAGCCTTCCCCGGAAATGATTTATGATAAGCAATGCTCACAATTTACACATCCATCCAGGCTCGGTCTTTTGGTGTGTGCGAGTTAAGGCGCACGACTGGCAGGATGTACGTTCTGAGACGTTTTTTTACTTTTACTTACCGTACATTCTTGTTGGTCACATTATTTCTCCCGCCCGATGGAGAAGATAAAATTATCCTTCCCATCGTGTCGTTGGGTGTTCGAATTTTCACCAGCTCCATCTCGAAGTGTGCTGTTGGTCGGACGAAACCGTTGAAGACGCATGTTTGTGACCCGAGCCCAAGCTCGCTTGAACAAGCGGAAGAGAAGTGAATAGATAATACGAATGAATTTATCAAAAATAAATTTGACATTTCTTCACAGCGCACAGGCCTGGCTTTTCCACGATTCGGCACTGCCACGGAGGTGTCTTTGGAGTAACGACTTCCGAAAAGGGCTTAGCAACTGCCACTTCCACAGCGCGCACCGGGTGGCAATTCTGGGAATCGGGAGATCGGGTGTCCAAACGCAGGCGGGGGTGGCATTACAGGAGTCTGGGCGCAGCAAAAAAAACCTAACAAATTAGATATAATTCTTATCAATCTAAAGCATCACTTAAACAAGCACCCACTACGTCGCTGCAGGGACGCACGGCAATCAAGGGGCGCTTTGTCCTCCGCATACGAAGCGATAAGGCGGATTCGACCCTCCCTGGGACTCGCCGGGCACGGGGCGGGCACTGTTTGCCGTCGTTTTCTTTTTCCAACCGAATGCGCACATCGCGGGGGCCCTCCCGTTCGGTGCGTGTTATTTTTCGCTTCCTTCAGCTTGGTCGTACTTGGCCGCGCGCTAGGTGGTGTGCTAGGATCGCTGTGCTGTGCTGTGGAAAATTCCCTCGCCCTTAGAATAGAAAAACGCGCAGCGATGCGAACGCTGCTGGAGGCAACACCGGGGCGTTGGGCACGCGGGTGGTGCTGCGGATGGAAAATAAAAATAAACCTCCACGGATTCACGCACCGTGCCGGGAGAGGGAATTATGATAGAGAAGCAGTCCCGCGTGCAGTGCTTTCGTGCGCCCATCGTTATGCTCGTGTATGGGGCTTCGCTTTCCCGGCTCCATTCTTCGCCGCGTGCCGCGGCTCGAACTGCGAATGCGTGTTCTATTGCGGTGCATGCTCCTCTGATTAGGCCGTACGACGTGGCCCGCCGTCGTCCTCGGCGTGGTCGTCGTAGCTAATTTTACGCCTGTCTTTTACTTTCTTGGGATAATATTATGCCAAGCGGAAACATTTCTGCGAACAGCGATAGCAGCCGGTGGGGCAGAATTTCCATTTCTGCATGATAATTTATCCCATTCCGGATGAGCCGTGCGAGCGGAAGCTGCTGCCCTGGCCGGTCGGCTCGAATTATGTGCGTTGCGTGTGGTAAGTAAATTTGACAAATGCGCTGCACAATCGTTTCCCCGTCGTGAGGACATCCGCTTTTTGCATAATAAACTCGCTCGGAATGTGAGGACAGTGTGTGGAGCGGCTTATAGGAAGCGGCTTGGGAAGTGTTCGCTGTTCACGGAAATTGGGTTGAAAAATCCCATGGGAATTCTTTCTGCCAGCTGTAGAATGTTATTGAAGGCCCGGTTCGTGGGTTGGATTCCATTGATGGGCGATGGGCCACTCAGTAGTCGAGGCACCCGCAGACACGCTCTGGCTCCACGATGCGATATCGTGATTGCAGCCCATAAACCCATATTCAGAACAATCACAATCGGTTCGGGCCATTGAGAGGGCACACAAAATAGTTCTGATTGCCTTCTATTATTCATAACGCTCGTTCGGTTGAGGTGTGCTCATTATCTTTCGATGCTTATGCAGCTGCATGCGCCGGCCCCCGGATTATGCTCGGTCAGGGCAGGCTCGGCACGCCCGGGGATTGTAGTCACAATTGAAAGCAAACCATTGAAAGTGACCGGTCAACAGACTATGGCTTAATTGGGCAGTGCTGTTATAATAACCGTATCTGTCTGCTAGCTCCACACGGCACACTTGCCGGCCGCAAGACGTTCTGGATCACGCCTATCCGGGCACTGGTGGTGGTGGTGTGTAAGAAACATGATGTCATTCGAATGTGCCGAGTCTTCTGTCTTCCTTCCTGACCCCATGACGGCAGAAAACACATCCCGAGATTGACTCGTCGCAACCCTTGCCCGCGTCGACTCGACGCTTGACTCGAAGACTCCGACTGTTAAATCATGCTGATAAGGGTTGCTGCTGAATTAATTTTAATTATGTCTCCTTTGCCACCAACCACTTGTCTCGCTTCTTCTCCCGTTTGCTGAAATTGGATCCTGGACTGACCTCTCGGCGGGGGAGAGCGACTGAGAGATCGTGTGACGCTGTGAGGGCGGATGCGCAATAGCAATCACCAATGCCTTTGTGTTCGGCACAACACATAACGATATGGCAGCCAGTGTGTGTGTGTGTGTGTGCTTGTACACGACGTACTGTACGGTGTGGCCTAGTTTGGTGCGCCCTGTTTTTGCCCACGCACAGGGAGGTCCTCCAGCTGGGCATTAAATTCCCATACTTCGGCACCGGACGGCTGCGTACGTCACGGAGCTCCTGGAAGACATCCATTAGTGAGCAGGCTCGTCTGTTTTGCGAGAGAGCGACGCTCGGCCTGCCCGTGCATCTGGTGCGCGAATCAATCAGTGCCCCAAAACTATCGCTATCTTCTCACTTCATTGATTCAGCGATTAGCTCCACCGTACGTGACGAAGCGCGCCGCATACCGCACAAAGAAGCGCCTCAAGTGTTTAAGTTTTCAACCTAGGCAGCGGGCCGCAAGTTCCCCCCTTCCGGTGCCTGTGTTGATTGCGTCCTGCGTCCCGGTCTCGGTGTGCGGTGTGTTCCGACTTCGTCAAGGATCAAAAGCTTCCGCGCTACGATGGCGCGCTTTAGGTGGTGGATTGTGGATGAAAGTCTCCGCCGCCCTGGGGGTCTGATTTCAATCGATTGACACAGCAACGCTTTGATGTGTGGGTGTGTGTGCGGTTTGATGGTGGCAGATTACGCGGATACGCGGAAGTTGGAATGGGAAATGTTTATCGAGCAAGGCAGGAACGCCGCAGTGTGCGTTTGCAGTGAAATTGAAACTAAGATCGCCCGCCCGCATACGCCGCGAAATCTTTCGGGGAAGGCCGCTAATATTCTCGAGTGCGCTTCCGCACAATTAATGTTTCTGCTACACTCCAAATGACGGTCCATAACTAACGTTTTGCTTTACCTTCGTTCCAGGAATACCAAAATGAATCTTCAAATGCTGTTGATAAGACTTTTAACACCAATACTAACAGGTAAGTGAGGTGTAATTGAAATCGTTTTAAGCGGGAGTTTATAGCGTTCCTGGCGCTGCTAGTTTCGAGTGAAATGTACCTAGCGCAAGAGGCAGGCGCGGTCACAATGTAACAACTTTCTGTTTGGATTTTGAAATTGTCATGCTCTACCATGCGGCAAAATTCTGCTTTACGACTGTCGTTACGGTTCGAAGTGAATTGAAAATGGTCGCCTTTCGGGTTTTGCAGCGTACTCTCGTTATTTTCCAGGCGATTCGCACATACATTTACACGTTTTGTTGACTTCCGTGCCATGGTCTGGCTGCCTTCGGCAGGATACAGCAAAAGGAACGATGGGTGCAACACTACGGGGCGCAATAATTCTTGATTAAAATCAAATAAAACTATTTTATTAAATATCCTTTTTCCATTCCGACCGTTCGGCCCTTTGATGTTGGATGGCAATGGTTTTGTGACAGTTTTTTATCCTCCTATTTCCGGCTCTTTCGCTATGAGGCTTCGGCTCTTTCTGCGTTGTTCGTAGCCTAGAGGAACGGTTTTTAAGTGCACCGAACACCGAACTTTGTCGCATTCTGCACTGTGCAGATGAATTTTGCTCATACATTTGGGTCATCCCATCTGCACGGAGGACGGTCGACGAGGCGTGAAGGTGAGTCGTTTTCGTCTCTCGAGACGTTTTGTTCTCTCCTCTGTTCTCGATCAAAGGATCGTGCCTCGAGGAAATGGGTTCAAACACGATGGCCCCGGTTCGTCCAGCGCAGACACTAAGGCACCGACATCCAGCGGGATAGGCCCAGCCCCTTCTTCCGCCAACCGTCTCTCACAGGATGTCGGTTGAATGTTCTAGTTTTCTCACACCATTCCGGAGGCGATAAAAGGCGTCACTCTGTAGGGCATCCTAGGCGCTTCGCCTCTGTGGATAGGTTATGAAGGGATTCCACATGCCGCTGCACAAAAGCGGAGAAAGTGCTGACGGTAGCACATGACCGTGGAGCGAACCGAGTGACGCCGGAGAAAAACCGGATGAGCGACACCAGCGCTCGACTCCGTGAGAGGTCGTTTGCAAAAAGTCACACCGAAACGAAGCGATGCCGTTGCCTCTGACAAGACACTGTGACTCTAGCAGCGGCGGCAGCGGCAGCAGCACACTCATAGATGCTATCAGTGGAAGAAATCTTGTCTTCGAAATCTTTTATGCTAAGATTTTATTCAAGACCTCCACTCTCACACACACATACAAGCTGCTACTCGTACGTGTATCCTCGCAGTGGGAATTTGAGCCGGAACATAAGGGAAGGGGTTCTAAGTGCAATGTGGCGGCAGTTCCCATGCTCCATGCGAGCGTTCACAAAGAATACAATCACATCAATACACTCACACACGCTGCTGGAATATTGTCCACCCCGCGTCCTCTGCGGAGGAGCCCGGAGCAGCTATCGATAAACGCATGTGTTACCATGGCGTGAAGGCGAAACTGAAGACGGCCCGAGCACACGGTGACATAAATTTTCATCTTGCTCTTGAATTCAATTTCGACATTGTCTCCGCGCCGTTTCCCGCGTACCACCGCGAAATCCACAGCGGACCGGAGCGTTTTTGCCATCGTCTACAGCGCCAGCGGAGAGTTAACCTCCGGCAGTGTAGGCGTTGCGAGCGGGAAGGATAGGAGGACACTCACGGCAATACACGCCACTAGAGATCGTGATTTTCTCCGTGCGAGCAAGAACAGACAGTACTTTAAAAACGTACCAGTTGGAAAATCGTTGCGTTGTCTTTTCCCGTCTTGGAGATATTACGCCCTCCGTATGGTGGCACACCATGGCAAGAAGCTTTCGAGCGCAAATTATGCTACCATTGGCAACAAATCGTCCCTGAATGTGTGCGTATGTGTGCATGTGTCTGTGTGTATGTGTGCCATGTCTCGTTTACTCACTCGCATAATGAGCTCGTACTCTGCATCGCTCGTATCGTTGCTGGATGCGCCTGGTAATAGAATTATGGTACTGGTACGGGAAGTCTTTTTTTCCGGAAGCTGCTGCAAAATGGCAATTGATTTAGAGTGTATTTTTTATTGTGCTCGGGAAATCCTTTGATGATGAATCGCTTCGTCTGGGTAAGTATCCTGTATATCCCGGCGTAATAGGAAACCATGATGCCGGTGCCTGTGTTGTCGTTGTTTTTAGCTTGAGAAAACTTATATATTTCTTAGAGTACGACTGTGTTTTATGCCTCTCTTGAGTGGTTGGACTCTTGGAAAATGTGTGCGCATGTAGGATAAATTCGTTTAATGCAATGAAGTTGCCGCTGAACTTGAAGCGTATATTATATTTGCTACTCACTAAGTAAAACAGGATTATTCGAATGAAATTTTCAACTTTAAGTCTATCAAATCGTTGGGGAGCGATGCTTTCAACGGGTGTGTTTTTTCAACCGTTGGTTGCTTTCCGCTTCCGACCGGTTTTGTGATCGTCAGGAAGTGTATCATAAGCGATTGCAGAAAGCTTTTCCGATTCATCCGAAACCTGATGAATAATTCACACCATCCAGCGTGGGTGCGACTTGCCAGTGAATCTTGCCAGGCTTTTGGGAGCTCATCGTCACCGTGAATATTTGGCGTTTTGTGTACGTATGTGTTTGTGTGTGTGTGTGTATGTCGGTAGAATCGGCAGCTGGAAGAACAACATTTCCCGAGTTTTCACCACACCGCACCGGAAATCGGAAGAATGGATGGGGTTCGGTGATGTATGAGACTGGCGACGTAGCTCTATTTTCCTGCACTAGATTCAGACACGGCTGGCTAGCTGTAAGGCGTCGCTATACTCCACTGACCGTGATAATGATCTGAAATTTATTTCCCCTCCCCATTCGAGCCTTGCTCGATGACTAGAAATCCTTCCATTCGTCAGCTTCGTCGCTGGTGCTATCGTGATTGCTAGGCTTCTTAGGTTCTAGCTCGCAAGGAGCGTGTGCGATTGCGATTGCCAGAAATACAAAAGGCTGCACGGGAAGCGTTTTATTTTGTATGACACGAGTTGATACGACATTTGTCGAATTCTATGGGCCGAATCTCAGATTCGAATGAAAAGCGATGTTAGCTCATGTTGGGAAGTTGGATGTTGGATTATCGTATTCAACGAATGCGTTTCACGAGTAATGAAAGCTGACTATAACGATAAAGTGATATTTGAAGCTTGAATAGAAAAGTTTTCACAATATGTGTTAGTTTTTGCTGTATATCCAAGAAAACGAAGGTTGAAAGATAGCACAATATTTTGATACGAATGATTTCTTTTAAACGATTTGTTTAACCCGGCCCCGGGATTGTTTAAGTTTCGACATTACAAGCAAGTTCATTATTGACAAACTACACTTCCAAAATCTCTTAAAACTGACATATGATGTAATTCAGGGCTTAGTTTAGAAACTTAGTTTAGACAAAATGGACAGACACAATTGCCAAACCCAACGGCCAAAAGAAATTCATGTAAACATCACTCTGATAGTCTTTTCTTGCTTTGGGCAGATGGTTCAGATGGAATTTTGGTTCCTCTGGCGTATGAGGACCTCCGTCATTATCCATATACAATCGGGCCGTCCCGATAATTGTTAATATTTCTATATTACCATCCTATTCCTGTAGCTTTCTTGTCATTTTTAAATAGCATTCAATTGATGAATCCGTTAATACGGATGAATCTGGTTAATTTGAAAATAAATTAATTTGGATTGAAATGTCCCTCTAAGTGATAACCTCATCTACAAATCCAAACTCATACGTATTCGAAACATATTTTAATGATATCAACCTTTTTTTTCACTCGAAAACATTGAAAATGTTTGAGTACACATTTTGTGGCATATTTAACAATCCTAACCATAAACGGAATTAGCAATTTTCTAACCAAGGTTTTTATTAAACCTACTAATTGAAGTTATGCCGAATTGTTGCACAGTTGTACAAAAACTATTTCAAGTTTTAATAAATCCTTTTTCGAGTAGCATGATGGGCCGAATAGTTTTCAGTGTATTGCATAATGTTTTTCATTATATTATTCCAATTTTCCCTGCGTCAATTGTGTAATGGATTTAAAGTTTTGTCCTTTTTGCGTAATTTGAAATCACGACCTCGTGAAAACCCGAATCTGAACATCACACGCGAAGTGGTCTCTTTTCCCTACTTCTTTCTTATTTCCATAACCGTAGCATTCTGATTTGAGTCTCTGCTTTTCTGTGTGTAGGTGTGTGTGTGTGTGTGTGTGTGTGTGTGAGAGAGAGAGAGAGAGTGTGTGTGTGTGCTTATTTTGTGTCAATCGACAGCGAACGTCGATATGATGGGTCGAACCCATCAGCAGCCGAACCTTGTATGGCAGGATAAACTTACGGCTGGAGGAGGCAGGATACATGAATGAACGCTCGTGGCGGAACAAGGGACTAAGTTTGTCCATGTGGTCGGACAGGTTTTTCCGATGAGGCGTTGGCTAAATGGATCGCATCATTAGGCATGCGACGAAAGGATATTGAATGCGGATAAGAAGGGTGAAGACAAAAAAAAACAAACTAGCAACGCCGTACGATGCTCAGTATTTGCATATTGATGATAATTTCAATTTGCCATCCGTTTGGCAGAGAAGTGCCAGTCTTCCATCCAGGGGCCCACGTTTCATGGATGTTCGGTAGCAAGTGTAGGACTCTCCGCCTCCCAGGGTATCTCCCTTGTTCCTCCCGCTCCGACGGACTCGGCTTATCATTTGCAAAACGCTGCGCTCATTTAACCGCTTAGCCGCTTTGTCCGCTTTGTCGCTTACAGCTTGACCTTTATTCCTGGCAAGATCTGACAAAAATGACAAGAAAAGTAGGAAACATGGAACGCGGGTTCGGTGGGATACGGTACGCGGGGAATAAAAAGCGTTTCCATTCGCTAGATTGACGTAGATAGTCGACGCTTTTGGGGCCGCTGCGTTCGAGTATCCTTAATTGGCAATGGGTGACGCGTGCTGTGATGCGGCACGCAGCGCAAAAACTTTTCACCGTTCACACGGTCTCTCTCTCTTTCTCTCTCTCTCTCTTTCTCTCGTTCTCGCTCTCGCTCTCGCTTCTCATGCGAACCGGCCCAAAATGTCCTATGCCGATGCGTTTGTGTGAAGAAATAAAATTGCCCATCAAACGTTGTCCTGGCACCGCGGGCGCGTATCCTTGCTCCAGGAATTGCCCGCCGGTCCAGTTTGCTTCAGGCTGGATGTGTTTTTTTCCCTTTCCCCCTGCATTAGTGGCGCAATTTTCACTTGCTCTTCGTGTCGGGTTTCGGGAAGCCCACGCGCCACGGGGAGAAGTGGCAGTCATCATCAACCGCATTGATTGACAGCTAGCAAATGAGCGAAGATTAATAGGTTTTTTGCGGGGCGCGGTGGGAGCGAAGAATCTTCGCACGCGCGGCATGAGGCCCTCGCTAACGCAGAATCTGTGCGCCGCAGAACGCACGGGCCGTGGAAGACGTGGTGAAACGTGGCCAGAATAAAGCGGCGAAGCGCCAACCGGCGCGGGAAAGCGGGCAGCCCGAATGTGGACGTGACTCAGGGGGATTTGAAATGGAAGCTTTCAGAAAAACGCGACCCTCGACGGCTCACAAAATGACATCTCGATGCGAACGAGAAGAAGTCGATCTGCTGGGACGTCGCAGGCAACCGTCAGCGGGCCACTCGCCTCCTTCGGAGCTCGTCCGTGCCGCGCGATAACGCGCCATCGCGGTGTAGTGCGGGACGAACGGGGTACTAGTGAAAATCGCAAACGGCCGGCTGGCTTTTCCGCTTTTTCCGAAAGTGACGCACACACACACGCGCGCACGCATTGCGCCCGAAGGAGAGAAAATCCATCGACCGTCACAACAACCGCAATGCGGTAAAATTTTACAATAATGTTTTGAAAGCATCCGGTCCATCTCGGGGTCGGTCCTTCACACAAATGCGCGGTGTGTGTGTGTGTGTGTGTGTGTGTGTGTGTGTGTGTGTGTGTGTGTGTGTGTGTGTGTTTGGTAGTGCGGCTTATCTGTTCACGGAATCACGCAGAACGGAGCTGTCTTCGGCAGCGGTGGGGTGCCCTCCCTGGTCCTGTCGCGGAAGATGTCGATTTGGGGTGCGCTTGGGTTGGTGGGCTGGGCTGGTGATTAGAAAAATGAATGCCGGAACCGGTGACGTGCGTGTGACAGACTGACAGACGCGGGTGAGCGCGGCTGGGGCGGATGAAAATGGGTGCCGAAAATGGGAATGTAAATGTCGGCCCTAGCTGGCAGGCGACCGAGCCACTGCCGCAGCGTGGTGAAAATCGAACAACGATTAATCGCAGGATAAAGTGTTTGGAAGGATGATTCCGATGCGAATGGGAAGTTTGCGGTTTTCGGTAGATATCTCGGAATAAATTACCCGGTGTTTGGCTGTGGTGGTGGTGACTGTTAAAATCGTCTGCAGTCTTTTTGCGCCCCATGTAGGTTGTCTATTTTCGGTATTGTGTTTGTGTAGTTCGAGGAAGCTGTGGTTGAAATAACTTCTCACTTCCTACCGGCACCGAACTGTGGTGAGTGTGGAATTTATTGAAATGTATTGCAATTTGTACAGTGTTTATAATGGTGATAAACGCATTGCCTTTTTAATATACCATGATGATGCTGTTGAATTCTTGTTGGTTCAATCCACTCTCTTCTGATCAAAGTATACCAGCGCCGATTTCAATTTTCGTGTTGAACAACGAAACATTTATGAAGAAACTTAATATTTTGCTCATTGTTTTACCATTTACAAAATATTTCTCACCGACAGTATTGACGTCCGCCACTTGCTGGCTAACATTTGGCGATCTGTTCAGATTTTCATCCGTGAGAATTTGGAGCGACCATGATCACAGGTTTAGATAGCAACATGTGTTGAAAACATAATTTAAAGTTTCACGCAATTATGCTCATAAATAAAGCTTGAGGCCGTATAATAATATCATGGTAGATTTATCACTACGAATCGGCTCCGTCGGTATCCTTCCCATCACTTCTAGCGTCCTGCTTTGCCCGCCCATCCACCATTTCGAATGAAGATCGCAGATGATGTCTCATAAATTATTTCCATATCATTTAAAAATTAACTTCTTTCCACTGCTCTCGTGGAACGGGGTGGAGCGACTTTGGGCTAACAATGTGCTTGTAATGTGCCATATGTTTCCAAAACAGAAGAAGCATGTAGCGGTTACACGTTGCGCTTCCTACCTTCCTTTTCTCTCTCTCCCGGGCGCTTGTGTTTTTGTGGTTTTTTGGGACGGTTTTTTGGTGTGAGAGTATGTAGTTTTTTCTTCATATCTTCCTTCCGCTTGTTTCAAATTTTAAACCCAAACTCACCGCACACATTCTTAGCGCTTACTGTCCCGCTCGCCTGTGCTGCAGCGGCAAGTCCTGTAGGCAGCCAGTGTTCGGGGGGTTCCCACGTAGCTCCCAATTTCAAGGAGCACCTGCAGTGACAGGATGCAAGAGAGAACGGGCGAGAAGCGAAAAAAAAAACACACACACACGCTCTCATACAAAGAAGAGACAGAAAAAATCCTCACAGTTTGAGCGGTAAACGGTAAAACAAGTGGTTGCCAAACATTGCTTCGCTCGGTGGCGCACCGCATGGTGGTAGCGTCCGTTCCGTATGTGGTCCTTTGCCCGGGCAAACATTTTTCCCAGCGTTGTCTGTGCCCCACCCGGACTCCTCCGATCCACTGGGACGCCGCGCCATTGTCCGTGCGACCGAAAGGGGGACGGTTTATTTTTCACTAACGAAGGAGGTTAACCAAGCAAGCGGTATCCGTCCCCGGGTGCTTCCCTTCCGGCGGGAGTGACTTTCCCGGCGGCCGGCGGCAGCGCAGCGCACATACTGAAGTAATTTGGCTGAAATTTGCGTTTCATTTGCATCGCTTCCCGGCGGCAGCATGTGTGTGTTGTTCTTGCGTACGGACAGCGGGGGTAGGTTAGAGCTTCTCGACGACCTGCGGCGTTGTGGAGGGGCGGTTAGAAAAGGCTCTCCAGCTCGCGCACATGTGGTGCCGCTGGTCCGGCACGCACAGCACTCTCCGGGAGGGGTCCAAGTCGAAGGTGATGCGCCAAGTGAAGTCTTTATGACTGCAAATGAGCGATACGAGCGGGAACGTTATGCTGCGAGTGGTTCACATGAGGCTTAGAAGTGGTTAGATAGATAAATAGTGGCAACACACTCACACGCGCATCGATGGTAACCCTTCCCGTACCCGATGGCATAACGCAGACAGATGGTAAATTGAGCGGAGGAAAATGATGATTTTTTCCAACACTTCCCCGCGATCGCGATCGTCGACAGACGGATCGAAAAAGCGTAAAAAATTGGATGATATTATCATCGCGCACTACCAGAGCCGTACCGTGGATGTGGATGATGATGATGATGTGTGTGTGTGTGTTTGCGCTGTGGGTTAACACATTGGGCAAACGCGGTTGGCGCATCCGACAGCGATCTATAATTATTAAGATTTATTTCACATAAACAGCACGTAGCCGCGGGGGAGCTTTATCCAGTCGCGCGTTCATATGGCCGGTTAATGAGTGTGATATGTGCTATTAACGCGGCACATTTATTTAACGTAATTATTGACGCGTTTAGGGTGGAACTGGAGTGATTGGCGGTCCGCTCTCGGGGAGGGTTTTATGTTGCTTTAATCGTTGCGATGAGATACGTCGATTCGGAGAACATATCGCTGCATGTGTGCTGTATTTCCAAACATTTTCGAAGCTCAAACTAGGATAACATTTGAGCACAAGTTCGAATATAGTTAAACCCCCTGCAGTACACGTACTGTTCTTGTTGTTACCTCACGGAGCACGACTGCCAGCGTGGACAAAGACAAACCATCCAGCAGATGGTAAATCGCTTCCGGCATCACTATTCCTGACAGACAGTGCGCCGTATCGTGCAGTGTTGCAACACTGTGTCCGGGCCTGGCATCGGTCCGGCGGGTTTGCTTGGAAATGTTCCCGCCGGCCCTGGGTGTCGGACATTCCGCACGTACGGCATCAGGCTTCGGGCAGTGAGATTACAACAAGGCTCGCCTGTCAGCCCGCCCGGCCCACTGACAACGGCGCACAGGACAATGCGCGTCCAATGGGCGTCCAGTACACTAATGACTACCACCAAGTTCGGGACTCGGGTACCAGGGACATCTCGGATCTCGGCCCGGTCTGGCGGCACCGGCCAATACGCGCGCTAACGAGCGTGAAAGCCGCGAACAGATGCGAGACGCTCCAAAAAGCGCGCCGACCATGTTAGATGCCTTCGAGGGACAAATGACTGGGCGAATGATTAGTTGCGGCACATACGCATATTGTAGCCGTGTATGCGGGACGCGAGATAGCTGGAACTGTAATGAATTATGTTCCCTGCTATTCGGTGCGTGTTGTGTCCAAGCTGGCCGGGCTTCAGTAAAGTAACAGGATGGCTTTTTTTTGATAAGAATGATCTACTTGAACTAGTCGTACACAATTTCAATGAGGTTATTACTGCAAAATCTGAAACATTCTGCGTCATTGATGAGTGAACAGAGAAGTTTAACCCCAAGCCATCAGACCTATTGGAGAAAATCGTGTTGAACTGATGCTTTAATGTTTTAGTTTGGATAACGATTTACGTATTACAAAATGTGATATTCTTCACTTTACTTCGGGTATTCTAACATGGTTTCAAACATCTGCCATACGTAGAAAACAAGTGTTTGCTCAAGTAGAAGACACAAGCGACCTCCCAATCATTTCCTCTCAAACCCGATAGCAGAACTACCAGTTCGTTTTGAGGAAAATCTCCCCAATTGGATTCGGATGCCGAGCGCTTCTGATTATTGACAAAGTTTTTATCATAATTTTCGCTGACAATCGCTGTCACGAAACCGAAACACAATCAAATCGCCGCGCTGTACGTGTGCGTGCACGTGTATTCCTGTCCCCCATCCCAAGCAACCATTCGGATTTTTGTTGTCGGAAGAATTTACGACGCAAGACGGTTGCGAAAAAAGTGACATTTTCAAATCGACGGTTCGAGATCCCCACCGGAACGGTGTCGCACCGCGAAAGTTGTTTATTTATTTTACATCCCTTCCGATGCATTAAGCGCATCTTAAGAGCTTTCCGAGCTGATCCGAGCGGCAACCAACGAACGATTAGTGTGCTATTAGCGTGCGCGTGCGCCGGATCCATGAACGATTCCGATGCTTTTCCGATTTGACTGTCCCAGCTGAAACTGGAAAGCGAAAGTTTTTCCGACGTGTTTTATGTCGCTGAGTTCGCCGCCCAACGAAGCTGGTGCGCGCGCGGGTGACATTTGCCTTGAACATAGTTTTGTTTTTGCGTGATAAACAATTAAAACATTTGTTGCCGGAAAAGTTTTCCGCTGCCTCGGAATGGAGAGTTTCGTCGGATTTGTTTGCGATCGCTTCCGGGCGGCCGAGACACTCGAAAGTCTTATTGTTTTTTATTACTGTTTTTCAACTTTTTGAATGCCGCCTGCTCGGGAAGCATCCGTGGCACGCGGGGACGGGTTTTATGTTCGAGAATTTGGCGATTTTATGGGGTTTTATTTGATGAAAAAATAACACACACACACCAAACTTCCAAGTAGATGTCATTTCGTGCGAAAACACGCTCACATCGGCTGATACGGACGGGTGAGCTTGAGTGTGTGTGTGTGCTATTGGTGTGAGTTGCTTTCGATTCTGGACCGAAGCGACCGGAGTGAAACAAGTCTTCGATTAAGATAAATTAATTACGATAATGACCGTTTGGCGTCGAACGGGCGTTCGCCGTTTCGGCTGCCGGTTGGGCTGTGGCGACTGTAGAGTGACGAGGCACGAAGCGGGCGCTGAATTCGCAGATAGAATGAGCTGATAATGGGTTCGGTGGTAGTAAAAAGTGAGACTGTATATTCGTGGAAAAACGCTTCACGTGACGGGTTGTTTCAGCCCGAAACGGATTTCTCGTCCGCAATTTGATTGTTTTTTTTTTTTCGTGAACGGTTGCATAAAATGTGTTCCAATTATGATAAGTCAAACCAGCGTTCCTGATCCTGATAGCGTTAAAGCCATACGTTTCATCCCGGACGCCGAAATATGTCCCGTTCCAGAATCCGGCCCTGTTGCATGTTGCTATGCTTTTTCGTGCGATTTAAAGTAGCTGTAAAGGACACGCCTCGGTCGGGTGGTTGGCAGATGAAAGGAGCGAAATTGATTCCGAGTCGCCCCGGGGGAGGGGCATCGGAAGAACTTGGAAACCAGTTCATGTATCGATCCACCTTTGACGTACCGTTTCTCGGTCAATCGGAAGAAATCGATCCCGGGCACACTCACACCGTTTCCGAATGGTACATCAAAGTTATTTCTCGATTGGCGAAGGAAAACACCATGCCGCCCCTGCCGTCGACGGTGTTCTAGTATGCAAGAAATGGAGCAAAATTGAATTTGATCGCTTTTTGCCTCTCCGGAGACGGGTCAAATGGGAAATCGAACGGCACACGCGTCTGGAAAACATCGAACCCACCAATGCCCAAATCAATCAATCAATAATATTGTCCCACGTAGGAGCAGTCCGTCCCGTGCGGCATAAAAAGGGGTGTGCAGATCTTCCCGGCCGCCCTGGGAAGTGTAAGAATGATGATATGTATGTGTTCCGAGTATTTTTTTTTCTTTTAGTTCGGAGCATGCTTTTTTGCTGATAAAAGTATTGATCAGTCGCACCGGGAGGATACAATTTATGTCTGTTGATGACACGGGTAAAGGGTTGACTATTTCACAGCAAAATAATCGATTTTATGGAAAGTGTCGGTCGTAAAAACGGGGTTGCAGATGAGGAGACGAATGCTTCTGCGTCGGCCGTGATGGTATTATATTTCTACTGATCGCTCCAATATTTGAGTTCATAACGAGAGCGGGTTCATTCGTTGGAGGAAAAAAATAATTTGAATTTGATTCACAAAACAAATTAATTTCCAGCACCACCTGAATAAATAATACCTTCCAGCGTTTGCCATTTCAACTTGTCCTGCTTTCCGTAACTACGGGATTAAGATCAGAACGACTTAAAAACTAAAACTTGCGGTATGATTTTGGGAGCTTTTTCCGAGGCGACTGTACGAGGCACGCCATGCAGCGCAGCGGTTTGCATTTCTTACACCCGCCGGTTCGTTCTTATAACGCGGTTCGCATCCCAGCATCGGGGTGTAATTGTTTCTTAAAATAGAATTGCTTAACGAACCCACCGGGCCTTAATCTTGGGATTAAATCGTGGGCCCTCCCCACCGGGCAGACCCAGCGCTACCCACCTGCTTGGGAGGGCCCAAAGCCAAAGTTAGTTTCTGGCGGCACCCGAGCACACCGGTCACCGTGGAGCGGAAATCCAATTAGAGGGCACTGTGCAGCCAGGGAAAACACCAAACCAAGCCCACCCGTTAGCAAGCCTGTTGGAAGAAGTTCCGGCCAGAAGTCCAGCTTCTGGAGCGTTGCGCTAGTTGGCGCAGAAATTTGCCACTTGCTTTAATGAGTTTGTAATTCCGAATTACTTTCCCGCTGCCAACGCTGGTGCGGGGGTTTATGTGCGTGTGCAGCAGTTTGGAGCATTTCAATCGATTCCACAAGCCCCCGCGGGTGTCTCCGCGAACTACATGTTGGTGCTGTTGGGAGGTTCGATCGGAATAGGGGCGTTTACTCCTCTCCAATTGAAACCCTTCGGTGGGAAGTATTATATCATGATGGCCCAATCTAAAGTGGACGATCTTCATCATCGCGCTTTTTGACAGTTGCGCCCGGCAGTTCGGAAACTCCGGCATGTCGACGAATTACGTGCTAATGTTCCCACGACTGCCTGTCAGAAATAGTCACTTTGCGGCGAAACTGCAAACGCTTCCTGCCCGACCGATCCGATCTGCGTGGGTGGGCATTGGTGGGTGGTACGCATCAAATGTTGTCACCTTCCACAAAAATATAAACCTCCCTTGGGCGTGAGCGCAATTTCCGCCCCGAAAGTCACGCGGGTGGTGGTAGGTGGCGCAACCGGGGAGAAGGGCTAAAGTTTATCTCAAATATTACGACTATTGTGGCCTTTCGGCTGCTGCCTGCTGCTTATCGTTTTTCCACGATCGAGCGGTTCGGGAAAAACTGCCAACGGGGTGGAAAAACATCTTCAGATACAAAGTTGAACCATCGGGGCAGCGCGGTCGCAGTGGAGCGGTGGAAGCCATCGAAGGACCCGTTTATGTCATGTCGGTGACATTGGCAGTCAGCATCGGTTTTTGTGGCGGCTCCTAAGGAAATGGGGCTTTAGGTCTCTGTGTGTGTGTGACTGTTTGTGTGTGTAGGCTGCTCAGATGGATGGACGCGATGGGAGGAGGAAAAGTTTCGGTACCACCGAGGGAAAACCAAACAAAGTGGTGGGGAACACAGAGACACGGAGGCTGACAGGAGGACGGCGGCCTACGCGCCATCACGGGAGCGCACAATGGAAGAAGCTGGCCGGCAACAGGGGGCCGCAAACGGTGGGAAATCTTCAGAAGCCATTTCCTCCCACTCGGCTGCCCGCCCCAAAACGCGGATAAATGGTGGGAAAAAACGTAACAATTAGCCATAAATTAAATGAAGAAAAATTAAGTCGTTAACGAGGAGGCGACTTGACCACGCTCGCGGTGCGAACTCGCGACTGGCTTTTATTCCCGTTTCGCGCCATCGAATTCGGGAAGCGTGGGGTGGGAAATCGCGCGCACCGGCTTGTTTTGTGAGTGTGTGTATTTTTTGCTGTTGGTGCTGTTTTCATTTCGCTCAGATCTTTAAACCTGTGAGTTCCTGTGTTTTTCCTTCCTGTTTGGCTCTGCTGGAAAGATTTAACAGAAACCAGAATGGACGGCAGGTGGAACCCGATGTAAGCGTTCGCTCCCCCAAAACTATCACACACCGAGAAGATCAGAGACGGAGTAGGGGAGGATGGGCTCTGTGGGGTGGGCAAACAATCTTCCATAAGACGTTCTGATCCATCCACCTCCGCGATGATGGCGAACGCGTCAGTGGGAGTGTATTAAATAAAACAAAAATGATGTTACGCCTCAGGTGCTGGCAGCTGCCGGATCTGCGTTTGCTTCGTTTTCATCCACTTCCCTCTTTTTCTTTCGTTGGTTCCGCCATTTGGGCAGCCATGCATAAACGGGCAGCGGAGGAACCAACTACAGCGGTGTGTATTAAAATAAAACACAATTATGAAAATGTTGGCCACCGGCGGCCCTCGCGTTCTCACCCGCCGTCGGTCGAAAAGTGTTTCCAGTAAAATATTCGACACTTACCATTGTGTGCGATCGTGGCGGGACGTGCAGGATCCAGATATGAATTTCATATTTCCACACGAATTCTCGCGCGGACAAATTTGTGCGGAGCTGAGTGCAGTTTCATTCGGAGTTATCGAAAGGGTCAACTGGAAGTCCAGCCCAACAGTGCCGTTGCGAGCGGCGAAACTTTGCATTCTCTCCCTTCTATGACGCCGCCAGTACGCCGAATGGATGCTGATGTGTTCAATTGCGTGCCTCGGATACGTGCCGGAGGAAAACTTCTCCTCGCCAGGCGCACCGAAAAGCAACGAGACGCTTACTTAACCTTGCTGCTATATTTTGAGTAGCTTTTTCGAGGGAAAAACGGCAGTTTCTGGTGGGGAAGCCGGGAATGGTTCCGTGCACACAGCATACGGCGACCGGAGCCGGCTTCAGGGCACCGGATATCCGATGCAAACAATCTTCAGCATCTTCCGTACGCATGCCTTCGGCGCGAAGGTAGCTTTATCTATCTCTTTCTCTCTCTCTTTCTCTGGGCGTTGCCTGGTAGGGACTGTGGGGTGCAAAGTTTTCACTTGTCGTGTAGTCATCGCTGTCGTGGGCCACGGCCGTCTTACCGTCGTGCCAGGAGCTGAAAGCAAAAGTTCATTAATTACGAAACATGCCCCGATTTGCGCTTCCGTCGGAGGGCATCAGAGCACAGATTGCCCTTTAATTTACTTTAAAAGCGGCCTCCCGCCAAACTTTGGCCATTGAAGATGACGCATTTTGGCCCGGGACCGGCATGCTCCGTCTCCGTACGAGCAGACGGTCTCCTGCACGATAAATTCGATATGGGGAAAATGCTTGATCGAGCACGGACTGGAGTACGGAGGATGGGTGAAAACTTCTAATAGATGTGAAATGAATTGCGTTGCTTGAGAGTGAGAGTGAGCAAGAGAGAAAATAAGTGAGAGAGCAAGGTTAGGTTTTGGTAAATGAAAACTCGAAGCCTTCGGTATGCTGACAAGTAATGCGTGTATGGTTTTACGTTTCGCACCACCCCGAAAAAAAACATCCTAACGATGCTTTCAACAAGGACGAGCTTTTTGTTCGAGACGCTTGAAAAGACACACGGAAAAGAATGTTGTTTTACAGTGCCGGGCACATCCAGCTTCCATCTCCCGGTTGCCGCTAGACCTTCCGACGGACCTAAAGCTTACAATTAATCAAAACACGGACGACGCTCGGGCGCACTGGCACTCGTCGAATGGAAGCAAAATAAATAAATATATACTTTTTCGGGGGAAAAAATCCCTCCCCACGGGGAGCTCGGCACGTACTCATTGCTCGGTTTAGAAATTCCCGCGGTTAAGCAAGTGAACAGCCGGAACGGCCGGGACTCGCAGGTGCGGGGAGCCTGGTGGGAGGGGTGGGCGAAGGTGCACACACAATGGCGAACGGGCGCGCCCCTCCCGGGCAGGCAAACCGCAGCACTGTAATTGAGTCGACGTGAGAAGAGACTGTCGAGAAGTTTCTCTCGAGGTGCGGGCTGAAATTGCCTCGATGAGTGCACTTAGGGTGGATGTTTTTGTTAATGGCGCTCAAAATCAACCCCCGAGCCCGAACGAGATTGGGGTACACCGGTACACGGCGGTGGCCCGAACGATGCCGTTTAATTATTTGAAAATTTATGAAAATTTTCATCGCGCACTGGCGATAAACGCTACTTGGCGTTGCTCACTTTTGCATCGCTTGCAAAAAAAAAACAAAAAAAACGAAAACAATAGCTAAAGAAACAAAACATAAGTTAAGTTTACCCTTACCGTAGTCGTCAATACTGCGATAATGGGGTCTGTTTTGATTGATACTTTTAGCTTCGGGCATGGGAAAACTGAAAGAAGCGAACGCGCGCGGTGGCTACTCGGGGCCCGAATGTTGTAGGGTAATTTCTTTAGCGATTTGAACCGATTTCGATTTAAATTCGGTCCCCGCTTCGGATCCCCTTTTGTTTCGGTGAGCTTTATTTACGTCTTGCCGGAAAGCAAACGAACCGAGCGTAATTTGATGGGTATCATAAAAGAAAGTCGTTCGATGATGCACTGAGCAACTTTGGTCCGGAATAAGGTGCACGCAGACGAATGCCACAATGAAACGCGTGGCGTGTGTTGCCTTTAAGTTTTAAAAGTGACAATTGAAATCAATTCGTACTTTACTCATACACTCTTGCATGTGTTGTAAAATATGAGTCAATTGTTTTCTGAAGTTTATTTCATTCGAAAATACCAAATCGAGTAAAATTGGGCTATAGCAGCAGTAATTGTAACCTAAAATGACCTGCAAGAACACAGCACAGTACCTTTGAAATGAGCTCAATTTAGCTTGCTGATCTGAGTGTTTTTAAGTAACTCAAACGATTTAGTTACCAACTTTCAATTGAACAATGTTTAGGATACTTTGTTGTAAAAAAGCTGTGTCAAAAGCAAATCTGACTTGACATCTTTTTCTAAATTTTCTGCTTTTATTTCATCTCGAAATTGCCATCGTGTACTGAGACCTTCACACTGCACAGCCACTCACCCATTGCACGAAAACAGGGAGCAATGAAAATCCGACGAACATCTTTTCGCATTCAAAACGCGTCTTTGGCGAGTGGTGCCGTGCCGAAATGAAAAGTACATGCCGCCGGGGGCGGTGAATTCACAGCGAAATACGCAACATAAACCTCCCGGAGGCCAATCCCGAGGGTGGCGCAGCGGTCGGGTGGTACAGATCCCGCCTGCTGCTCCCTGTTCTGAGGCGAGCGCACCGCGAGTGTCCTGCGCGTTCCGCCTGTCTATCAACCGATGGCATCCCCGTCTAATCTGTGGGCCATCGCTTCCAGCGCGCGCGCGCGCACGCTCGCTTTCCTCGCGGACGTTCGGTGGCGCGGTTACTTTCAACGGCCGTCACCGAATATCCGCGGTTATGGTGTCGTTTAATTTTGTTTGAAATTATTTTACGGTGTGTGCCCTCTCCCGGACGTCGATTTTCCATCACGAGCTGTCAGCGGCGGGGAAGCAATTTTCTGGCAACAAACTTCGCCCGCCGGTGTCGTCGATCGGGACGCCACCGCCAGGCTGGCTACCAGGAGGAGAAGGAGGTGGGAGGTGCGTGCAGGGAGCTCAGAGTAATAAGCTCAAACGGTGCTCGGACCAGCGGGGTGTCGCTAACGGGCGGTTGTGAAACTGGAGCATAAAATAAAAGCCTCCCGCCAGGGTGCGTACCGCTGTTGTTTGGTGGCTGTTTTGTTTGTTTGTTTGGCATTTCATTCAAATGACTTCCAGCGTGCGATAGATGTGTATCGCTTTCAACCGGAGCCCAGCCGGGAATTGATTTCCCAGGGAGTGAAGTGAAGCTGAGCTGAGATAACCTTACAAGAGTGGTTGGGTTGATTACGAGGATTAAATTCAATAAGCATAATGCGGCATTGTGTTTGTGATTGATTTCTGACCGGTCCGGTTTGCTGACTGCGACGAAGAAACGGCCCACATCAAGCTAAATGCTACAATAATACTTCAAATATCAGTCTTGTGCAAAACAAAACAACATCAAATCAGTTCAAGTGGAGAAGCAGCTTTTCCCACAGCGATCGTTTGTCAGAGAAGGTACACCTGTTAATCTAATCGTCCGCCTCCTTATAAAAAGCCTAACGAAAACTGCAAATCCAATTGCCACTCCGGCGGCCAAGTATTGATCGTGTCCGCTCACGAACCACGCAACAAGCACGGAATGCAGCATCCATTTATTGTTGCCTCTCCCCAGCCGGCGTGAAAACAAAAGCCGAAACGAGTGAAAAGTTTAATCGCATAATGCTGGCGCCGGGCCGGAGGTTTCGTCCGAGCGACGTGGCAACGTATCTAATTGAAATCAATTTTCCGGAAGCATATCAGTCACTCCAGCGCCGGGTGCGCATTGAGCGAGTTTTCTGCCCGAGGTCAACCTTCCGGCGCCTCGTAGAGAACGCTCCCAGCGAGAGAGCCCAGGGGCGCAAGAAAAGATCAACAACACATCGCTGCTGCTCGGGCAAGGTTAGGCTGTTGTTGGCCTCTTTTTTGCTACCGCGAGTGTCGTTTTTTCATATTAGAATTTATGGTCGTGGCCAAAGCATTTTGCCAACTGTGTCCGGTAGTGTGTCCTCGGGGAAATTTTCTCAAATTGCACCGTAACAGCGATCTAAGTGAGCGTACCGCTTTGCCCCGTGATCCCGGGGCCTCGCCGGGCGCACCGATATTAAATTGTTGTATCGTACCGTTTTCTCACCGCACCGTCCGTTTCCTTTGCTTTCTTTCGCAGGTGAGTAACGACGTCCCATCAGCCGACCGGCCCGCCAGCGCAGGAGGATGGCCGGGCCGAAAAACACAAACCAGCCAGCACACCCGGGCAGCACTAACTAATCGTTTCGGGGTCGGACGCGGTACACACACACACACACGCGCGCGTGGATGAGCTTTCCCGGTGAAAAATCACTTCAAAACTGTGAAATAATTCAAACTGCGTACGGCGGCACCGTCTCGCTCCGCGCCGAAAAAGGAAAAGCCAACATTTGCTCACCGGGAAACTGTGTCCCGGCGCGCTGTCACTGTTTGCACTCTGCGATGCAGATCGTAAACAGCGCGCCCGGTCTATGCGTTGTTGCATTGGGAAAGCTCAATGGCTGGCTCTCTTCCGCGCGCCGTCCAACGCACGCGTTGGATGTGGATTTAGCGCCCTGGGAAGCATAACGTCACCCACACACCCAGAGCGACGGCGTACGGCATTTGAATTTTGGAACAGCCGTTCCACCCCCCCCAGCCGGGTGTGATGGATCCACGGCACGGCAGGGGAGTGTGGGCTGCCCTTCGCCGCGGTGAACAATGTTTTATGTTGAACTATCACGACACCCGGAACACCCGGGCGCGCGCTGGGCAAAGAGCATGTTTTCTCCCGCCGGTACACCTGACCTGACGCCTGGCACGTACCGAGCAACCGGGGAGGACCGAGTGTGGCCATCCTGTCACGAGTGCGAGCGCATGTTAGCTAACAATTGGAAACACTTGTAAGCTCACACCGTACCATCTCGGGCGCGAGCGCGCGCGGGTTGCGGAGAAGCGACAGCCGGGGCAATACGTTGCGGGTCTGCGCCCAATCCCCGGCGCTGGTGGTAATCTGATTTGTGACAGTCGTTAAATGACGCTTACACTAATTTCAAACCACAATTACCCGGATAAAGCACCCGTAGGTGCTACGCGGTGTGCCGTGCGCCGAATGGGAATTGGGGTTACAAACCAACAACAGAAAAAGACGTCCTATCCTTAACCCCTCCAGAAAGCCAGACCAGAACAGACTTATTAAGACATAATAATTTATGTCACACAAACACACGCACACACAACAGAGTGGACTTCAACTAATCCCTCCTGATCGTGTCGGGGTAATAAATGCGCCTTTCGGGACGACTCTATCGTTTTCCGATGCTCTGCTACGGCCGGAAATGGTGCGCCGGTATCATCTTTCTTCGATCAGCATAAAAAGATGGCGAACGGGCTCGAGCTCTCCGGTCGCGGCGGGTCGCAAGTAGTGCTTCGGATCCACTAATGAAGACCGTCGCCCGACGGAACACTTCAATCAATTTCCCAGCACCTGATCCGGGTTAATCCCGGCGTCCACCCGATAAGTGGAGCGTGCTTACTGGCCCGGACGACGACACCACTGCCGTCGATTAGAGTGCGTGCGTGCGTTCCACGAACCAGACGCACCGAAAGCTGGGCTCGGCTTAAGAATATTGCCCGGCTGCTCGGCAAATCGATAGCCGCGTCGTTCCGGTAAGGTGTGCTCCTGCTGATGGTTCTCCCGACGCTGCAGCCGTGGGGGCGGGGATTCTATTTTTGGCCAAATCGGATCCATCGATAGTTACTGGGGACCTCTCGCGTGGGACATCGCGCGCCGGGGGCGGCATTTCCTGCTTCGCGGTGACATTTTGTCTCCGTTTTTTATTCGTTGTCAGTCATCATTAGACACGGGCGTTTGTGTTCCCCGGAAAAGGAAGATCGCTCGCTCGCACACATGTGCGTACGTGTGTCTCGAGCGATTGAGCCCACGCCCACGGACGCATGCATGGGAGCTTTTGTTTGCCTGTTCGCCTGTTTGGCTGCGAAGCCGGACGAAACGTGAGGGCCAAGCGGGGATGGGTTTATCTCGCACGAGATTCGAAGATACTTATGTCAAATACGGCCAATGAACCGGCATCGGTAAGGTGCGCACCGATGGGGGAAATCGCATTCGAACAAGATGCGGGCAAGAAAATGGTAGAATTAATCATGTGCGATTGTGAGACGTGTGTGTCGCTTGGAACACAGGATCAAAGACGCGGCTCGTGGGTACGCGTGTTGTCCTGTTGTGTTGTGCGCACCGGTTCCGACGGCGACTTGCGTTGGGTTTGAAGAAGTAAAGGAAGCTCCTCCCCGGGCGAAGGCTGTCGTGTTGATTTGGCTTGTTTTCGCTCCCGTTCTCGGTTGAGGATAGAATTGGAACAACAGCCGCCGGGATCGCTATCGTAAAAAAAGCATTCGTTTTCACCCATTTCTGCTTCGCTCGCGCGAGCGCGTCTTCAGGACCGGATTCAGGGTGAAGATTTCTCGGTCGGATGAAAACGCTGTTGTTTACCACTTTTACGGAGCTGAATGTTGAATACATGCAATCTCTACCGATACGATACACTTGCCGAGTGCTCGTGCTCCATACGCACACCACCACCAACACCGATGTACATGAATGTGCAATCAAGGGTTTGATTAATTATTTACGGCTACCGAGAAGATCCAACGTACCGGGCGTACCAAACAGCACCGGCAGCCGCGCAGGAGCAGCAGAAATGATGGAAAATCCAGCCCAACGTAATTATCGTGCCACTTCTGGTACATCTTCTGACTCAGTTGGCTGGCTTTAATAGAGAAAACATTGGTAGAAAATCAGAACGAGCGAGAAGTGGCTCAACCTGTTTCGCTGTTTGATAAACACGCCGTTTCCATTCCCCGTGTACGTACCAGCAGCCCGACGGTACGGGGTTTGGGCGCTTGGTTCTGGCGCCCGTGATTGCCGGACGGCGCGTTTAGGAAGCGAGTGTTAGAAATATGGGTCCAACCGTAGCGTGAAACTTTTATAACAATCCGATTTCACACGGCCGTCGGAATCAGATTGGATTGCCGAGACTGCTCCACACGGAAGACGCGGAAGATTCGGGTGGAATAATTCAGATCACAGCTTTAGCTGTAGCGTGGAGGAGATATTTGTTTTGAACCTTTTGACGTTATCATTCGCACCCACAGTGGGTGCAAGCAACAACGATTTATGGAAGGAATCCAAACTCAATTTCAAGTCCCATGTCAACGTTTCCGGTGGTCATTGTCTGTGCGACTTGGTGAAAGAAACCCCGCCTGATTCAATTCGCCACGCGCCCGTTTCAAAGGCGTGCCACAAATAAGAGCACCACTCGAAAACAAACTAAAAAGCCACCGCCCCGGGGGCATCTTCTCAATGGGCTGTGGTCGTGTGGCTCACGACGTTGCTGAACGATGTCCAGAGCATGTGCCCCTACAGCTACATCGAGGGCGCGCGTGTGCTGCGCGATGATCGTGGGCCAAACGTTGTTGCCGGCGTGGACGATTCGCGTGGACGATGGACTTAGGCCACGCTTCCAAGCGTTAGCCTCCCGACCATTCGAGTTCTAAACGTCGCCAACCAAAAATCAAACCCCGGTTTCCTCGTGAGAACGCACATTACCATCCTCTCCGGGGAAGGAAGGGAAGGATGTGGGAAACCGCGTGGCAAGTGCGAACGAATGGAACAGGCAGAACGAAAAGGAAATCGAGGAGATGAAGTAAACCAATCAGCCGTACGGCGTGGGGTAGCGATGGTTTGCAGACGAAGCAACCTGATCTGGAGCGCCCGACCCAGCCGGGCCTAGGGAGAGTTCAAGATCAACCGATTAATGACGTTAGAACCGAAAGGGCAAAAGAGAACCGACGAGAGAAAACGAAGGGTGTACAATGTAATAACACACCTGAGCGCACAAACCCCGCTGCTTGTGGTCTCGTGGCCGGGCTGCGATGGTGTGTGGGGCATCCGGGGTGTCGCTGCCGGCCATGGAAGCGCTACGGTGAACGGAAGTCTCCGCTCTTCGAACCACCGACCCGCACAGCCCGCGGCGGATGGAGGTGGCTTTTAAGGCTTCATCATCATCATCTTTCGCCGAAAAGAGTGAGACAGGGAGAGGCCTCGGAAGATCGGGAGTCGTACGCCATCCGTCCGTGGTATGACCATGGCAGAAACGAGACGGGTCGCCCTGTGTGCACTGCCTCATCCGGGCCAATAATATACTCCTCGGTGGTGATGGGATTGATAGCATACTGTGGGCATCGATAGGCACAGAGACCACGCGCAAGAGATATGGCAGAATCAGGCCATGTCCACCCGAGGCCTCCAGCTCGGAGCAGTCGCTGGTGGTGGCAGTACGAGATAACTCGTTTTATGTTACGCAAAAAAAAACGACCCGACCGGTACGAAGAACTGGAGTTGGAACAGATTTCTTGTTCCTCCGACTGGATCTTCTTGCTCTGCGCCACGAGCCCGAGACTCCGGGAGAGATCTTTGGAGGGTCTAAAGTTTGGACCACATGGAAAGGCAGCGTTCGAGAGGTGTACGTGGGTTTCATATATGTGATGCGTGTGCGTGTGTGTGTGTGTGTGTGTGTGTGCTTCGTGAGTCAGTGTGGGGATGTATTTATTCAAACCAACCAGCCCCCTGCTCCCTGTAACAACCTCAGGGCAGTGGAGCAGGTTTTCGGTTTCGCTGACCATTTCGCAGCCATGGGACGTGTTCGTTGCGGCTGAGCACATCGTCACAGGCCTGTCATCTGCGGGACCTGTTTTTAGCTGGTTCGCGTTGCCTTTGGCCGGCTGACTCTTACCTTTTACGCTGCGGACCCCTGTCGGGTGGGTTGACTGGAGGCTGGAGTTAAGAGGTGACGTTGTTTTTGTTGTTTTTGTTGTTACTGTTGGTTTGCTTCTTGCTTCTCGGCTGGACTTATGAATGAAAATCACTACGCTGTGTGTGAGTGGGTCGTTGGCTGGTCGATCGAGGTGGCTTGAGGGCTCTTGTAATGCTTCCATCGGACTCACCCCGTCGAGTGCAGGTTGTGTGGGGGACAGCAAACAAAAAACAACACCACGAAAAAATATGACGCTCTCGAAACGAGTTTCCCTATATGGTGGGAAGGAAACGGAACCAGTTCTCCGTGGGGGCACACTGTCTTACGGCGGGCGTTGGAGTGTTGGAGCGCACGGAGTACCGAGAGTTTTTTGGAAGTGGAACAATAAATGAGGCACTTGCACGCACGATCCCGGGTTTCATCACCTCCGGTAGGGGCGACAGGAACAGGCTAGAACGTCACAATAGACGACCAGGAGCGTGGTGTCAAAAACTGCCGATTGTTGAACCGAACGAAGCCCGGAAATGTCCGGGAGAAACCGCCCGGCAAGACATCGGGCGGTCCCTATTGTTCTAGTCGCGCAGATGCGAAATAATTTATGAGTTGATTGCTGGCTTGATTTACGGCAGCCTCTCGCCTAGCCGCCTCCGACAATGGTTCGGGGGTGCTCATCTTGACAAATTTATGAAGATTTATATTTACTTCCCGTGTGCACTGTGTCCTCGCCCACATGCAGGGAGGCAAGGGGTTTTCGGTTTCGGGATTGTGGTTTTCGGTGAAGTTGGCGATGGTGGTGCTTCGTGCCAAAATGTGGAGCGCCCCCGACCAGGAGTTCCGAGTGTCCACAGTATTCTCCCGTGTCACTTTCCCGTCTGGGTGCACTGTTCTGTGGTCCCATGGTGTGGTGTGGTCAGTGCAGTGTAACCATCCTGGGAAAATGGCCGATTGTGTCGCCGGCCCCGGACGCAGTTCCAGCTCGCTGAGCTTGGTAAGCTCCCAATCGAACGATATAAATTTGAAACCCGCTCAACTGTACGCACTCTCGCACACTCTCACGGATACAGAGGAGGTTTTTGGGAGCCTTGCGGAAACCCTATCGGTGCTGGACGGTGGGATTTACAGCCACGAGCAAAGCTCCAAGGATCGAATCGAGCTGCCACGGGATATCGGGAGTTCGATGGATTGAGCGAGTTGGACCGGAAATTAATAATCGCTGCACTCGGCTTTTCGACGTGGAATCATTTTTCTTGCAGCGCGCTGCCTTTTGTTCATTTGTTCAGGGTCCCAGTGAGCAGTGTCTGTGTATGCGTTTTCTCTTCTCGTCTCTTTTCTCAGCCCGCCCGTCGTTAAGTTGGTTTCCTATAGGACGGTGTATAGAGTTGTTCTTGCCTTCCTAGTTTGACGGGCTTCACGGAGCGCCTTTCTTCCACGATAAAAGCAACACATGAAATCACGGTGAGCCCAGCGCCGGGCCCAACCTCCAGTACCTGATGTCTTTATCGCTTTTGATTGATTTCGACTTTTTTCGTTATTGGATTCGTAGCGTCATCGAGAGGCATCCATCTTGCTTAACCTTGCTGTCTTTCAGTGTCTTCGGTGTGGAACCTCATACATCAGACTTCAATTTATTGTAAAATATTGCGTATGAGATGATTTTATAATGAATAGTTTGTTCTGGACATTTCACATATCCGCGCTTATATCAGCGACATCTGCTGAACCTTTTGTTAGTCACAAACGAATAAAGCGCAAGCTGCGGGGGTAGCTCTTTGTTAACGTGTAACATCTAACAAAGTCACCATCAAAATCCAGTCCACACAGAGAGCGGATCGTCCACGTTGGTGAAGGTGGCGGGACATAAAATTACAAATTAAGCAATAGTGTACCACGTGCCACATCCTGCAGTTAAGTGGTACTTTCAGCCAACGCAACGTCGACCGCCGTGTCCGACGTGCCCTGGTCGTTTCCAACACGGCCAAGGTATTGGAGTGTTTGAAAAAAAAAGGTACGGTATATAGAGAAAAGATGAATAAAAAAACAACACAAGCAAACCTTTCCTATTTACGATCGTTAGTTCGATTGACACTCGGCGATCCACGGTGACGACCACGCAAATCCGCACTGAGCGGAGTCTTCTCTTGCTGCGTGCGATCATGGTCACGAGCCGGGTCGAGCATAAATCAGCGTCCGTTATGCGTGTGCCTGATGGCGTCATATGAATATTGAGTGGGATGAGTGGACTAGGAGTTAGGTGACTAGATGGCTCGCCTGCCTTTGCGTAGGGTGTAGGTAGTGTTCGGTTGCAACCCCGTTCCTTCTGCGGATGTTAAATCGCACACAGTTACACTGAAATACAAGCTATTAATCCGCACTCCGCACAATGGTCTGGCTGGTCATACAGAAGACCGTGCTGGAGCGGTTGTATAGCAGATGGTGGTTGGTTGATTGAAACATTTGTCGTAAATAATTGGCCACCGGTTCGTGTACGTTCCGCGAAAGAGCAGGAGAGACGAATTGGACTATTTTCGAAATTTGTACCAATATCCCAACACTGCGTACTACAAAACTCCTGCCCCGAACTGTAAGCACTTCCAGCGTCGACTGTAAAAATCAGCGGCTAATGTACCGGCGTGATCCTAATCCCGGTTCGTTACAGCTGAGTACCAGCGATCCAGCTTTTACAACCTATAAAATCAAATCAATTAGAAGCTTCCAATTAATGATGCAGCTTCGGGCGCGATCGTTTGGAGCTGGAGCGCTGGAAAAATTAGTTTTATGGCTGTTTGGAGATTTGTTCGCGAGCCGCGGATTAGCCGACAAGAGGGCCCGGCTTTAGAGCCGGTTAAGTCGACGCGAGAACAAGTGCAGCAATTTAATATACTAAACCGCGACGCACAACAATGATCCAGGGAATGAGCGGCTGCTCTCGAGCTGCTTTCGAGTTTATGGTCCCAGCGTTCCCGGTGTTGGTTGTGCCTAATGATCGATCTCAGAGACATGTTGCCGGCCACGTCGACGGTTGCTGTGCTAATGAGACACACCATATAAAAAGGCAGCTCCGCGCAGCGTGATGGGCCGGCTGCGCTAATGAAGAACGATACCGCACTGTGTCCGGTGGCTTTTCGGGGTGTAAATATGTATCGAAAGGGTCTCTCCGAAACGGTTCTAATGATGATTGGGCTCGGAAGAAGTGTGAAATTTACCGATCCGACGACTATTTCTAGATTTTGTTTTTGTGGTTGTGAGGCACAACCAGTTTAAGCGAGCGGGATCGTTAATCGTGAGAAACGATCACTGAACTCATAAATTTATGTCTTGTTTGATTAAACGCACCATTCATGGGACGGGAGACAAATGAACTGGAACCTTGTTCGTTTAGTCCGTAATTTATAGTAGAGCGATATTTGAAAAGAGGGCTGATATAATGCAACAAAGGCGGAACGAAAACACCACATTGTCACCCTTTCTTACGGTATTGCTTCTGGTGTATTTTACGCACAATTTACTAAACGTTCGAACGTTTACTAGCGTTTTTTTGTTCTAATTTGAAAATAATTTGCTCATTACGCTAATGAAACGTTTCGATTTTAAGTATTACTTCAAATTTCCATTAAATCGCCCATAATTGTTGCCTCATACGCGATGTCCGATGAGGTCCCATCCCGTTAGCTTACATTCAAATTGGTTGCTCATTTACCCGCTGGAAGGGAACGGTCCCTTCCTCGCTGACAGCACATGCGATGGGAACAGATTTTGATTTTTTTTGCACACCCTCCGGGAAGTCCAACCCCGCTGCTCCAGATTGTAGCGCGCGTTTCCTTGCGCTGTCCGGTGAACCCAGCCTATCATTATCGCTTACATTTTACGCAAAGGCGTTGACTGTGCGTTTTGATTGAGCGTGGCGTGGTAAAAATTGGAAACTTTCTCAGGCTGCTACTGCTGCTGCTGGGAAGTGTACTCTTCCGTCCAGCGCCGATGGTCATCGATTTGCAAACTGTCAAAGCAGAACCGTGTGCACCGTGCACTTCCTTCTCCTTTTCCGTACGTTCGAAGTTTATCGCCGTGGGAAATGGTCCCCGCCTGATTACACTTGCTTATGAGGATTCTTCTTCGTACCGTGCCACGCAGCTTCCGCAAACGTCCGTCACGCCCGTTTCAGGTCGGCGTCCCGGTGTTGCGTCCTTTGGCAAACATAATTATCTCCTCACGTACGGTCCACTTCTTCGATGCCACTTCCTCGTCACGTGATTGCGTATCAACGGTCTCGCGGTTTCGGGTTTTGCGATCTTCGGTTACGCATCTCCTCCTTACGCTTTGTAGTGTAATTTCCTTTCGCTTCATTTTGTTTTTTTTTCTCGTTGCTTGCAACACTTGCTCATACATTGATGAGATAGTTTTTTATCGTCATCCTGTGCTGGTGACTACTGGAAACGGAACAACCCGTTTAAGGGCGTTGCAGTTACGTTCATTCATGCGAAAACTGCTTCATTCCAGGAAGCAGGTTCGTTTGCAAACAGGTCTGCATGAGATATGTCCGCACAAGCTGCTCAGGACAACATTTAAGAAATCATCTCGTTTGAAACGGGTCGTAATAATCCGGTAGCACTTAGCTTTTCTCGGCCGTGGAGTCGTAAAGATAGGCACTATCTGGCGGCTGTTATCAATAGTAACGATCCGGGCTTCATATTTCCTTTCGTCCACTTTAAATCCCCGGGGATACATCCTGATGTAACGCCACCAATAGCGCGTATTTCCTCCTGAGCTTTTCGTCCTTGGCTAGCTGTGTGAAAAAGTGCGAACCGCGCTGCTCAGCGCCGAAAAATCAAAAACCGCAAACACCGCGATTGCTTTCTGCGCCGTGCTTCCACTTCCCTCGGGGACGTGCATATGAAAAGTTGCATGATTAAATTACCGTCCCCATGCGGAATCGGCCATGGGAATCAAAACCGGATCCCCGGCAGGGGGGGATGTGGTCGTAAAAATTAATGCTCCCCGCGACATGGCCAGTACGCCAATACGGCGGGAAGCGCAGCTAGAAACGGAACCCTCCACTTTTTTCTCGTTGTTTGCGCCCGATGATTGTTTGCTCGCAACCCAAGGGTTTGATTTTATTTTGCGCTTTTTTGTTGTTGTTGTTGTTGTTGCCTGCTCCGGAATATCATTTACGAACTGCAGGTTCGCAGGCTGTGGTTGGGAAAGGTGAGGCTGATGAGACGTAACCGATGATAAGCACCGTTGCTGAGCAGAGAAAGAGGTGGCACGAGATGGGAGCAGTGGGTTACAGCGGCACGCCGGACGCGCACGCCTTCAGGCCTAATGTCTTTGCACATTTCCACTTATTACGGTTTCATTAGCGGGAATGACATCGGCGGAAAGCCGAGCGTGCGGGAACATTTTTGTTCCGACATTTTATTCTGATTACATTCCCACTGTGTGGGTTTCGGTGCATGCCGAGCGGGCTTCCGACCTTTCGTGCACTGTTGCACATGCACACCGGGCCCGCCGGGGATAAGGGTTTATCTGGCACAGGGCAACGCAGCGTATGGCAAATGCACACTTCTGATAACATTGTTCTGCTGCCGAGCTCATACCGATGCAGTTCTGCATTTGTTGGCGGTGAGTGTGGGATGCAATGGATTAGAAAGATCATAGGACGACTGTAGTCCATTCGGCGGAGTCAGGTAGTTTGGCTTGGATCGCTTCGGGCGCGATGGGCTGCACGGTATACATGTGTGTATGTATTTTTTATTGCCTTTTAATGTGGAGTATACTTTGAGTTACTCGAGGCGCACGAGAATTCCTTTCGTGTCGCACGTCCAGCGCACATGTTGGTAAATAGCCTCAACGTTAATCAGTTGCAGCATAGTTCATGTGTTCGCAGCTTCCAGCAGAGCCGATTCAGTTGGTGGCAATTTTACGAATGTAATTCACTAAGCTATGGTAGCAGTGAATCAAGAACAAAACATCGTTTCGTTGGGATGCGTGACGAAGTTAATTACATAGCTTATGACGATAGTACTTTCATACATTTGTTAAGTATCCAATTTGCGAAATTTGTTTCTTTGCACACGACTTTTCTATGATATTTGTATACATAATTTTAATACATGATCCTCATTTTTTTAAGTTTCATGTGTTTCGCTATATCAAATCAAATTAGTAACTTTATAATATGTTTGTTGTACTCGTCAAGTTTTTTTTTTAATACAAATATGAAAGTAATCACAAGTGAGGGTTGATTGGTTAAGCAGCATTTGGGTTTTGTACAGTTGGTAAGGCAGTTGCGAAATAAATGTGTTCCAATGAACAGCTTAGAAAAAAGAGCTTCCGAGATCCTCCACAAACCATGCAATTAATAATGTCACTCGCATTCGGATAGGCGTCCCGGTCTGAACGCAACGTGTTCTCGAGCTTCAGGTTGAAACCGGTTTCCGGTCGCTTGGTGGTTGCAAAACCGGATGTTCAGCGGGCACGACACAGCATAATGCGAAGATGAAATCGTCGTCATTCATTAATTGATATCACCGGTGCTCCCGGCCAGCCCGGACTGGGCGCGTGTGTGGATTCGTGAAAATGAGTTTTTGAGTCGACCGTTGGAGCTTTCGTTGGTGTTGCTGCTGTTGCTGTTATTTGTAATCATCATGATGATCCAAGAAGCTCCAGAGCACGGTTCGGTCGCGACTTCGGCACTGGGACAACTGCTCCGTGCGGGAAGTCGGTTTAGATTGAAGTAGAGGCGGTTAGGGTGACGGTGATCGGTGACGACGGTCAAGCTGCTGCTGCTGAATTATAACTTCCGGTGGATGGTTTGCGAAGCGAAGTGACTGAAGAGATAATGAGCAGCGAACACAGTTCCAGGGAAGGGCACCAACGGAACGCGGGATGTTTTGGTCAGTTGTTTGTCGAGCGAAATAATTTACAACGGAGGCCCACTTTCCCGAAATATGTTCGGGAACATCATGCAGCGTACTCTGGGGGTGGGGGGTGGGGGGGGAAGGCTTTTTTGTCAGTGATGTTGCTTGTGTGGCAGGTTGGTGATGCTGATCATGATGGGAATGACGAGGATCACACGGTGTGCTGGGGGTTTTCGTTCGGCGGAGTGGACGTCATATCGCTATCTTATGAAGGGAAGTGAATTTTCAACACACCATTATGGTGCGTGTGTAGTCCTCTGCAAAAAACCTTGTAGTGTAACAGCAACGTTCGAAACAGCAACATCAGTAGCAGATATGCAGGTGTTTCTGGCGGCTACGGTTAGGATCTCCTGGTTCCGACACGATGGTCAATATGGTTCTTGCTGACCATTGTCCTGTTGTTGAATGGTATCGCAATGTTGCTTCACCCGCGCTTTGCCAACCGTGAGAATTTCGATATAGGATAAATAGGTTCCATTATGCGTTGACGTCATAACCTTGATAGTAAAATGCACTGGGTCAACTATAAATACTCGTCCAGGGCTGCTTGTACAGCTGAATGCATGGGAGTACGAGTTGGTTGGTTTTTTGGGCTACTGAAGTTTGAACCACTGTCATGGTCTTTTTTCTCTGTTGGATCGAGTGTACCGTGTCGCGTTGACGGTGATTGACGCGTTTTACTTTTAGGAAGACAAATACACATTGTAAATAAAACTGTGCGCAGTTAGTTACAACGGCGAGCTGTTAAGTACGGGCCCTTGATTTATGGCTGCTGGACAGGATTGTGTCATCTGTTTCGGTTATTCAATTTGAATAATTCTTTGCTACATTCTAAACAAGCATCGCCGTGAAGATCCGTTTTATTTAATGCAACAGAGCAAAGCAGAGCTCAAGCACTGCTCAGATAACCGGTTCTCATGGTGGTGCTTAAATAATTGCTCTTAATCCTGTCTCATGCATATTGAATATTGCTTCCAGTCGGGTTTGAAGCATCGTCGAATCTGAGATGAAGACTCCATTACTTCTGCATTGTGCATCATGCTCCGCTGTGTGCTCCGGGTGCCATTGTGTATCAAATCCTTATCTAATCCTGGCAGATAATTGTAACTGTAACTGTATTGCTTTGATCGTCTCTTTCCAGTAATCCCGATGTTGCTGTGCAGTGCTCAGCAAAAGTTCCGCATCGTGCCGAGGGATCTGCAGGTGCTGGAAGGCACGGAGGCGCTGCTCCGCTGTGAGATCTACAATCTGGTCGGTGCCGTGCAGTGGACAAAGGACGGTTTTGCGCTGGGTAAGTGAAGCGAAGTCGAGTTTTTCCACCCGAGTATTTATTTCGATGAAAATTTAACCTACATCGGACGACTGCTGAGGGGGAGGTGGCCCACGTGGCTTATGCTGATGCTGCCGTTTCTGTTACTGTCAATTTACTCACCGACTCCACTGTGGGGCTTTCTTTTCTGTTCCGTTCTGTGTTTCCCTTCTTTCGCAGGATTTTCCCACACCATACCGGGCTACCCGAGGTACTCGGTGCTGGCCGATCGGAACCTTGGCATCTACAACCTACGGATATCGAACGCATCGATCGAGGACGATGCGGAATACCAGTGCCAAGTGGGACCGGCGAAATTTAACTCTGCCATCCGGGCGAACGCTCGGCTCACCGTGATATGTAAGTAGGCACCGGCCGGCAACGCTTCAATTGTCTGTTTCATTACGAGGGACATTGCAAATTGGGTTAGGATTATACGGGAGAGCACAAACGGGCTCACGGTAATTGGTGATCCTGTCTGGAAGAAATAACATTACTCATCTCATGCTCATGTTCGGCTGTATTGCGAAAGAACAAAACTAAATGTTACAAGAGCAAAACATTGAATAAGGATCCTTTTGTAGTCTCTGTACAATGCAGACAATAGATGCGCATATGAAAAGTCACTTGAAAAGGTATCTAAATTAAATACTTTTCAGCACTAACCAACAAAGAGATGTGAGAGGTGTTCGTATGGGTATTCATTTTAAACCAACGCTGTTAGCGTCATCTTTCCATGGAAGTCATTTAATTTAATAGAAACATGCTTGATTTGAATGTTGCTATCCAGCTTCATAATCGTTTTTCTCTGGCATCATTTGTACAAAGTGATGCAGCGTGCCTGATGTTGCTTCCCACCTTACATTTCCTTCTCACTTGATAAAATATCAAACATTCCGATGGGAGCATAAATAAAATATGCCTATCCTCCTCGCATTGTTGAATGCACGTCAATATGCATGTAAAACTGCTGCTGAACAATTGAGGTGCAAAACCCTCTGGAAGCCATATTTCAGCGGAATCCTTCCAATTGTTTACGGACGAAGAATGATGCACTCACGCTATTTGCATCCTACCACGCTGCAGGTGCGGGTAAGAAGCAGCGCAACTTATTGGTCTTTTGTTTAGCTGTATGTGCGCACTCACACATACACACTGTTGCTACAACGTTTCGAACTTTATTGCAGTGCAGTTTTCCGAGTGCAGGGGATATCCTTAAGTATCCGACATTACGGCGAGAAGCCGGACCGGGAACAAAAGAGCCCTTGGAACGGGTTGTGTCTCGCTGCTGCTGCTGCTGCTGCTTTCAATGAAAATTCCTTGAAATTATTTAATAACAAGTAAACTTTATCCTGTTCGCCTCGTATTCTCCTGGCCGTCGTAATTTATCTTACGTGAAGTACGTGACGCGCCGTACGCTGCAGCATCAGGTAGGTGTGTGTGTGTGTGTGCTCGTTCGACGATGGGAAACTGTCGGCTGAGCACTCCCTGGTGGTGCACTACATTTCAGCATTAGCCCAGGTCGGATCCCCCGTGGGCGAAGGAAGCAGTAGTAGTAAAAGTATCGTACCGCTTGACAGGCGCTTCTTGTAGAGCATATTTTTCACCCCGATCCAACCCGGACGTTTTGTCTGGATGCGTTTCAGGGGGGGGGGGGGGGGATTGTGGGGAGGGGGAGTTATAATCAACTTTTGTCACCCACCCCGACGTGGCCGTGGCCTTTTCCGCCCGGTCACGTGGGGGGGGGGGAGGGGATTGTAGCCTCCTACCGAAAGCTACAATAATGCCTGCCATACCTGGAAGGCAGTGGACCGAACGTTGAAAGCACCCTCCGGAATGTGGTAACAGTTTTAGAATTCTAGTGTCGTCGGCGCTCGGATGGTTCTTCCGTATTCCGTGCCGCTAAAATTATGCATCATAAGGGCATCACATAATGGTAGGCGAACAGTGGATAAAAGTTTTTCACCAAAACTTGCTCTGCCAGCCCGCCACCCCGAACGCCGCTGTGTCCCGGTGGTGGAAGAAATCTATTTGAAATATGAAAAATACATGCTTTAAGTTATGTATGGCGCCGTGTCGAACAGGTATCTGTATTGTTTCCAGCATGCAAAGGTTCCGTTCGACGACCTTCCGGTTGGGAGCGCTTTATTTCGGGTGATCCGCTCAAGGATGATCCATTTTCGGACGGAGCTATGGAGAACAGCGGAAACACGAAGCTACTTCCTGGTAAGGGTTCGAGGTTAAGCTTCCGTTTGACATGGTTCGAAAATAGTTGCGAAAGGAGACGGTGTGTTCTTGAGTTTGGTGAGAGAACACGTAGCGACTAGGTAGTCATGTACGTCTGTACTTGATAAGTAAACTTTCCTGGCAGAAAAATAATCAAAGTGTGATTTATTGGAAAGAAACGTCTACACGAGCATTGAATTCTTTCAGATGCGAAGTTTCCTGTTTACGCTGAAAGAGAAAGATAGTTAAAAACCCAATTATTTTTCCAAGTCTAGACTAGTAGTTGTTCTTGAGGATGTTTAACCTTCAAGGAGAGATCTGTTGAAATCATCATTATGTACATAACAAAACTATGCATCAGTAGCATTGTTTAATATGGTACATACAATATTTTTTTTTCAACGATAATAAGCTTGAATTCAAATAGAAACATTTTGATAACAGTTTCGAGACGTTTGAAGTCCGTCTGCGGTGATAGGTTTTTTTCCGGTGCAAAAAAAAACCGATAACGAATCGCACAGCGTAGCATCAATTTCATGCTAAATTTCATTTCAAATGATTTTCAATTACTTTTTCATCAATCTGCTGAGCCCCGTACGCGGGGCCTTAATCCTGTACAAAAAGCTCTCGACATTATGCCTGTTGACCTGTGAAGCGCGGGTGGGTTGTATTTATGTTTGTGTGAAGTTTTTTTTTCCGTCCCCCATTTGCCGCACTTGTGTGCAAAAATTTCACTTATTTTTCATGCTGCTCCCGTTCTAATTGAACAACAGTCGCGAGTTTGTTGATTATTGGAACGATTTTTTCCCCGCACCGGTGGTCGAGCTATCGTGTTTTTTGCTGTTGTTTCGTTTAGCCCGGCTTTCTTGCGCTAGTAGTAGTTTTTATTTTGCTTTGCATTTTAACATCATTTCAGACCAGAACGCGCCGGATGCGGTGGAGGCTCATAAATTTCAATAACCAATTATTTTATGTAAATTTCTATTTAAACAAAAGTGATTGCGTTTTTTTTGTCTAGGTTTGCACTTTCCAGTTGTTATCGCCCTGCTCGAACGGACTTCGGTGCTTTATTTTTATTTCGCCCTCGTCTGAGGGTCGATTTTGCTGTTTGTGTGTCCCACAAATGGCTGATCGAGGATTGATGGGGATACAGATTTAACCGGCAATTATTGGTAGTTGGTATTCAATTTGTCGCGTCGCGTCGACGTTTTTCGTGCTTCCAGCCAATTAGATGGCATTTCTGTGGTTCGTTACACGCGCTGCAATTGACTGGGCTGGGTGTGTTTTTTGTTGTGTTTTACTCTCCTACACCGGGCCAATCATTTGCATGTAATATTTCGGTAATGTATGTGCGGAAAAGCAATTTCACACGTTTGCTACTGAGTGCGCACGAAGAGGAGACGTTCCGCATAATGTTAATGACATGTGGCCATTGAGTGTGCCCATGCCGTATTGCACCTATGCGGAATGTTGGGTTGTGGGTTGATGGGGACAAAAAAGGGAAAAATGACACAGTTTTTGTTGTTGTTGCTTCTGTCCCTTCCGTACACGCCGTAAGTGATTAATTGCGGGAAAATGAGGAGTAAACAGTGCGGTCGGAACTCCATCATGCACCGTGGTCCTCACTCAACGCAAGGTGGTGTGGAATAAAGAAAAAAGAGGAAGGATATGCTCCTTCCCCAACCGGTGCCGGCATGAAATCAGCGCACAAAACTGCGCCATTTATGAATAAATTATCCGATAATGGTATTAGAATGGGGAAAAGCGCACGCAACCGCTGGTTCTGGCGAAAGTTTTGCTCGAGCATTTACCGATTTCGTGTGATCCACTCATCACTTCATTTGCGCGCTACGTAGCAGGCCCTGCTGGTCGTGCTGGCCGCGTTTTATTCACTGCCCCAGCCAAAGCACCGCTCCTGCTGTCCACCCGTGATGTTTGGTGAGCAAAGTTTCACATCTGGAAGTGAAGCGTGGAAGCGAGGAACCGAATGCAAAGAAGGAAGGAAAAAAACAAATCAAATCCACCTCGCGGTTCGGCTGTGTTCTACAGGTGAGATGTTTTAATTCGACTTTAATAACACTTCACAACGCCCGGCTTTTCTTACGCCATGTCCCGGTCACGGCGCGGTCTTCCCGCCACGCCACCATCGTGGCGCTGGAAAAGCTAACAGGAAGAAAAATACATAAAACCAACAAAAACACACACATACACTGCTCTGCCTGTTTGTTGACGGCTTTTCCGGGGGGAGGGGGGTGGTGTCGGTAGCAATTTCGCGGACGGCGCTGTAAAACCCCGCGAAGCACGGGCAAAACATTTTCTAATATTATGGTAATCACGTGTAGAGCAATTTCTTAGCGGCAGCTGGCGGTTGCGGGCGCGCGCGGCGCAGGATGAGCCCCACGGTTTGATTGAACAGTGCAGAGCAAGTGCAAAAGTAGGCGAAAAACAAGGATTTTTGCTCCACCTTTCCTGCGCCTACCGTGCCTGGGCGAAGACTCGCTTTTCCATATCTGCGATGTTTTGCAGCTCCTTTGCTGCGGATGGTCTTTTTTATGTCTTCGTTTGTTTCGCTGATCGGGCAGGTTTGGCAGGTGTGTTTGTATGGGTTGGCAATAGCGCTACTCCTCCCCTCCCCCATCACAACAATACCCTTCGCGCTTCTGCGTTGGCTCATGCACCATCCGCACATTCACTCTCCTTCGCGTATGATCTGTGCGAAACTTCAAACGATCGGAACGGCGCAGCCCGGGAGAAAAAGTTGTAATGCTTTTTAAATATTCAAACGATTTTAACCGTACCTTTACACTTGCTTTAAGGTTTTTCGCTTTCGTTCACACCGGCGGCTAACGAGAGACCGGAGCGGTGCGATCCACCCTTGGCACCATTGGGAGGATTAGAGCTTAGAAAACACCAGATCCTGGTGTGGTGGATGTCTTTAGGATGTTTGTTTTTTTTTCTCTCTTTCTCTTCCTCGCCTTGTTTTCTTTCTATTCACCCAGTGGTATGAAGTAAACAAAAAAAAATAGAATGGGGCATGTAAAGTGGTGCGACGTTGGTGTTGGTGGCGTAAATTGAAATACAATCCCAGTGCGAATGATATATCCCGGTCGGGAAGAGGATATTTTGATAAATTTCTTCGGCGAAAATCGCTGTAGCGTGTAAGCGGGCGAAGTTTTATGTTTATCCTGTCTTGTCCGCTCGGTGTTTTGCTCCGTTCTCTTCGGCACCGACGGGCTGAAGAACGTCTGCGTGCTGCCGAAGTTTCGGCTGGCAGGAAATATTCGGAAGTTTTGCTGAGCAGGCAAGTATTTTCAGACGGGGGTTCGGTTACAGACATGCTTATCGAGTAAAGCCGTAACTTCGCGAGGGTGAATATTTCACCCGGGCAGTCTATGTTATTCGAGCATAATTTGCTGTAGCATGTGCTCGAACAAGTGCGAAATATTGGATGATCATCAAACACCTTCACCGTGGACGAATGGAGTGCGAATGAGCACCTATTTCGGGTGGTTTAGATTCTTCTTGTACTTCTTCTTCTATGTTGTTACTACAACCTGAGTAGACCCTAGCCAACCACATGGAGTCTCCATTCTTCTTAGTCTTCTTTTTCTTTTCTGGGACCACAACCTGAGTAGACCTAAGTTCTGCGCAAGGGTTCGCCTGTTAATGCTCAATCCCACAACTTGTTGTTTGTAAAGCCATACGGTAAGCACTTGATTGTCCCAGTAGTTTCAAACTTACTGTGCAATACATCCGTGAGCTTAAAATTTTGAAGATTTCTTCAAAAGCTCTAACGTGTTTCAAACATATGACCACTTTTAATTCATTGTACTGACTGTTTAAAGATGAAACTGATTTACATTTAACCGAAGCTTGTAATAACTTGGAATGGACTTATATATCACTTTTGATAATTCTAAACGAAAAAATAATTTTTATTTCGTTCCTTATCATGTTCCTATTGGCATTTTGTAAATAGTTAATAGTAAAAAAATCTAAACTAAACGCTAATTTCCACCTGAAGGTATTCGAACGTTTAATTCAAAGCTTATGAAATTTGTTGATGCTATAAAATTACGATAAATTGATTCTTATATTATCCAAAAACCTGGTCAGCAGTTGAGCAGTGAAGTATAGACGGAGTATTACGAACATGACTACAAAGAAACATTTAAGAAAAAAACTTAAAAACATCTTTCGGTGCAGGACAAAATACAAAGTCCCTTACCATACGCTTTTCACTGATACATGCGTATTGATCGCTTCAAAATTGGCATCATTAGGGACGATAGGAAAACCTCGCAGGGTGTCGCAAAGTGCGGAAAGAAACAAACAAAACACGGTTCCTTTTTTCACCGTCGCAACCAGCAGCGAGCAAGATTTTTATCGTTTCGCCGCACATCCGAAACCGACCTCGGATTGACGGCATCCTGATGCGTAGGATGTGCGGATAATATGGTGGAGGTGTAAATTTTTCCAGTAAGCATACTGATTTTGGCAGCCGTTTTTCACTGTAGCCTGGAGAAAAGGAAAAAGAAAACGTCGAAGCTTTTCTCTCACGCAGCTGACAGCAACATCCCTTCCCTCACGCCACACAAGTCTCTCACGAAATGTGGAAAAATACAGAAAATAGTCCTTTTCTCTCTCTCTCTCTCTCGCGCGCATCCCTACGTGGGAAGCTGAGGGTGTTGATTTTGTTTGTTTGTTTGTGTGTGGCGTACCGTGGCCAGAGCTGGGCCAGACCCGCACGCAGCGTTGCACGCACGAACGCACACGTGACGCGTGATGGTGGCAGATTGAAATTAGGTGAAATTGTGATTCGATCAGCGCGTCCTTTCCCGCGCGCGGCCCCAGCGCCATGTGGGTGACGTGCGTTCCCTGCCCCGGCCGGCCGGGAATAATAAGTGCGCCGTGCGCCGGCGACGTGTGGGAATCGAAATTTTTGACAAACGAAAAATAGCCCGAAAAAATGTCTAGCACCGGGCGGGTTTGTTGGCACTTCAAATTTTAATATGATTAAAGTCGAGCATCACGTGCCAGGGTCTGGCTCGGGGTCTGGCTGTGTGTTTTGGAGCGATTCGGAACGATTTTGTATTTTTGATAAGAAATTTGCTCTCTACCCTCTTGATTCGTGTGTGAGTGGAGAGAGTGGTTTTTTTCTGGTTGTGTGTATGTGTGTGTGTGTGCTGAAAACATGCTACAGGTGATTTTGAAAGCTGTGACGGACAAATTACATTTTTGAATGAAATAATTTATTCATGATGTTGTGTTGCGCGAATGTGCACCAAAACCCCCGTATGCTGTCAAGCTGTTCGAATCGTTGTTTTCGGATAGCTGCATGACGGGGTTCAGGGACGTTGATTGCATTTTTTTAACAACATCCGATGCAAGTTAAATTGTGGTTTCAGAAAAAAAGTTTCAAAACCACATTTTGCTTTAATCAAAAGCGAAAAAAAACATCGACAGAATCGAAACTTTCTTTTCCCGCAATCCTCGATCAATTCCTAATTTATTGATCTATTTTTAGCGCGTGCTGAGCGGAACTTTTGCTTTTCCTCATCACTGTTTTACACATGCACTCATGCGTCGATTAGTCTGCCCTTGCGCTGCTGCCCCTAGCCGGTTAAATAACAGCCCGGTCGTACCCGCCGACTACAGTTAAATAATTAAAACTATGCCTAACAAGCGATAACGGGTTCGTTGCGTTCGCACTGGGATTTGCAGTGGTCCAGTGATTCTGGCCTGTGCACGGCCGCTGCAAACACACACACACACACACACACACACACACACACACACACACACACACACACACGAAGAGAGGAAACCACTGCACTCACTTCACGCACCGTACCGCAAAATCCATTACGAACCGATTTTCCGTTTTGAAATTGCAATTGCAGCGGGCCAAGTTTGGGATGCATTTTCGCGGAATGGGGCGGACGGGCGTGTGCGTGTGTGGAAATAATTGGAGACAGGAGTAAAATCGTTCGGCCGTCGGTTCGATTTCGGCGTTGTGCGTGTGCGTGTGCGTGGCATCCCTGCTCGCCCGACCAGAAATGAATCCTTATTCAATCGAATTCGGCTAACACTCGTGCCTCGAAATCTCCGCTTTGTGCGCTGCATAAAAGAAATCGTTACCAGGGACGAAAATAAAAACACGGGAACAAAGCAGGAACAAAGCGGCAACGGCAGCAAGTAGTACGAGATCCACTTCGATCCCGGCAGTGAGCAGTGCTCATCACTACCGAACCGTCAGTATGATCAGTATCCTCATCATTTCGTTCCACACATGGTGCTGCTGCTGCTGCTGTTGCTGCTGCCGCTGGAGCATGCAGAGACGTGTTTTGCATATGCGAGCAGCTCGGGCAGCCATCATGCATAGATTTTTCCGACGCACTGTACGCGCATTGAGGCGTGCCGTGCGAAATTTTCTGCCGACATTTGCATTTGGCCGGTGCTTTAAATTTCATCCCTGCTCCCGGCCTATTCCCGGCCCGGGCCAGATATTCTCTATGCGCCACGTTAGTTATGGGGAACTATTTTTGCGTGGTTGTCGTTCGCCATTTTTTTTCTCTCCTCCGCAAACGCACCGATAAGCCGGGCCGTTATCGTCGGCCGTGCAACTAATAACGAAAAAGAGCACACACGAAAAAAGCTCGCCACCACCGTAGATAAACAGAAATTCGGCCGCTTTCCCGGGATGGGGAATGGGAGGGGAAAAGCGTTGCGGCGTGGCGTCTGCTTATCCTATCCGGTGTGATTGAACGTAGTTTGTGTTGGATCCCCGGATCGCTGGGGCTCATTTGTATGTTGACGTGAGTGCGTGTGTGTATTGATTACAATCTAAATTAAAAATGTGCATCGCTCGGCTGTCGGTGTGGCCGTCGGTACCGAACCCTGGTGCGAACGATACTCACCGGGGTCGTTTTTGCGATAGCGATCTATGTCCGACGTCCTTTCCTATCGGACGCTTCATCTCACACCAGCGCGGTGCTGGACAGGCAGATAAATTTCCGAGCCGCCGACAAATAGTTTCGAGAGTGTCTACACCCACCTCCACCCCCGTCCCCCTTTCTTCCGGGCATATCCTTTGCCAGCCTGCGGTACGACCGTTCACCCCGGTCGGCAACCCCTCCCGAAATGAAATTGGAAAAATTTTAATTCATGAATATTTCATGTCAACTCGTGTTCGGAGCGGGTCGGCTTTCCGGGTCGGGATACTGGTTGAGCATTTGCGGAACCACCCACATCCCACTCCGTCCGGATGTCCGGAGCTAAATCCGGCGTTCGGGCGCTCCATTGATCGGCCGGTCGATTGGGCGGATTTTGCAGCTGGAGCGCCGCTTCGTTAGTCCGGCAACTCTTCGAACATTAGTGCTCGCTGATTAGTGCAAACTGCTGCTTATGATTAGCGCTCGGTTCGCGTATCGTCCCGGTGATGGCAGCGGCAGCGGCGGGGGTGTGATTAGCGATCCGGATAGTGCCTCAGCTTGAAAGAGCTTTCTAGCTGGAAGCGTATCAAAAGAACGCGAGCGTGGTCAGTTCCACTTAATTTCAGCTGGAAAATGAATGAAATCCGTTGCCCGAAAAGCCGATGGATTGGATCGATCGAAACTGGTCGATTAGTTTACATTAACGGGTATCATTTGCAAAAGCTTCGGCAAACCGGGTTTCGATGGCTGTTAGGGAGGTAATGTTTTGAAATAGCAGTTCGGTTGCAAAACAGTTTGCAGTGAATTGTAACTAGTTGAATGTAGTGTTGGTTTCAGCAAAATAAAAAAAAACATATTTATAATTAATCTTAAACAAAATTAAAACATTAAAAATTTAAGTCACATTTTTAGATAATTGAAATTTTTGTGACATTTTGGCTTCTGTCAATTAACTAGAATTTAGATGTAATTAATGTTTATAGAATGTAAAATGTTTAAGCTAAATATTTGCTTTATTATTTTTGTCAATTATACAAGCTTTTCGTTAGTAAGAATCTAAAAATCGTCGACAGGTAAGAGTAGGATAATGAATAGTGTTGTGTATAAGTAAGTTTCTTCAAGAGAAAGAACATCAAACTTAAACACTTAATGAGATTTTAAACTATGAATTTAGATTTAAATGAAAAAATATGTCAAAGTTTACCATAAGCAACTATGTTAGACACGTTCTGTATGACTCTTTACATCTACAAATTGTATCAGTGTGCTCGAATAACAGAAACCCTACATTGTAACGCAGAACCCCGTGAACAGGCTCCTTCTCAGCGTAACCCCCGCGCTACGCACGGCTGCGATTGCGGTAAGAAATATATGGCGTTTGAAATTGAATTCAGCTGCAGTAAGAGCTAATTGAAATCGATCAGCAAAGGAGCCCGACCAACGCTCAATTTCCATCGCTAATCCCGTTGTGCAATAGCAGTTTGATTTGATTCCACGAGGACCGTGCCTGCGTGCCCTTACAGTCCGGGTCCCACTAAGTCATCCATTGCCCCCCCGGGCGGGGCGTTTGTGCAACCCGGTCGGGTAAATTTGATTACCGACATTACCGACTCGGAATCGAATTAGTATCGAATTTCCGGCACATCGGGGTAACACCTACACCTGTTTGGTTCGGCTTCGGCTGCATCCCATTGGCGCGCGGCTCGTTTAAGTGAAGCAGGCGCGTTCGCAAGATAAGCAAATGAAGCGTTAAACAAGCAAGTCAACAGTAACATCCTGCCGATGGATGGGATGTACCGACGCGAGGGAAAGCTCGTTCCGTTCCGCTGCGGCTCAGCTGAGGTCGCGGGAAAAATGCTTTCACGTGAGCCAATTGCAACAGTGCAATTGTAAGGCTCCCGTCCGCTGTTTGCCGTGGGATGAATTCATTGAAGAATTAATTACGTCCCGATTCGGCGATACTTTCTAGGGAGCGTAAGGGAGCACTCGAAACCCATCTGTCAGCTTTACTCTGGAACCCAACGGAAGCCGTCCGCTGCGAAAGGTAGCAAGCGTATGCAACGTATCCTGCTTGGAACCGCTGCAATCGCCCGTTTTTTCCATGAATGAACCTCTTTCCGAACCGGTTTTGCGGTCAAGGATAGCAATCGCTGCTTCCACATGAATGAACCGGACACCTTCTGGTGCGTGCGTATGGGAGAAACCACATTAATGAAGCACACGGTTCGCATCTTCATCTCTTACTTTTCCCCTTCCCATTTTTTCCCGCTCGCGAGACGAATCACACGGAATGAATGAAATTAATCGACTGCATTGATTATAAATCCCACGGTGAAACAAAACAAACGTCGTCCCTGGGACGCAAACCTGAAATTTTCGGCGCCCGTCCCGCCGTAGTGAATGTTTTGTAACGCTCGAGGAGGACCGTGTTTTTTTTTGAAAGCAGGAAAAAATATACCGGTTGCGCAGCATAAATTAAAGCCCCGTCGATACTACCACCGCTTTACGGTGGTTTACGTTTCAGGCTGTTTCAGGCTGTGGGGTGTGCGAGATGGGATATATTTCATTCATTATCGAACCGCTGCTAGGCTGCGTGGAGCAGTGATAAGATTCGCCAGCGTTGTCGCCTAAACCCGGCCCAAAAGAGGCTAATATGCAAATCGGAACGTCCACGGAGCACGGATGAAAAATGAGATACATATAATTAAATGGGCCTAGCAGTGGGAAGCAGGAGTTTAACATATTTTAGTTATTTATATATCTCACAGAGCGGCGGTTCGGCTGCGAAATCTTTCCGCTTGAGGGTTGCCTCTTGCATTGCACGGTCCTCGATCGGGTGCTGTCGACTTTCCGTGCCCGTAGACGTCATTCCACATTTCGCAGCGTATCAATTTTCATTGTGATAAATCTATAAATATTGGATCATCTGACAATATTGATGACAGTTTTCTGCACCGGCGCGTTTCGTCCTTGTTTCATTTATGCAAAACTCTTTCACTGCTGCAACACCAAAACAAAAAAAAAGAATCATGCCGAACCGAATGTCTTCAACCGGTGTCAGGCGAATTCGTCGGTTTCGGCGGAACCCGATCCAAAAGACACCGAGCAGCACAACTGTCAAGAAGAAAAGGATCTAGGACTAAAATGGCTGCTGCTGGTGGTGGTGGTGCAGCCTGGAGATCAAAAATTCTCTTGGACAGCCCAGAAACACTTTCCAATCAGCTTCGGCGTGCGTTTCGGTTTGTTTGGGCTGCTAACCGAACGCTGCAGATTCTCTTTTTTCCCTCTATAAACGTCACTGGCTGGCTCGGCGGCGGCGCGCTGGAAGAAAAATGGAGTAAAAGTTGCGAATGAATAAACTCAACCAGGGAGAGATCGGAAACGAGAAATGAATCCAAATCCATTTTGTATCGCTTTCCTGCTTCAATTTATCATATATTGGACGAAACGGGTGGGATGGGTTGTTGGGTTTTTCTTTTTTTCCACCGTCGACAGCACATTGAAGTGTGTGTGAGTGTGTGTTTTTTTCTTCTCTTTTCTACTACGAGCTGTGCATTTCACCCAGCATCTCGCTTTCATTCTGATTCATTTTTATCTGGCAGAGTTTTTCACGACCATTTCTGGCGTGTGATCGTTTGTTTTTTTTTTTGTTTCGTTGGCGGCATTGGTTTTGGGCGGCGAGAAAAACGTCGAGGGAAAACTCGCTCCTTCGCGGGCAGCAGCGCCTGTGCGGAGGTCCGTTCGGCACCGGGAGCACAACTTTTTCGCGTGGATTTGATTTTTTGCCTTTCGACTACTCCACAACCTAAAACGGGGGCGTGAAAGGTGCTGGGAGCGAGTCGCGCATCCTTTTTCGCCAGGACACTTCGGGCGAACGGAGGGAAGGGTGTTTCTGGGTGTTTTTTTACGAGCTTCGCCACCGTGCGCATATCATTCGTCCGGTGTATGACCTTTTTGGAGAGCTTAGTGCTTTTTAGTGCTGCCATTTTCAGGGCTTTTTTGCGATTCGGGCGATTCGGGTGTGTGTGTTTTTTTGTTGCTTCGCTTCATGCCACTTTCTCTGCTGTTGGTTGTTTTTTTATTTCACGTCCACACCACTTTGCTACCGCGCACTTGTGAGTTTGGCCGTCAGCTGAGGTCGGCTAAGTTTGTCCCTAGTTAGACACGCTTAAAGTTTCCAGTTGGGAACAGGCGAGCACAAAAAGTCGCTTTGTTTTTTTTACCCTCTCAAGTCTTAATAAATCCCTTTTTGTTTTATTTTTACATGCCCTCCACTAACGGCGGGGCCAGGGAGAAGAGCAAAATGGCCAGAAAAAAGCCATACGTCACCAGGAACGCTCATCGGGATCGGTGTGCGGGATGAAAACGTATATACTTATCGCTCTAGAGCCCGAAATGCAAATTGAAATGGCCACGCAACGCAGAGCTTCCGCCAACGGAAAGCTTTTACGGAAACACGCAGCCTTGGTGTCCTTTCGGTCCGCGCGCACACATACAGGTCGCAGCAGTTTCCAATCTATTCCGTGGATTATTTTCATAATATTTCCCGTTTAATATTCATTTGGAGTGAGTGCGAGAGTCTCTTATTCAAATGCGATAGGTGCTGCTGATGCTACTGCTGCTGCTGCAGGTAAACCCTGAAGAAAGGATGTGCTTCAGAGCTATTTTTCTATTCCCGGAGTGTCACATTTGCCGGCTCCCTCCTTCGCACCGGTGAAAGATAGATTGGCGCGGAGGGGCGCTGGAGTTTAACCGAAAATTTTCGCAAGAAACTCGTTTGCACTTTCGTTCGCTTATCGTGGTTTTGCTTGGTCGGGGATGGGGATGGGAAAATGGAGCATGGCGTGAACAGAAATGGAGAAGCAAAACCTGAACACGCTGCTTCCACTCTCACAACCCGTTTTTTTGTTGTTGTTGCTACCACTCCGCTGAAAAACCGGCGGCTAGAAAATCCTTAGAAGGATAGAAAGCAATTTTCAGATAATTGTGAAATCGTTATTCGCTTTGACGTGTTCCTTTTTTCCACGTTGGGTTTTTATTTTTCACCCTCCTTCTTTCCACACGAATCAAGCAATCCCTTTGGCCGGGATGGAATTGCTGCCGGTGTGCATATCTTTGCCGTGTGCGATAGATTTGTGAAAATGAATGGAAAAAAGGCGAAGGTCTTGCCAGGAACTCATTCTGGCATACATTCGATTTTCTTTGGCCGCCGTTTTCCACGTGTTTCTTTTCTCTTTTTGCTATCACCACACAGACTCCCCCCAACACACTCACACACACACACGTTCACTTCCTTTCTGACAGTTCCGGGTGCCATCGTAACACCGTCATTTAGCGTTGTCACGTGGCGATGTGGGATGAGCCGGTGGTTGAAACCCGCAGGAAGTCGGTGTCGGCGGGCGGACATGGCTATGGATCAGGTTTTCTGAGAAGGATTTTTTACACCCCACCTCGCTCGCACCCGTTGTTCCAGGCGAATTTTCTTCCACATCGCTCTGCGAGAACGGGTGCTGGATTTGCCTGCGATAGTGGGCCCGGTGGAGAGCGAGGATAAGATAAACCCGTCCGGTTGCTGGCCCAAAGCCCCGGGAGCGGTTTGCGGATGAGAAATTGGTGGGCGGATCAACATGGTGCCCGGGATAAAGGATTTTCCAATCGATTTCTAATGATTATTTAAGTACTGGTGTGGATTGTGTCGTGCAGATGTTGGGTGGGGTGGTGGTGCCACCGAGCGTTTCGTTGTGATGGTGATACTTTTTTCTATTATCTCTTATTTCTTGGTGCGGGATAAAGGGGATTTGACGTGGAAAGAACGAATTCCCATCGCATTTATCTAATGAGTGCTGTGCGGAGCGATTCGAAGCCATACGTTAGTCGGGTGGGAAATTATTGATGCAGAGAAAATTACATACTCAACATGCACACCGAAATGTCGATGGCGGCTCGATTCGAATGATATCTCTAATTTCCCAGATGTTTTTCAAACAAGTTTTTCAAGTGACGTAGGAAAATGTATCGATTTTTATATGATCACAACTTTTATTTTACACCATCACATCTCTAATCGTATCTCATTTTCGTTTTCTCTTCCCAGCTCCGCCGTCGTCGATCGAGATCCAGGGCTACAGCCGGAACGCGAAGGTGGAAGTCCGGGAGGGACAGGATCTCACGCTGACCTGCGTAGTGTCAAATGCGAAACCGGTCGCTCAGATCGTGTGGTACCGGGGCAAAACGGAGTACAAATCGGGTAAGCGCTCGGGGAAGGAAAAAAAGCAAATACATTACAGCTTTCAGTTTTGCATTTCCCGGAGTCTGGTTTTTTTTCACGCGCCTGCCTTCTTCAAAGACCTCGAAATGGGTCAACATCCGTTCCGATTGCAAAGTCGTTTAGAGAACCTTCGTGCCAACGGGGGGCGCTGCTATCTCCAGCTCGGGAATGGTTTCCGGTGTTGCGTTTATCGGAAATATGATCTCGAATGACACAAGCACGTTTTACTGTCCGTACACTGTAAGCTCGACGCGCTTTTATGTTTCGATTCGGTCCGATTGACCACACATATTGAATCTACAGTGCTCGTCGAAATTAAATGTTCCACATTCAACACTCTCGGAAGATCCGTAGAATCATGCTGTCGATGTCAAATTCTCCAAACGAAGATGTCAACAATTGTATAAAAATTGTTCTAATAATGAGGCCAATTAAATAATTGAATTTATTAATTTTCCTTGGGATTGAAGTCTTGATTGTTAGTTTCATTGAGAATCATTTGAACATATGTATCGACTATTTTCCATGCATCACTAAAATCATAGTCCTTGTTTTCAACAAAGCTTAAGGAACATGTGCATTAACTTAGTTCCGAGGGACCTCGGTAAGAACGAAAATAGTTCAAACAAAATCTGTAGGAATTCTCCAACGAATAAGCATATTTAAAACTGTTTATGAAATCATTTAATAACTGTTCGAAAATCGAACTTAGCTTATCTCAAACAATACATAGTATAACCATTCAGAGTAGCTATTACTGTTCTAAAAACAGTGTATGGGACAGAAATTATGATTCTAAAAGCGTCAGTCTGATTTCTCTGTGGTAGTTGCTTGACTTTATAAGGCCCTATTCATTCGTAAGCACTAACAATACACTTTCGACACATTTCCTGCGGTGTTCCGAGTGGCCTCATCGGCAATCACCCACTACGGATGGGCCCAACCGCAACCGGAAATGCAGAATGCTTTCGTTCTCGTTTGCCTCTCGCTAAACAACTTCGTAGAGCAGGGTTTGAAAAAAAAAACACTATTGCACTATTGAGAATAAATTCAACTTTAACGGCACGCACAGATTATTAGGGGAAAGAGCGACGGTTCTGCCCATTCTGCTCCCCCTATCGACACCATATTACAGGGTCAAACATGGACACGGGATTCGGGCGCGTGGGGTCGGGCAGCGCTGTTATGGAAATTTTTCGGTCACCGTCACAGACACATTCCTGCCGATCGGGCGAAGGGTACAAGAGCGCACGGAACACACTGGGCCGAAACGCGCACACGGTGCTTATTCGTCGGTGCTTTCGGGGTGATACCGCTGATCAAAATCATCCTGACAACTGGCGGGGACCGCCATCCGGCCCGGCCGCTTTCGGTGCGGGCTGAGCCCGGCCAAAGGGAGAATGCGGTCAGCATCGCAATAAATAACGGTAATATATTCGGAGGAAATGGCACACAGGAAGCCCGGGCCGAGGACCGTGGCGAGTAAGATGTTCCGAAACATCGCACCAGCGCTGGATGCTGGAGCTGGACCTGGAGGTTTCTGCGGTCGATGAAGTTGGTAAATGTCACTAAATAAATTATACAGTTCGTTTTCGTTTTTCTTTTTTCCTCGTGAGCTCGTGTTTTGTTATCAGCGTGTGTGCGCGCCGTGTGTGTGTGTGTGTGTGTGTGTGTGTGTGTGTGTGTGTGTGTGTGTGTGTGTGTGT
>KB672935.1:391195-408740 GCA_000349145.1 Anopheles dirus | reverse complement strand
TGTGTGTGTGTGTGTGTGTGTGTGTGTGTGTGTGTGTGTGTGTGTGTGTGTGTGTTTGTGTGTGTGGGCGTAGGTTATTGTTTGTTCCGAATCCGGGCGGATGTTCCGGGAAACTAACGCCAATCACACGCACGAGACCCGAGACCGCAATGGGATGGATCGAGCCGAGGAAAACACCTTGACACACGGTTGTCTGAAGGTGGCACACTCGAAGTCTCCGGACATGGCTTTGGTAATGCGAGTATTGTTTATTCGCCGGGTTTTTTTTTTATCTCATCAAAGACAAACTATGGTAAGGAATGTGAAAATTGTTTACCGACTGTGAGTGTATGTGCTTTCTTGAAAATTCTTGACTGAATGTCTACACGCCAGTATAAACACTGGCTGATGAGGTAGGAGTGGTGCTCGCCGGCACCGGAGCGGCCGGTCTCCATGCGCCGGAGCATCCTTTCGTGTCGTTTGCAGCGTTCGAGCGAACGTGCGTCCCTCTTCAAAGGGGACATTTTTCAAGGGTTCTGTTTTTAGCCCTAACTGCCGCCCTCCTTCATACAGAAACTTCACGCCAGATGGACATAAGCTCCTCTTCGGTGTGGATATTTTTTTTCTCGTTCTGCCGGCTCTGCCCTATTTGTACACCTTCCGAAACCGTGTCGGTTGCACGACTCCGCAGAAGCAGCAGCAGCAGCCGGACGAAAAATGAGCAAACAAAATAAATTGAAGTCCCTGCTCCGGTACATTTTTCATCACTTTTTTGACATTCGCCAGTGTCCGCGCGTACCACCGCGTGCCTTCCAAGTTCGCCTGCCAGGTTCCGCCCGCTGCGCAGCATGAAGTCGGTTCCTAGTGGAACCCGTTTCGCGCGGGGTGGAAACTTTCGGCGCAAAAAATAAGGGACAGCTGGCTCTCCGGACCGTTTTGTCGGGGGTGGCATTAAAAGGATTTTCTTTTACTAAACTGCCATAAGCTTTTCTTAATCGTTTAAAGACATTCGGGGACGCGGACGCGGTTGCTCTTTTGTTTGCGACAGCAATGTGACAGGAACGTTTTGTTCATTTTCTTTTTGTGCTTCTATTTCTTGTTGAAAGTTTCTTTCGGGTGGGGATGTATGCGATCGGTTGTAACTACTTTTGAGTTGAGACTATTGACTCGCTTCGGTGAGGTGAAAGAGAGTTTTTCCGCGTGACAAACGTCCGGATCACTATTGTCAGGATGAAGTTCTGAGCAAACGCGAAGGGCCGGTTTTCAGCCTCCCCAAGTCGACATATGAAATGTTTGCACAAGAGTCAATTCCACAAAGCGTGCACTAGACGACGCAGGAAGAAAAATACTCTCGCAATCGTGCAGGAAATGGCCCGTACTTTGGAGGGAGAGAGGGAAACAAAGCGAAGCGTAATTCAAGACCGTTTGCAGTACTCGAGGTGACAATCGGGGACCGTTGCTGCCGAACGAAACCTATCTCTCCACGCCGATGTCTGTTGATAGATGGTCGCACTTAAAAGGGTTCAAGCGATTTCAATTTCTGGTGAACGACCGGGGACATCCCGGGGAAGATCTTACCACGCCAGGGATGGATGTTGGCCAACCTCTCACCAGCGCGCTGCTCTTCGGCGCAACCGTGCTGATAGTCGCACATGCCTGCACGGCTCGCCGGCTCGAAAGGCCAAACCTAAATGATCAAAAATGGTCACACATTTTCAATCTCACCCGGGGTGATCTGGGCAGATGGAGTGACACAGGAATTCTTTTTCCCGACACGAAAACCTCGGGGACATCAGTCTTGTTTCGTGCTTCGTTCTCGCTTCGTTCTCCATTCGCCACCGGGCGTGTGCGCGTTCCGATGCGTTCCATTTTGTGTGATATGGTGATGACAAATTGTTATCCTCGCCCGTTTTCACCACCCTGCAGACCATGCGCCCGGAATCCTATTTTCATAAACAAATTTGTCACGGATTGTCCAGCGTGTCCACGGATCCGGTCCAGCCGAAGCGTGTGCTGTGTGCGGGGGTGTATGTGTATGCGCAATCGAGACGAAAACATCTCATATCCATTTTCCACGCGCCGGGGATGGGAAAGGTTTTTTTTCGTTTTCATATTCGCTGATTGGGTTGGGTTTCTTTTTTTTTCTCTCTCTCTGTCTCTCTCACTCGACTCCACATGTGCTGAGTAGATTCTCTTTTTTCCCGATACATTCCCTTCACGCCACTTTCCATTGCAAAATGGAAATTGCTAATGGATTCTGCTCTGAGCGACTTTGTTATGGTCAATACAATGCAGCTTTACCGAGCAATTCTGTTTCTATGGCAGAGATTAGATCGATAGAATGTCGTTTGGGCAAAAAAAGACGATTGAACTCGGTTTTCACGAGAACATTTGTTTTGAAGTATACAATACAAACAATTCGTTGTTGTTACCGCTGGTATCTTTATAGTTTAGCAAACAGAATAATTTCTTAAACCACTCTGAAACGGATTGAGACGACCATTCGTCAAGTAGGACATTGGCACCTTCGGCAAGGACATTGGCAAACAACGTCGACGGTCTAGGTGAAATAAATGAGTCGTATTTTCTGCACCAAATTGCGCGTCATTATTCTTGATCACGATGGTCCGAAGTGACAGAAACACCTTCAAATTCGGGCTACAAGAACGTCGAAGATAAAGCGCATCTTACCAACGGAGCCGAAACCGTAAACCAAGCGGGTGGGGATGTAAAAGTTATATCTTTCGACTTGAGATATTAAATTATCTGCTCGTAATGAACCTCCGCAGGAATGCCGGACGGAATCAACCAGACTGAGTCGGTCGGGCACGTTTGTTTCGTTCCCACCGGGGGCAAACCGACGTGGCAGAAATCTTGCTCCAGTTTTTTGTTGAAACCTTCGAGAGTCGATGAACTTTGTTAATTTTTTGCAAGCTTTTCTCTTTTCGGTCGCGCATTCCGGCATCGAATGTTTTTTCAGTGACTTCTAAGCACTCATTTCACTCACACCCGCCGTCTGTGCCTGCGGTTTCGTTAACAGATACGATCGAGAACAAGGTGACGGAAACGGAGGGCAAGCGGTACACGGTGTCGTCGCAGCTACGGATCAAGCCAACCGCCGAGGACGATTACATGGAGTACACCTGCCAGGCGAAGCACAAAGCCCTCCAACCGGATCGTCCGATGCAGACGAAGGTTCAGCTGTCGGTGCTGTGTAAGTATCTGCGTCCTGTTTCGGCTGCATGCCAGCCAGTAGACGGTGGGATTCGGTAGCACCTAGCCAGCTACGGTGACGCCTGGCATAATCAACTTCATTAGCCGGGCGAGCACCGGAGGTCGTTAGGTCGTCAATATAATTTCGCGCGCTGCCACTGCAAGGTAAATGATGTATTCCGTCTGATTTTTTTGTTGTGTGCATCGGCGTCTAACGACAGATCCTCCCGGGGAGCCCCAGATCGAGGGTTATACGGCGGGGGAGGTGCTGAGGCGGGGACAGAACGTGGAGCTTATTTGCCGCAGTCGTGGCGGCAACCCGCCGGCCCAGCTGATCTGGTACAAGAACGACGTGCAGGTGCGGATGGTGTACCGGACGACGGATCGGCTGTCGGAGAACGTGTACTCGTTCGTGGCCGAGGAGGGTGACAATAAGGCACGGTTGCGCTGTGAGGCTAACAACATCATGGTTCCGGCACCGCTCAAATCCGACATCACGCTTAGTGTGTTGTGTAAGTATACGAGCATGGGCAAGGGAAGAGAAGAACCAATTGACACCAACGGCGCCATCGTGCGTGCTTCTTTGACTCCTACCAGTCGCACCTACCCAGGTCACTATCTCGGGCGCATCGGAAGCTCGCACTGGGGACGTGGTGTCGCTGCAGTGTCAGACGGCCCCGTCGAACCCGCCGGCGGAGATAAAGTGGAGCGTCAGTGGGCATCACGTGAAGAACACCACCTCCCGGACGATCGAGAACCCAGACGGTAAGGGCAAGAGGTGGCAGTTGCTTCAATATTCATAGCGTAATAGATTCCAAATGAGGTAATTTCTTTCCCATAATTCACGCACCGCTCATGTTTTGTTGTCGTTTCTTTCGTTCATTCCCATCCAGGCGGCTGGATCACGGTTTCGAACATCTCCGTGCCGGTGGAGGCGAACAAACGGTCGCTGGTAGTGATCTGCCACGGGCTCAACATGCAACTGACGGAGAACGTTATCTCAACGCACACCGTGAACGTGCTGTGTAAGTGTATATGCAATAATCTAGTTACTGTGTGTATCTCAAGGCTCCTCTGTAAAAGATTTGCTGCGCTAGTTTCTGTGTCAAGGATGATTCCGTGTCAAGCGAAGGTTTCGCTCGAATTTTGCCTCTACGACGTCCCGCATGCATGTACATTAGCCTTACACGGTACCACAAATTAGCTGGAAACCAGCGGGTACAGGGTAGGCGAATGAAAAGATGTCGGAAAATTAATTTATCCGCAATGCACTCCTCGCGAACGGTAGCGTCGTACGAACGTGCGGCTGTTAATGCATCGCGCGTATGCTCTGCAGTGTTCATGAGATTACGGTTTGCGTAACGAATTGAATTATTCATGTTGATGTACGACGCTGGAACAAAGACCACGGTGATGAGCGTGTTTGTGCTAGAACAAATTATCGTTTTTTCTAGCTTTGGCGCAATATGAAGGATAGAGGTTTTTTTAGTGTTAAATTAAATTGAATGATTGATTATCAAGAAATAGATATTTCATTTATCTTTATGCATGTGCTGGTGGAAAAGAACTGGCGAATGTTTAATAATCTTGAACTTACCCTCAACCAGCTTTACATAACCTGTTTAATCTTGCAAAATACCATATTATACGACAATCATCCAAAGAAAGTACTCCATAGTTAGACTTCTTTTGAATAAAGTTTCTTTTACGCCTTAACAAATTTTCGATGTGTTCGCCATTTCTTCGACAGTGCCCCCAAACCAACCGGTCATTACAGGCTACACGGAGGGTACGATCATCGCTGCCGGTTCCGTCCAGCGGCTCCAGTGCACTTCGACCGGTGGCAATCCCCTGGCCACGCTGACCTGGTACAAAAACGACAAAAAGGTAAGTCAATCGGCTCGGTGCACAAATCACGCCCGAGACTTCGAGTTCGGCTAGGGAAGGAGACTGTTTGCTGGGAAGCGTGGATAATATGTTGCGACTTTCTTTTTTCTTCATCGGCTGTCCGGTGGAAGGTTTGCGTTTCTTTGCTTTTTGTGTGTGCCCTCGTGTGGTTAACATAGTTTACATCATTCATCACCGAAAGCCCGATGGTGTTTGTGTAGCTTACAGCTACCGCAACAGGCTCCGCCAGGGACATGGACAGGTGCCCGCTACCACGTGTTGAGCTTTCCTGCACGTTGGCTATCACCCCGACCCAGAGGCGGTAAAATTCCAATGTCCAAACACACATCCATGCAACCCACTGGCCGGTCGTGCTCATGGACGCGCACCGTACGCCCGGGAAACCCGCGTGGGAGATTTAATTAATTTCCGCAAACTTTGCCAAGCGTCGGGCGGGTGTGTGTGGATGTGTGCCCTCGTCAGTAAATATTTGCTCCAAAACCGTCCAACACCCACCGTGGTTGGTAGGTTGGTTGGGTGGTGGGTTTGTTTTGTTTGCAAGCGGGCTCCCGGACCTGGGATGGACAATAACTAGTGGTGGACCTGGCAGAATAGTCGAGCATCTTTCGAGTCCTGCCGGGGATCCGGGGGCTCGGTTTGTGAATGATTTTGGCTCGTGTGTCCGTGTTTCGATTACCATCCGTCATTTCGGGACGGGTTTGCCATGTTCCCGGGGTACGTTTGCTTCGTTGGCGAAAGCTTTATGTATCAGCATCAGCCATCAGGACACCGGTGGCAGATACTGGGTTCTGGGTGACATGAAGTTTCCGGGGAGCAGTGTGAACGTTCAATCACGTTTGGCTGGCCTAGATGCATAAATATTAGTTTACAATTAGAAAGTTCAACAGGAAGTTTTCTTCAAAATACGTTTCCAATTTTTACCTCCAACAGCTCAACTCGCCCGCAAAGACGACCGACAAGTCCGTTTCGTCGGAAATCTCGATCCTGGTCAATGCGACGGATAATCAGGCGAAGTACCGTTGCGAAGCGCACAATTCGGCCACCGAAATACCGATGTCGGCCAGCAGGACGCTCGCCGTAAACTGTAAGTAGACCGTAAAGCCTCTACGCGGGATTCTCGTTCCTCTCGCTGTGCCCAGGCAAAGGATTTAACTTTTTTTCCTCCATTTTTTCCTGCGCTTCTCTTCCCGCTCCCCAGTCCCGCCGGAGACGGTGAAAATCAAAATCATACCACCGGAGCTTAAGCCCGGTATCGAGGCGACGCTGATCTGTGACTCAAGCTCCAGTAATCCGCCTGCAACGATTTCGTGGTGGCGCGATGGCATCGCTGTCGACGGTGAGTGTATACCGTAGCGCATCAGACACACACACACGCGGACAGATGCATTCCTTGAATCCTTGTGGTGACTTCGTTGCGCCTGAACTGCTGCAAAACTCATCATACGGGGGGTTCGGGGAGTCTATCTGGCTGTATCTCTGTTTGGAGCAGCGCGCTCTATAAACATGAATCGTTTTAGTAGTTGTTTCTTTGCCGCGTTGGAATGTGTGTGTGTTCCCTATCTCTTATCTTCCCATCCCTATCTCGCCTCGACACAAACAGGCATGAACAACGCCTCGAAGCCCGGTCTGTGGGGCGGCTCCGTTTCGTCGCTGGAGCTGAAAGTGAACATCAGCCAGGACATGGACGGCAATGTGTACACGTGCCAGAGTGCGAACGAAGCACTACAGCGTAATGTGCACGAGGCCATCAAGCTGCAGGTCCTATGTACGTATACTGTGCCACTGGAATTTACCACCGGTTTTTTTTTCTTCCTGGTCCACTGCGAAACTTATTTCCACGTATATATTCCTGCTATCGTTGTGTATCTCCACAGATCCGCCCAAGTTCAAGCCACCGCCATCGTCCACCGTTGTTGGCGCGGAAGGTGAACCGTTGACCGTTGCTATGGTAGCGACTGGCAACCCGATGTCCATATCGTACACCTGGACCAAGGACGGCCTACCGATCCTTTCATCCGCAGGTACGCAAACTGGGTTGGCAACAAGGAACCAACAACGAGTACACAAAAAAAAAAATGGCGGGGAAACCCGTGCCAAGAACGGACTGCGTGACTGCGCGTCCGCGTACCCACTGTAATCCCTTTTCCCTAATCAACGAAATTAATCTGAGTAAAACTGTTTCATCCTCAATCGTCCACACTCGACTCATCCGCACGATCGTACACATAGGTGCACAGCGAATCGTCTCCGAGGGACCAATCCTGAACATCACCCGGCTCAACCGTAACGATACCGGCATCTACACTTGCGAAGCTGTCAACTCCCAAGGGTCGGCGATGATTAATATTTCCGTCGTAGTTGAGTGTAAGTACATGAATCAAACTTTGTCCAACTCCATCGCTCGGTCACGTTGCCATCGCCACCGTTTCCAAGGGGCCCAACCGGGCTCGCTGTTCATCGGATATTTTCCACGAATGTTACACACGGTTTTTCGTTGCACGTGTGTGTGTGACAAGGGGAGAGAGGGAGGGGGCGTGGTGGTGACACACGGGCGGTTCTTACATACGTACGCATTTGTCATCCGCTTTGGTTTGGGTGGCCGGTGCGTCCGGTGCGCCCTAGCCCGAAGCCTGTCCAATATTGACCCTACCACTAACGCCGCTCCATCCGGGAGGGGTCCTTTTTCTCACGATCACGTGCGCTCACTGCTGTGTGTGTGTGTGTGTGTGCTACCCGTTACACGGATCAATGCCCGGGACCGGGGCAGTTGGCAGCTCGAGCTGCAAGCTAGGCTCCTGCCTCCCGCGTATGGCAACGGACAGCAGCGGGTTCGTGTATTGGGCGTGAAAGACAAATGGTTTTCATTTGGCCTACCGGTTGGGAACGCAAACGGTTGGAAGTGAAAAAGATTTTCCGCTTTTCTTTCCAACATCCCTTCCTCTTCCCCTCCGCCCCACCAACCGGGAAGCAGTTGTCATGTGTTGGGAACCGGTGTCCGGTGTCCGGAAGCATTTATACGTCAACGGTGCAAATAAAAATTTATTACATTTTATGGATTAATGCATCTGCCGGTGGACATTAATCTGGATGAAATTGTCTACCATAACGGACGTCCCCGGGCCGTCGGCACCCGGGTATGGCAGAGTTTTGTTCACGAAATAAAACAAGCCCGAAATGTATTTTTCGAAGCACGTGGACCCCCGTGTGCACACACGGAGGTTTGCAGGACGAAAAAGAAAATAGGATGTGTTGATTAGTTGTAGGCTTCGAAGAACAAATCTTTCATCCTAACAACGTGGTGAACGCGGCTAGCTCGGCGAGATGTGTTCTTTTCGGTTCAGTTTATTGGTATTTCAATGTTGTTTCCCACTCCGTTTTTCATTTCAACAGATGGTGCGTCGATACAGTCGATATCGGAGAACGTTACTGTCAGCCCCGGCGAGGAAGCGATGCTGTCCTGTACGGTTGAAGGTAGGTGGTTGTGATTGGACATGTATCTTGTCTAGTAGAGAGCTTATTGCCTTTTTTGTTAGTTGAATAACTCGAGTGGATCGTCTACTGTTGAACAACAATTAATTGAGATTCGGTTCTCGTGACACTTTTGCGATAAGGATCGATTCCCAAAAGGAGTTGAAACAAAGGGGTTGTCTAAATATAATTGGAAAAGTCATCTACCAAACAGAGCCGCTAAGGATCGATTCTAGACAAGGCTTTAAAAATAGTTATCTCTCAAGCAAGATCGTAAAAAAAAAATCGTCGAAATATATTTTAAATGAAATGATCCTTAACCAATATTAATTTGGCCATTTTTAAACTTATTCAACGAATCTCAATCAACAATGGATTATTCTGCATCATGACTTATTGCGTTACTCTTCACGTTGGAATGGCTCAGTTATTGGTGCCTCAGTTTTATGTCGCGAATGGATAGTATGAGCGGGATCATTAACGGTGGTTCCTTTTGTTTTGTTGCTTTCGTCCGGTTAGGCAAACCACTGACGGAGGAACACATCCGATGGGAGCGCATCGGGTACGATATGACCGTGAAGACGTCCACCACGTTCGCGAACGGGACGAGCTATCTGCACGTGAAAAACGCACGCCGCGAGGATGTGGGCAACTTCCGCTGTATCGCCGACAATCGTGTCGCCAATCCGACCAGCCGTGATGTGTTACTAATTGTGAAATGTAAGTACCCTTAACACGAGTTGGGTTGGGTTGATGTAGATTTCGATGCTGGATGTAGGAAGCCTTTCCAATATGGATTTGTTTAAAACGCGTACCGTTCGCGTTCGCTACTCTTTCTGCCACCCAATATCACAGTTGCACCGGAAATCGACAAATCGCCCGTGATGCTGCGTGCGGCCGCCGGTTTCGGTGAGCGGGCCCGATTGCCCTGCCGTGCACAGGCCGCACCGCGTCCCAAATTCTACTGGTCCCGCTCGGGCCAGGTGCTGAACGTGAATCAGTCGGCCAAGTTCTACGTCGAGCAGAAGCAGATTGATGCGCTAACGTACGAATCGATTCTGGTTGTCGAGCGCGTTGCCTCGAACGATTACGGCCTGTACGAGTGTATCGCCCGCAACGAGCTGGGCAACGTGAAGGAGAAGGTACGGCTGGACGTGACTTCGCCGCCGGATCCACCGATGAGCCTGAATGTCTTGAACGTGACGCACGACTCGGTGACACTGGCCTGGACGCCCGGGTTCGACGGGGGCATGAAGGCGAACTACCGCATCCGGTACCGGGAGGTGAACAGCGATCGGTACTGGTACGAGGACAGTCAGCCGAACTCGTACAAACTGACGATCGGTGGGCTGCGCATGAACACGCTGTACGTTTTCTCGATCATGGCCTCGAACGGGCTCGGTTCCAGCCGCTACCTGCCGGATGTGACGCGCGCCCACACGAAAGGTAAGTCATACACAAAGTGTAGTAACTCTGGGTAGTTGGTGATGTGTAGCATAACTAACCCCCTTATCTTAATGCACTGCCGCGTTACGATGTAATGAACTCTCTGCGCTGTGATCGACACAATCACCAGACACGCCACCATCACAGCCGGCCTCCTCGTTGGGAAGCAAAACGGCAACGGCTCAATCGAGCGGCGGCACCATCGGGGCGTCCGGTATCGTGCTGCTAATCGGTGTCGCTGCCGGAATCTGTCTCGTGCTGCTCAACATCATCCTGATTGGATGCTGCATCCACCGGCGCACGGTCCACAAGCGCATCAAGCGGGGTAAATGTCCTTTACGCGTGCACATGCCGAATCGAATGTATTGTGCTCGCTCGTCGGTCTTGTCGTCCTGCGATGCAACACCCTCCATTGGAGGAAGCGTTCTTTTCCATCGTCTTGCGTTCACGTTCCGGGATCGCAACAAGCTTTGTCAACAATCGGCAGGGAGCATAAACCTTCGGAGGAGGGGCAATACTCTAGAGAGTGAATTCGTCAAATCGTCGTCTTTGACGGCGGGGTTCTCTTGGATCCTGAAGGCAACGTGTGGTACGAGAAAGGAATCTATCGATCCATCAATCATCTTCATCATAGCCATCCATTTCAAGTGCATCAACGCGCAACACTCTCACTGCAGAGCGCCGCAGCTAATGATGGCGACAGCACCCCGGGTTCGATCGATACCAACCGTGCTTCCGATTCCGGTAACGCACCATTAGCCACTTGTTACAAGTAACTACGGTTCTTGTGTATTTGTTCGGGAGGGGAGAGAAGACGGAATACGATAATGATGCAACTCGAACGACACCCGCGGGCTGGCGAGCACAGGGAAGGGTTTTCCACCGTGGAAAACGGTTTCCGATGAATGGGCTGTGATGATGGTTTTGTGACAAGTTAACAAGAACCCATCTGAACGCGGCATCGATTTATTCATCTTCTGCGACGGCGAAGAGGAAGTGCAATGGAATCGCAGGTTTTTCCCTAAAGGATCTATTTGCAAGCTCGGTCTAATCTTTCCTGTGTCTCATTTCATGGGATAGGATGATGATGATTGGATAACTTCGAACGCAGTTTGCTACATTGTTGAAACAAAGCGTTTTCCCTTTTCGCAAAATTCTTAGGTGCGCGTTGATACTGCGAGAGACGATTGTAGATATCACAGTCACCTTCTTCTGTAGCCTTATAACGTGCGAAGGTTTTGATAAAGTTTTCTTTGATTTGATTTACACAAGTTGTGTATAATCGGAACCGGATGGGTATAATGTATACAATTTACAGTCATCTATTTTTTAATTTAACTAAACACTTGATTTTTGTTGGTTTGTTTTCTTCTGTTTTCTTTATATTTTCTATTATTCAACATCCAATTTTATTGGTTTTCGTTTCATCACATAACTCAACTTTGTAGTTAGTTATTGTATTGCTATTGTTGTTTAAATAAAATTTAGTTATGTAAGCTATTAATTTGTGTCAAATGAATTAAATTGGATTTCTTTTATGTTTTATTTTTGTTTCTTTCCACGACTCATTGCGTTCATGCATTATTCAACATTGGCGAAGGTCCCTGGGTAGATGCTCCCGAGATGGTACAGAGCGCAGAAATCCCTAGTTTTGTTATATTTTGCATTGCTCTCGCCGCCTTGTGTCTGCTGGCGGTCAATGCAGGTCTAGTTATCTGGTGTATCATGAAGAAGCGTGCCAAAGGTAAGTCTCGGATGCTTTACCATAGCTAACAATTATTCAGCGGACACGAAACCAATCCCAATTTGGCAGCTAATGTTTTATTTGAAAAATCTAACAAATCGCTATGTTTTTATTTGCTAACTAACTGAAAAAACTAAATTCAAAAACCTCTTACTAACCGTGCGGGGCAATTGTAGTTCTTGCGCGAGAGTATGTCGTTAGCATAGAACGGAAAAGAACGCTCCTCCGAAAGTGTTGCACGCAAGTGACGACGAAACGGGCTGTGTGCGATTTTGTCACGTTTTCTCTACGTTTGCCGTACTAAACGTCATTGCATTCGTTACAGGCGAAACGCTGTCGAGTGTCTCGGAAAAGAGTGACGCTTACTCAACGGACGCTAATCGTCCTGACTACACGGTAGGTGCCTCTTAACCCAAACAGTCCAGTCCCGAGGACGGGCGCGGGCTTACACACGAGACACTAACGTGTTTCCTTTTCTCCTTCCCACGTTCTGCTCCATTTTCATTCCACGCTCATCTCCTTTGCGCTGCACCATCTGCCGAATAACTCATCGTGATAATGATCGATTAACAGGACGACACTACCAGCAAATCCGCTTCGACATATCTCGTGGAAAACGGGGACATGCCGCCGCCTCGCTACCAGAAGGAAGGCACGCTACCCCCGTATCCTAACAATATCAATGGAGGTGGGTCTTACTTTTCTTTCTGTTCTAGTCATCTAACGAACTGAAGTTGCTCAGCGCGGTGGAAACACTTTTGTTTTCGATCAGAGTTTTTGTTGTGGATCGAATAATCTTGGGCAAAGTTTTTAATTTTGACACGTTTGGCTTTGATTTCGTTTGCGCAAAACGCAGCTTATGCGCGTACCTTGCCCCATCCGCGGCACAATCCAGTGAACTATCAGCAACGAAGCCACGACGATCAGATGATCGAACGCAGCAGCTACGTAACAGCTCCGTCCCCTGGACCACCGTTCGATGGGTCCTACTACAACATGAACAGCGATCGCTACCTATCCTATCCGCCGATGGTACGTGTCTAAAGTCTCGAATCTTGCACAACTTCTGCCCCTGTTCTGCTCGATGATCTCTGACGTATCGCCCTTTACACTGCGCGTATCTTTCACACTATACAGCAGGACTACTCGGCAATGGAGATGTCCACACCGCCACCGCCGGTCATACCGGCACTGCCCAAGAACACCGGTACGCTAACGCGTACGACCCGTCCGATGGTCCCACCGCCGGACGTTACCTACCACGCGCAGTCGGTGGTGAACGAAAGCTCCTCCTCACCGCAACACATGAGCAGCAGTCTGAGCAACGCCGTCATCGGGAACGCCGGCCCACCGCAGGCACCCGTGCCCGCACCGAAGCCTCTGCAGGGAATCCTCAAGGATCCGAAGCGCAACAGCAGCGCCAGCAACAGCAGCCAGCACCAGCAGCTCCAGCACGGGGCTCAGCTGATAGCGGTACAGAATCCCTCGCCAGTGCCGCTCGTCGGGGGCGTTCCGGGACTTCCCCTGGTCGGAAGCACCTTCCTCGGGACGGCCACCGGCAGTGGGTCGATCGCGGGGACGGGTGGATCAAGCCTTGGCAACAGTCTGCTGATCGGCACGTTCGACCCCAGCAGTACGAACCTGAGCTCGTTCAACGCGTCCTTCGGGTTCACCGATGCCGACGGACATCTGGTGTAGAGGTCTGAAAGATCCTACGGCTACGATGCTGCTACTCCGCTTTGCCAAAACCGACACCATCGGTAACAACAGATGTAATTTTCTCAAGAATAAGAAGGTAAGTGTGACCCATTCAGCATTTGTTTCTTGTTTGCAAGCGCGGCATTCAAAAGCCTTGTAATATAGATTGATTTTGATGATTTTAATGTCATGATCGTATGTTTTTGTTCCATCCCATTTCCATTTCTTCAGCGTGTTTGAACGCTGTGTTGACTGTGATAAACTTTGCTAGCATAATGTGTAATTACTGAGAAGGGGCCTAGGATGATGCGGCCCTGTTAACTGTGGGAGCTGATACCGACAAGGAAACTTTCCGACGCAAGGGTGGTTTCGCTCTGTTTGGAGAGCTGTAAAAAGAGGATGCGAGGACATGTCCGTATCGCATTACCGATCTTCCGGCAGAAGGAGAGCGAACGAAAGAGTGCGTGCGTGAGTGAGCTATGTAAGTAGCGCATTTTTATCGATACACCCGGGTGTTGGGAGCTTACTGGGACGGAGGGTGCATTCTCAATATTGTTGTTTGCATCGTTCTGGTACCGTTTCGTCTAGAGCTCACATTTACGTTGCTCGGTTGTGACAGAGGAAAAGCATCGCTATAAAAGTGCGTAAAAACAGCTGTAAGTACTCGAATTCAAAACAAACAAAAACATTAAACTATAACGAAAAGGAAAAAAACACACACAAAACAAATCAAGAATCTCAAATGCTACAATCACCCGTGGGTTGTAGCGCTAATATACATACATCTATAAATAAATATATATATACATATTCACAATTTAAAGTACTAAACAAAACGAAAAAAGTTCATATTCATATATATAAAGCGTGAGAGTTCGAGAGTGAGCAGTGTGTCGGTGAGCGGGAAAGGGGACTGCAAAACCGAGCTAAGCTAAATGGAGGTTGTTTGTAAATCAAAACAGCGTATGGTAAGAGTAACCGAGCGTTCAAGTCAATAGTGAGCGGATGCTGCATCATGCACAAGTAACATTCAGCTCCCCCTCATCAACGCTTACGTGGTAGCGGTTATTTTGCAAAAGATAATCAAAAGACCCGCTAAAGCGCACTGAAAGCGCACTTTGACATTAAACAGACAAGAGCTAGCATCCAAACATGTTAAATCAATAAACAAAGAAGTGAACAGCAACATAACAATCGGAACGGAACAGAATAGCTAAACCATAGCCGACCCGCTGTTGGATATAGTGCAACGAGTGCAACGGGCGAAGTGACGAAACAGTGTACAAATAAACATAAATCAAATTAAACAGGTCGGGTAAGGATGTAAAAATAGGACACGATGTAGGCAAACACGGGAATAGGAAAAGGTTCAAATGGACAAGACAAGAATAAGCATAATATGTAACGCCGTAGCGTGTAAGGAGCAAACAAAAACGACAAAAAAACTCTCTAAAAACACAACATCCAGTACTGATTAATACTTATGAAGCTAAGTCTAATTTTTAAATCAAACAGTAAACCTACTGAGCTAGTAAAATTGCAAATGTAAAGTCGAATGCAGTAACAAAACGAATCTCTGATACCGAATTAAATACTCACTCGTTAAAAAGGCTTCGAACAGGTGCCGAGGTGAACTGCGAGCAGGAGGAGCATCGCCCAGACCGGCATTCGAGCGCGTTTCGCTAACGAATATTTTAATTTATTTTTACTACGTATCGTTGTACAATAACTAGTAATAACTACGTGCTACCGTTCGTTTCCTTCGTTGATAGTGCATAATTTAGCTCCTCCGTCTCTCCTGTGTCAAACGCTCATGATTATACTCATCTAATTCATTTTACCGCTGATCTGATCTGATAATTCATAACCAAAGGTAAAAAAACCAGTGCGTCGTGCTTCCGGACGGGTGTACGCCTGTTGCGCGATACGAACGCGACATAAAATCTTTATCGTAAGGCATGTTTAGGATATCTGTTCACGGTTACGACGTCCGACAAACGGTTTAGTGAAATAGTTTATTTTCTACTTCAGGTAGTACGATTAAGCATTTAAAATAAGTTAATAAACTTCGAGATTTTATAATTAAATCACCATGATCATGACGATGGCTTTGTTCAGTGTTTGGTTTTTGACGGTTGCGCTATATCACCATGGGTTTTTTAAACATAGATTCAACTTTCCGAGAGTTATGTAAGTATTTCAATATGATATATGCTATATGTTTTGAACGTTGGAATGTTGCTACCGCTGCTACCTTTTCAACTACTACTTCTACTATTACTTTTGGTACCTTTCCTACCATCTCCACTATTACTTATATTACTAATATTGCTACATCGTATACTAATAATATTGCTAGTGTAATCACTGCTGAATTCCGGAATTATATGGGTTTTATTTACTGCACTGATGTTTTTTGAAGTTTTACTGAAGGTTTTGGGTTAGCCATGTCCAGGGCGACCGGTGGCAATGGACAGACTGACAATTCGGCAAATGACAATTTGGAACAATGGTTAGATTTGCGGACAATGGTTTTGTCATGGACTCTACACTAGTAATACTAATACTGAACGTGCTTATTTTGCTACCAATACTACTACTACTGCTACTTCAGCAAGCTATGCTGAAACTACTACTACAACCTCTGCTACCACTACCCCTGCTAGTATTGCAACTGCAACTATTACTTTCGATATTACTGTTGCTACTCCTGCTATTGCTTCCGCTATTACTACCATTACTGCTTCGGTTCTGCTACTGCTACTGCTATTACTCTACAATTGCTTCAACTGCTATATATGCTGCTACTGATACACTTCAACAACTGCTACTACTGCTACTGCTACTACTACTACATCTGCTACGGCTACTGCTAACGCTACTGCTGCTACTACAACTACAACTACAATAGCTACTACTACTACTGCTGCTGCTACTGCAACACTACTATTACCGTTTATACTATTACAACATCTGCTATTACCTCTACTACTACAACTATTACCACTACTACTACAATTACCCCACATACTGTTACCCCTACTATCACTATTACTACTGCTACTACTTCCACCATTGCCATCACAACTACTGTTGTTACAACTACTATCAATGCTTCTTCTACTACTAGTAACACTGCTACTAAAACTGCTACAACCACTACTGCGACTGCTACTTCTATTAATAGTAGACTAACACCATTGATACAGCAAATGCTACTGCTATTACTATTGCTACTGCTACTGCTACTGTTACTACTACTACAACAACTACTACAGCTGCTTCTACTACCGCTACTTTTTCAACTACTAGTTATAGTTAATGTTTTGAGCCAATGGCCTCCATGTCATAAGGGGTCAAGTACCGATCCTCCAAGGGTTTTCATAGAGTTCATCGTTTAATTATCGTTGCTGCCCCGCTTACATCTGGAATCTGGGCCCGTACCAAAATCTGTCCTTAACACTTATAGTCAAATGGACCTAATACTCCGTTCGTGCAAATCGAGGTGTCAATTGACACCTAGAAGGCTATTTTTTGGGAATTGCAATTGGCATATTTTTACCAGTTGTGCGCTAACTATTCTAGATATGTAATCCGCTGAGGTAGGGTCTCAAACCTCTTTCCGTTTACTCTCCCGGCTCCCTCGAGTTAAATCGCCAAAATTTGATAAACCTTGAAAACTATACAAAAACTATGCAAAAACTCGTTGTATCTAATACATTGTATCCTAGAAGTTTATGGATTTTAAAATGTTTGAAAATCATTAAACGAACTTTGCAAAAATATAAGGTTTTGAGTGAAAATCGTTTGTTGATATATCTAACCGTTTTCGAGTTATCGAAGCTGAAAGTTGTAAAAATGTCAATTGACACTGTAGGGTACGGCCTACTCCGGGACAGTTTTGGTAGGGGAAGGAAGGGAGGAAGGAAATCCAATCTTGACCGATGGACACGCCAACAGATCAAGACTGGGGGGAAGGTGGGTTGGAGTCAAAAAACTATACTTGGCTTCGAATAGGCCGGAGAACGCTGTAGAGTGTCCCTTATTGGCTACCCGCTAGGGACCTTTAAGGGATTCTAGAGCTGAGGC
>KB672935.1:327317-385315 GCA_000349145.1 Anopheles dirus | reverse complement strand
ACTTATCTCAACCAAACTTTATTTTTAGGAGGGTACTGATTGCCTATCGGCATGCTGCGCGAGCGATGGATAATGTCGCATACCACATATTTCCATACACCTCTTCCTATGGTCTAGCCCTTTCAAATATGTAACCGTTTTCCCTTCAAACATGGCCGATGCTTTCGGGACTTCTAGATAGTTCTAAATTTACGATTCTCACTTTTAGACCTAGAGGGCGCTACCGACTACTCCCCATTTTATGTGTCATGCATGTTGCAGACCTACTAGGCGCTAAACAGTATGTTCAATTTCCAACAGACACCTTTTGCAAATGACACGACAGACCACAGAGGTAGATACTCAATTCCGAGGCCCTTTTTGCCTAGAATATATCAACATTATTGTGGTAAAGATGAAGGCAAACGAAGCTACTGAGTTTTCTACAACATTTTGTTTCACAAATGATGTCCTCTCTGGATTTTATGTTTATACTCTGTTTGGTTGAGCGAATTTGGTCTCAGTTAGTTGCGCACCATTGACTGTTTTAAATGTGCTCGATTCGTTATTCGCAAAAATCTTCTTAAACTTCAATTCCATGGTACCATATTGATAAGGCAGGCAAATCGGTTCATTGTTTAAATTATGATCGATCATGTTATTGTTCCAATAACTTGCAAATACGCAACCCGACCGGGAGGACGGCATGTTTAGGTTTTAATAATTTATAATCTCCATTTAATTCTCCAAAATATGCACGAAACATCTTGCAGCTACGGAGCGTGAACGGCGTGCCATTTTCCAGCGCCTCCAAGCGCCCACGGCAAGCAGGCGGTCCGAAGCGTTGTGCGCTAAAATTAACCACGGCCGCCCGGGCGACAGGCAAAAGCTGTTGATACTTAGTTTGCATAAATTGTTATCGGTTTTGCACGTGTAGCCATTTCGCTACACGGCGTGATTTGTTTCTCCACCCGCACATGGTCTCGATCGTGCTGGATAGCTGCTGCTGCACGTAATAATTTTTACCGATCGAAAAACATTGCATAATGAATGGGGCGGAAGCTTCGCGAGGACAGGGATGTTTTAAAGCGACGCGAAAGGACGGCCAACAGCGTGCTAAGTGCTTCGCCGGCAGCCCCACCCGCTTGGCTCTCGGGTCCCCTGGGTGCAGACGCGGCTTTAAAAAGAGGTGTTTTCGCTACCGAAAGGCGTTGGCGGAGGGGGTGGTTTAAAGGCGAATGAATAATAGCGGGCGCCATGTTCGGGCACCAGGGATCAACATGGTTGTGCATAATTTAGCCAAAATCGTAACCCTTGAACCGATCGACTTATGCGCTGATGAGGGCACATTTGTCAACCCGAGGATGGTGGGGGGAGGGAGGTGCTGGGAGGGTGTGCGTGGAGGGGGGGGGATGCGACGAGGTGTGGGGTCGAAATGTAAAGTAGCGTTTGCACACACACAAACACACACACACACACACACACACACACACATATGGGCAAACGAGCAAAGATTATGAAGAGCCTCCAGCTGTGGCCCGATCAGAACTGCTCCGGCGGAGCATCGCCAACCGTCAGTCAATTAAATTCTCCACTCGCCCGCGACGCCTCCGAAGGGCTGACGTTTTCCTTCCAATTGTGCCGGTTGGCGGATGGCGGGTGCCGAACCGGAGACGCCCGTCCCGTGGACCGCGCTGGACTCGTAATTTGGCCGGACTGTGCCGCAGATCGAAATCGTTAATAAGCGCGTTGCCGTCTCGGGCACGTCGCGGACGCGCGGGCACGATTCAACCGCCAGCTGACAGCCGACAGCAGGAACAACAAATTCATAAAATTATATAACATGAATATTAATCAGCTCCTATAGGAAAATGATAATACCCGCTGCACATTAATAATGATAATTCAATTTATTATTTATGACCGCTGATAGTCTGTTGGTTTTCCGCTTTTCCTTCCTGTGCGGATTTCCAAAAGTGTGTGTGTGTGCGTGTGCGAGTGCGTTCGAGTGCGTCAGTGTCGACGATTTCTGCGTCGCGTCCTAGTAATTTTAGGGCCAATTTTCTCACCGACACATACACGCGCGCACACCTGAGTTTGGTGGGATGCTCGCGGGGGATTCGTGCCGGCGCAAACCCTCACCGGAAGCTCGCCCTGTCGGCGTGTGGGCGCACGGCCGGTGCCGACCGGAAACTACAGCATCCGGGCTCTTCCTATCGCTCTTCCGGTGTCGCCCTGCGGTCTGGTGTCGATTTGGAGGGTTGACCTTTCGCCCTGCGATGGGTTGGTGGGTTGGGCGAAAGTATGAGCTGAATGCAAAGCAGTCCCATCTGTCGGGCTCATTCGGGACGGTTGGGTTTGTGCGTTGAACGTCTTCATACGTGTCCATCTTTAGTCACGTGGTTGGGTGGTTGATTTTTGTTCTGTTACCATTCTTTTTATACACTAGTATGTATCTGTCTGTACGCTGGGATACACTGTTGTGCAATCGAAGGTTTGCGTTTTTCGAGGGTAGAGGATTTTAATTTTGAACAATTAAAATTCAGAATAATCCTACCTTAATTATGCATGTAAAATGATGGATAATGTTGAAAATTTAAGATCAAAATGTATGAAATATAATTAATGATGATTATTGCATGTGAGAAACTTACTTATTTCGTTGAGTAGCTTACATAGTTTAAAAAAAAACAAAATGACAAAAAATCGTCAACTCAAACTTACTCTTCTTGTATCGACCATCACTAAAGTGCATACATTGGAATCAATCAAACGAACTATGTACAATCATTGCAGGGGCGGTCTTGTGGTGTAATGATAATGTTGCCGGTCTTCAAACGGTTGTACCGGTACCAAAATCTTATCAGGACCGTCTCCTGCTAGAAAGGAGTGAGTAATCGGCTTTGGTTATTCACATGAGCCTAGTGAACCGTTCGATAGCAGACATGGTCGCACAAGTCGTTACGCCAAAAACGAAGACGAAAAGAATCGCTTAAAAATCATACGATTAGAGATTCTTGTATGTAGGTTTGCTTATGAATCGAATTATCGACCGAAAGTTTGACCTTGATCGTAGAACTCTATCAGCTAGTGATCTGAAGCTGGCACACTCGAAATAATTCCTGTACATCCAGGGGATGTGTGTGACCTTCATAGCAGCCGTTCGTGTTGCGGGGGGCCGCCATGATTGTTCTGATGTGGTAGATGTTCCTAGGTTCCTTTCGTTGCAAGTGTTCTGATTATGGTTTGTAAGACTTCTTCCTCAGCCACCTGGGTCGTCGGTTAGGTCCCTGACCTGTCTAGTTGATTAGTATTCTCTGGAGAGCCAAGACTTAAAACAACGCCCTAACATAAGTTGAGACACTGAAAGCCCCCTTCTACTCAGGTTAGCCATATCATCCATCCTCCCAAAGGGATGAGTTTCCCGAGGTATGCCTAAGGTCAGATATGCGGAGAGACTTGCTACCGTTTTGTACACCGGGAACATTTGAGTAAGAGTTAGTTACCCAGATAGTTTAGACCGGTATCCTGTTGTGTAAATACAGGAGATTCTACAACTAAACCATTGGGCAGCTCCTTGTTTAGTTCTACGCTAGTCATTTCTGAACGTGCTTCATTAAATTTTATTCAGTGTATTTTTACTTGTGAATTTAGCTTAGTTCTACAATGTGCTAAATATTTGACGATATACAAGTTTCAATTTGTTTGTTGCGTTCTTTACAATAAGTAAACAATCACCATAAAAACTCTACTTACTTACTTACTTATTTACTTACTTACAGGCGACTCAAGACAGGTAAAGTTTTAGACTAACTCTAGTAGTTCCCACCAACAACTCAGTTTTTGCCTCGTTCAAACGCGAAATCGGAACTTTAATATAAACTAAATATTGAGTTTTATATTGTTTCATGAATGCTTTACGATATTTTTTCGCAAAACCAGAAACCACAATCGCTTCCGAGTGATGGCTAATGGTACACATTAGGTAGGCGCGCCCTATCGAGAACGAATTGCATCACACCACATCAATAAGCACCCATACGAGTTGCGCAAGCAGAACGAAGTGTCTATATTTTCTACCCTTGGTAAGTAAATTGAAAATGATTCAGTGCGTACCTCGGTAGTTCTAAGTGCGAAGGAGTTACCCCATCAAACGAATGGGGACAGGCTGCAATGCCGCTAGTTCAGATCCCTGTCCTAAGCCGGATTGCCGTCGTGTTTCCACCTGCGTGTCGTGGTACAGTTTCGGTTCATAACATCGGTCCATGTTTGATTGCGTCGATGGTGTTCGGCTCGTAATGTGAAAAATGATACGATAATGATTTGCAAAAGTGTACCCCAAGGAGCCGTTTCGACTGGACGCGATGGGAGTTTTTCCACAATCATTTCCACGGACTATTTCACCCGCCACTGCCGCCGCACACCGGTTGCTAGGGGTATGGCGACCAAGCGCAACAGTTCGTGGAGTGGTGGAGGAACGTTGCCATGGAGTAGCTTGCTCGTGTGAAGAAGAAATGACGGCTACTTGGATACACCTTTATTTTGGAAAAGGGATCAGGTCGTTACAGTTTATTCGGATGATGTGTGACTTACGTGTTTGACAAGATGATTAAGCGCCTCGAGCACACGGTCCGCAGACGTATTGAAAGATGGCAAGGAACATACAGTGTCGGACAAAACAATAAGCTCATTCAATCTGATGAGATTTAAAGTCAATAAATTGGCATGCCAATGTCGATAAATAAACCGTAAACTAGATAAACTCTCCAATCGGCAACAACCTATCCATTTTTTTATAAGTCCCTCAAATCGCAATTTTGTGTGCTGAAGATCTAAAATAAAAAATCTTTTGGTAGCGACCCAAATAGATCCCCCCATACCAAAATTGATACATCACTGGAAGCCAAGTTCGGCAAATGTGATGAAAATACTTACCATCCATTCAGCAGCAATTAAAAATTGTCCTATGTTATTATTGCAATACCGATAAGCTTTGATCTAACGTAAAAAACATTAAATTTCAATTTAATCTGCTTGACCGTCAAGCAACTGCGTGAATTCGTTTTCCAGTGATGTATCAATTTTGGTATAGGGGGGGGATCTATTTGGGTCGCTACCAATCTTTTTTATATTTTGACAAATTTAACAAATAGTTTAATACGACTAGACTTATCATGCTTGAGGAACACAATAACACATTTTTAACACATTTTGGTTGGCACTAACAAGAACTTGACAATTTTTGACACCACCAAAACTAAAAAAAATTAAATTTAGTATGTTTGAGTGTACTGTTTCGGACTCAACACTATTATTGTGTTTATGTTATGATATGAGCGTGATAAAATTTGAGCATTTTAAATATCAATGGCGGAAATGTATAAAATGTATAAAAAATAACCAATAGCTGAAGCTTATGGACGGCTGAAAAATTCGATTCGAAAGCACGCATCAACTTGGAGAGAGACATTTTAGTAGCATTAGCAGCATTTTTCGACGCAGCTAGATGAAATCTACGTGAATGTTAGTATTGATTGAAAAAAATCATTTTAAAGCGATTGTATACGCTCTTAACTTTATCACACAGATATTTTCGGTTGTATCGGTTTTGTATCAGATAATCAATCAGATAATCAACTCGTCAGGCTAAAACAAGGCTTTCGTTCATATATATGAAATACATTCTTGAAGTACACCCATATGAATACGTAAAGAAACTGTAAACAAACGAATCACTAACAAACTCATTCTTCTCTGTTTCGAGAGACTATCGACGTCATGAACTTTTCATGAAAAATAAAGCTGCTAAAACATTTCTGGCAAGACCAACTAAACATAGCCTAGAACGGTACGAATCGATTCGTGCAATGAGCAGCAGGTTTCCTATTTGCCTTTGTGACGTTCTCCATTTTCGTTCCATTTGCTCTGGTCGTCAGAACCTGCTGGCCTGCGGCAGCTCCATCGAGCGTACATACTGGTCCGCAGCGTATCCTGTGCCAGCATCCGAGACACACATTTGCGTCCGACGGAACTCATCATCGTCGCCGTCGTCGAGTGGAAGACAAGCAGAGAATCTTGAACCGCCTGCACGAATGTTGGCGCTTGGGCAACGTTACGTGAGCGTGGACGGAAACATACGGAATGAACGACGACGACGACGCCGACGACGGGGAAAGCTGAATCGTATTTATTCCTTTCACGTGCATCTAAATAAACCAACGAACGAGATGAAATCGTTAGCAGCACAGTCCATCGTCGGTTCGTTCAATCGTCTGTCGGTCGATGAAGTCAGAATGAATGGATTTGGGTGGTGCATGGGTGGGAAAATCCGGGCCGGGAAACTTCACCAACGCCGGGTGTAATGGGTGGCGGTAGTAAAGGATATCTAGCTGGCTGACATGCTCGGAGCAGCGGACCATCGGGCCGTGCGGCAGGGTAAATGGTAAAATAATGACACCTGAATCGTCCCGTTTTCGTCCATAAGTGAGCGAGAAACACACAGGGCTTTGTGCGGTGCGGTATTTTGTGTGACTGAAGCTGGCCGAAAGTCCTTTCGGTGCTGCGTTCGCAACGCGACACGTTCCAGCCCATCAGGCCCGGGCATCCTTCGGTTTTGCCCGGGACGAAAGGGGGCCCAACAATGGCGCAAGGTACAACGGCACCACCGGGGCAAATGGCGCGAAACCCGATGTGGGAATTGGGAGCTGAACGGTTTGGTTTTTTTTTCCTGCTAACGTGTCCCTTGGCTTCGTCTTCGGCACGGTGGTGCAATGGGCGGAAAATAGCGGTGAATATATTTGCAGTACAATAAAGCCGGTGCGGAAGTGAAATGACCGTGGGAAATTGAATTTCAGCATTATCATTATTGGTGATTACCGATCTGGTGGATTTTTGTTGTCTTTGCTGTAAATAATTATGAGACGCAGGTGAGACTGACGTGAGCTGAATCTGATGAGTGAATGGGGTCTGTCTTCAAGAATTGTGCACGTAATAGTTACTAAGTTTTGTGAGGATTAAACCAAACAGTGACATCTATTTCACTTGTTGTCTTTATTAAATGTCCAGTTGTTACTAGTACCAACAATCAAATAATGAATACTTTCACAATAGTGCCAAGGATATTTATGTTGATATGTAACGCATGGAACGAATATTTACTATTAATTCTTTTGAATCCCAAGTTTCTACTTAGGAAAATGCATACTCAAACTTTAAAAGTTCTGAAGTAAAGTGTTAGTAAAATGCATTTTACCTACTCTTTTTTTGTAAAAAAAAACTTTCGAAAACAGAGAAAATGGACTACAGCTTACCATAGTTGAATTTACGAAACTAATGCAAAAGGATGTGCACATCATCTTGGTTTATTTGTTATTGATTTTAATCCTGTAAAATCCCAACGCGTACATCCATCCAAAGCCATGTATTGGCCTCCCTTCTCCAAGGTGAGAATAACAAACAGCATTGCATATGTCTTTCCTTCTCTTTTTCTCTTAAAATTAATCACTTTGCTGTAAACAATATGATGTAATATATAAATTGCAGCTATAACTTCTATCTCAATCACACCACGGTGGCAGAAAAGTCTCCCTTCAATCAACCGTTCCGGAATGAGCATTGCAAATATGGAACTGTCTCAAACAATCGTACCTACGAGTTCATTTTTTTGCTGCCTCACGTTTACTATTACGATGATGAAGCACGAATGAAACATTTCGTAAGCAAAGCACTGATTATTCGTATTGAAAGCAAACGCATCCCACACACCGCGCATCGGAACCGTGTTCAATGAAAAACGTATCATTTATTTGAACAAAGAACAAACAATAGAGATGGTTGCGGATTAAGTGAATACAAAATACGATCAGCTGAGCATCACACAGGAACGAAGGGAAAGCTAGTTCTAGTTGATCATCCGATGACGAGCGGATTTTTTTTTAACGTCACTGTTTAGAGGTGAGAGCGATTGGCAGGCATTTGACGAGTTTGATTCTATTCTATAATATAATGATACTACAATGATATTGTTGAATGGTTTTCTATCGCTACAATAGTTGAACAAACTTTTAGACTAGCTGTTCAAGTGACGGATTATTCTTTTTATTGTATTAGTATCATTTGATCCGAAGCTCGCTTCTTGCATTTCATACCTCACAAATGTGTCATGCCATGGAGAAAGGTGAAGCTTTCCGACCAAGTACAGCTTAATAAATAAAACAACAAATGATTGCCCATCATTTTGCTCCACGTTGCTCCTACCGGTTCCTTCCGAGGACGCTCGCAGCAAACTTTCAACGCCCAGGCTGATGCTGCTCCTTTTCCAAATGCCCAAAGCTGTAATATATTACACGTAGAATGATCGAAATCAGCCTACTGCGACTGATACGGAGCTGTTGGCTGGCTTACTTGGGTGGGGCCGTAAGAACGAATAGATGTTACGGACTCCCATTCGAATAGCTTCCGCAGCCGGCATTACAGGAAACGTAGCACGCACCGAGGATGATTCTGGTGTGTTTGGTGGAGAGCTTCACGGTTTGACGTACGTGTAGATCATTCCGAGGTACGATATCGTGACGGTTCGTTTTATGATTTATAGCAATGGAACAATGGAATTGGCAAACACCTTTGCAATCAATTTATCATTTTTCTTTCGATTTTATTGTTTACGGGCTGCTCCCCCACTCCCACCTGAAGCACTCCCATGCGATACCATGCTGACGGCTTCTCTCCTGGTCTTATAGCGTAAACAATGCACGTTCATCATTGTGTTGAAATGACTGCAAGGATGACTATTTATTGGTGCTGAGAAATCGTTTGAATATGAGAAAAATAAATCATCAACATTTAAGACGTTAGCAAATTTAGAGTAAATTTTGACTATTTTGAAATAAATTCAAGGCCCGTACGATTTGACGCATATATGAATTTTAAAATCGTGTTTATTTCTTATGCACTGAGCGCTGTTAATCAAACGTCGTTTGGTAGTGTCTTCCGTGAGCTTCATGTCGCATTGAATGTTATCCTTCCAGTTTTAGATACAAAGGATGCAGAAAGGATTGTTTGTGAGATGTAATATCTATCATTTTGAAACAAAAAATGTTCAATTTCCATTATTGGATTTGGATCACTGCTCAGCTATACTGATAGTTTAGGCCGGCAAGTGTTATTAGTCATAGGTATTTGAGGGTTTTTGAGGGATTCCAAGCTGAATCAATTGTAGAACGAGATTTTTTCATGCGTGTATCATAACAATTCGCACTACATGATCACATGTGTTAAAATCTTGCAATAAACGATGTATCCAACATATCAAGTCCACAAGCAGTTCCATTTTCAATATGTAAATTGTAGACTAACAAAGCTGTTTCAGTTGAATCTACGTAATGCTCTTCACTCATTAGTTTTCTCAAGTTTCTCATTAATTTTCTGCTTCAAATTGCGAAATTCATTCTCAAATGTACGTATTTTCTTCCAATTTTCAATAGCTGTGGAAATGGGAACCCTGCACCGATTATTTAAAGTTCTTTAATTCGGCGTTAATGTACAAAACCGAGATATTCATGATGCCTCATGCAGAAAACAAGTTTCCATGGCCTTTTAAAAGGTAATCATAAAATAATGCTTCCCGATTTAGTGTAAGTCTATATCAGAGTTTTGCTGGCAACAATCTTAGCGCAGGAATTAGCACCTGAGTGTCGGAAAAGTGTTGTGGGCACACATTAGCTGCACCTCGGGTTGCACACAATGCAACCGGCGCTCGCATCCCTAGCACGCATACCTCGTGCACTTGGGTCCCCCGGTAATCCCCGGTAGCCATGCTATTAGTTTACATTCACACACTTTCGTCGAGTGGTTCGTCCGCCGGCGAAAGCTTCCCGGGCTACTAGATGTTGTTCATAATCGCATTTCGCAGCTTTTCTGCATCATGGAAGCAATTGCTCGTTACCCATTAGGCGTCTGAGTTCTAAGTGGAACTCCCTGCTACACACACATTCCCAGATTGTTCACCAATCTATCAGCAGAGCAGAAAGAGAGAGAGAGAGAGAGAGGGAGTGTGAGAAAGAGAGAAAGAGAGGACGAGTTGCAAGTTTGCACACGATGAGCAATTTGCATCTTGAAGACGCTTCACACACGGATGCTTCCAGGAGCGCCCTTGCACAAGGCAAGTCAGCGAACCGTACGTACCGTTTCCCTGCACATCCTCCACGGTCCCGCTACCACGGCGCACAAAAGCTCCCGTGCTCGGACGGAGGAAATGAATGTAGCACACATACCGTCTATAAATTTTCATCTCGAATAATGCTGGCGCCTGGTGTGTATTGTGGCAATATTTGCAAAACATTTCGCTCGTCCCTCCCGCCGAACTCGGGTGCCCATGGATACGAAACCCGGGTGCCCATGGAGTCCACTCACGTCACTGCCACCTTCGGCCCGGTCGGCGGTTGCCCTGCCCCTGTCGACTCACGGTCTGGCCGACTTTCCTGACCATTTCGCATTTGTGCTTCAAAACGCAAACGTGAGCAAAGGTTGGGTCGCTTTGCGTTCAACTTTTCGCATTGCTCACGGGCCCGGCGTGGAATGGATGAAATTCTGCAAAGCGTTGGCTCTCATCAGGTCCTCCTGGTATGTGTGCATGTGTGTGTACGTTTTTTCACGGAAAGAGAGCGAGAGAGAGAGAGAGAGAGACAGAGTGCGAAGAACTTTGCAAGGGACATCCCTTTCGAGAGGATTTCGCCGGTGGTGTGCCTATGCGTTTGCGCGAATCGGTGATTTTGGTGACTTTACAATCGTCCTTAGTGAATCCTTCAAATTCACTCCGACCCACTGCTTGAGCTACCGGTTCCGGTGCGCATTTGTGCTGTTTGTGAGCAGAACAAGGATTGAAAAAAGTATTTTTGCCTTAGCACTCTCGACTGCGGCGTCGCGAAGGACAATCGAATGGAGCGGAAATGCAAACGCAACGACTACACAGTACGTATACGGCTTGGTAAGCCTCGAGAAGCACGGAAGATGTGGCCATAAATCTGCAGTAAGGACGAGTGGAACCGTAGATAGAGCATGAAAAAATGCGTTCGGCTTCACAGACACTCTCAGCGCGATGGGGGGAAAACAAATGAAAGAAACCCCCGGCCTGGCATACGAGAGTTATGGCGAGAAGTAAAACCCGTCCTACGGCTGACGGGGTAGGAGAGTTATATTCGGCACTTTAAAATATTGTGGCGTACTTCGGCTCTTGCAGCGGGCAGGGCACCAGGCCGGTGCAACATCGCGTCGCCAGTCCAGTGGAAACCGACCAGAAATGATTGCCCTGGCTCGGCGCCCGATTTTCGGCCTGTACCGGTGCTGGTACCTGCACCGAACCGGGCCTGGCCACGTACCAGCGCGGAAACCCTCGACCTCCGGCCCGGCGGTCCTCGGGGGCTAGGCCGTTTGACGCCGGGCTCCCGGGTACGAACCTCGGCTGCATCTGTTTAAGCATTTCTTTTCATGGTAAATTAATTTGAATGATTTTGCTTGTGAATTCAATTAAATCTTGGAACGAGTTCAATTAATTTCAGCTGCGTGTGTTTCGCTTGTTTCGCTGCCTTCGGGGCGCGCGGCCTCCCGGTTCCATTTTTCGCCGTGCCGTGTTCTCAATTACTTTTTGGGTTTTCTTAGGATGCTCCAATGCTCAACACGCCGGCGGTACTTTCGGGGGTTATTTATGCGAAGCACTACGGTGAAGAAGCGGGCCTTCGGGAGCAAATGCGAAGACGTTCTTTTGCTAAGTGGGTACACTTAGTGGCTTAGGACAGGGTTTCGCGAGAGGGTTCGCAATGTATGCTGTCTTTTAATTTAAACTTCCATACTTGGTGTGAAGAATGTGTTTATTCACACACTATTGCTTGACAGAGACAAACAGTCTCCTCAAAATTAACAGGATGTATTTTCATTGACACTTTTGAGTAATATTGAGGCTAAAGACTTTTCTTAAAGAAGGAATGAAAGAATGTAGGTGATGGAGTTATGTATTTATATTGTCAAACGTATATTGGGTGTATCAAAATGTAACGCTTTCTAGATTTTATGATTTTTTATTTGTTTTTTTTTTTACCCTGATTGAGAATGATGGTCAACAGTAATGGTCAAATGGATAAGAACGTTTAAACGAGCAAATTTAGTTTCAATTGACAGCTATAAAAATATGTTTGACATGGTTTAACAAACTTTACCATTTTTTTTTTCACCAGTTGTGAGATAATTTTTCTAATGTAATAATCTGTTCGGTGTCTAACCCTGTATCGTTTTTTTCCTCTGCTGGTGCTAACAGGTAAACATAATGTTAAACAAAAAATATTGAAACATACAAAACGGTCAAAAACAAATTTTGGATCCGCTCAGAATGGTAGAAAACTTATCATTATATTGATCTACTGGTCAAAACACAAGCTAAATCTGCTCCGTTAAGATACCTCCCAAGTCTTCTGAAAATGTATTGTCCGGTCATAAAACAGCGAACATCATGGAAAATCAATAGTGTTAGCAGATTTGTTGTCTTGAATTAAAAAAAAATGCTTCAGTAATATATATGATGTTGATAGCTTTGAACGTTTACGAACATTTGAAGCTCAAAGCAACAAAAGCGTCAATTGACACATGCTTAAACATGAAACTCAAAACCTTATGAATATGCTTGTTGGTAGATTATTTAGCTAATTTGTGCGAATTTGTGGAAAAAAATATACTTTGATACAAATATACCAAAAGTTTTCAGATTTTTTACACAAATTTACACAAATTCAGTTTTTTTAGGTAAACTATTTAAATTGATTGTGGCAGTCGCTTATGAAAAGTGAATTTTAACATTAGTTTTTTAAAGCTATTGCTCTTTTTTTGTTATTTTCGTATCAATTTGTTTTACATATATGCTACGTTTTTAGTGTTAGGCAATAACGCAATGAAAGTAGTCTAAAATCGATTGCATTCTCCATGATGAAACTTTAAATAATACAATTAATAGTATTTTTCTTGTCTAGGTCAATCATTGGCAATAGGATGATCTATCAACTGTAAAAATTCGAGATTACATAATGGTTCCAATGAGGCCACGAAAGATTTGACAGACGTCAGTTAAATTAGCGAAAATTTATCAACCGATTAGAAATATTGATACTGTGCCAATAGCTCACCTGCCAATAGCTAGACCATAGCTCGAAAATTTCATAATTGGAATATTAAATCCTCTTGTTAGATAACGGTTCTATATCGCACATATGCGAGTTCCAAAAAGGCACGGTTGATTAGCATGAGCATGCGGAATCAGAATGCGGAGACTTTGCCAGCCGGAGCGTGGTGCGGTAGTATAACGAAATAATTACCGCAACTTTCAATAGAACATTTTTCCATCTTCCACTGCACACAGAAACACACACACACACACATGAGTGGTGGGAAAAGCTGTCGCACCGTATGCACCGCATATGTGCACCCACCGAATGCATTTGAATAAAGCACCGCATGCGATCCGTTGCAACATTTCATCCTCGCCGCTTCCCCGTATCGCAAACATGTCGTTAATGTTAGTGCGTTAGAAGAAAGAATAACAGCTACTAGTTCCCATCCCCCCCCCCCACACTTCGTCCGATTGGGCTTGTGTGCTTCCACCCTAAAACACCCGTTGACCTTTGCCCGCCGCCCAGAGAAATCGGTGCGTTATGCCGAGAATCGGCATCCCGGATTAATTCATGGTTTATTGTTTCGTGGTCCATTAATATTGACAAACGAAACAAAATGGTGTGATTTATGGCGGGCAATTATTAACTAGGGATCGGCTTCGGTCGGCTTGCGTTCGGCGCTCCGTCGAACCGTTTCCGGTGAATCCTCTCGGTTAGCGACGCATCCACCGAGCGGGTGCGTTGGCGATCGGATTGGCCACCGCGCCACCCGGTGGCCGTGTTGTTAGCGCAATCGTTTGATAATTCACACGCATGGTTTGGTTTTGTGGGACAGCATAATGCACCAAAAGCGCACCGGAATGCAAATGGAATGTAATGGCGCAATATGAAGTGGCGAGCGTATCGCCTCGCAACGGCCCGGGATTGTGATAGTGTTTAGATTGTGGTTGAGCCGTGAGCGGCGGGATGATAAATCAGCCAGTTGGTTAGGGAGTTTGGCGACGGATTTCGGTAAACCGATGGCAAATTTCACTGTGCAGATGGATAAAATGGACCGGCTACTGAATTTATTTCGTTGTGCGTGGAATCGCTTTGGAATCGTTCATATTGCCGTACGCTTCAGTTGAAATGTTTGTAGTTCTTGTGGTGTTGATAATTAAGCCTTTTATAAGTCTAATGCATGAATTGGGCTCTCGGAAAATCGTATTATTTCTGCAAAAAACAACATGCACGGAGTATTAGTATCAAATTAATTCCATTTGTAAATGTATGCCTGATGAAAAAGGAGAAATTCATATTTCAGTTCGTGATTCAAGTGACTGAAATCGATTTGATAATCTCAGTTTTTGTTTTAGGTAAAATACTAATTTAAATGCGCTTTGCTCTGCTGCTATCAAACAATTTTATTAATACAAACGGGTAGTTAACTCCTCAACACAATCAACGATGTGTATGGCCACTGGTTTATCAGACTATACGAGTTCCCAATTCGCCAATTTGTTTTGATATGATATCAAAACCGATTTTCATTCGGTATGAAAGAAGTAAGTAAGCGTAAGTTTACTACCGGAAAAATTAAAAAAAAGTTCACTTCCAAAGGTTCTATTCTAATTATTGTTGGAACTATCCAGTTGTCGGTTTGAAATAGTTTAAAAGTAAAAAGTTTGGTTTATATTTCTTTCCACATTTTTATTAGAAGGACCTCATTAGTTATCGATCACTTGATACCGTGGACAACTTTTAGCTTGCAAAATAAATCTGCGCATAAAAAAGGTGTGCAAATTCATCAAGTTAGTGTCGGTCACGACTGAGCTGGTCACTACGACCACATCAAACACGAATGTGATCATCTTGTTGCGTAGAGTGCAGCTTGACGGACTTCCCACGCCAACGTCCACGACAAAATGGAAAAAAGTGCCTTTTTTCAGCTTGTTTAGTTTGGTTTGATCAAAGCGAAAAGCGCCAGAGCATTCATTAGTCCCGGTTTCGGTCGTGTGATTTGGATTTATGTTCCGGCCTGACGCGGTTAGCACCTTCGTAAAGTGGGCTGCCACCGACGACTTACACCATCGCCGAAACCAGAGAGCCTACCATATATTACTTTAATATGATTCTATCTTCGGCCGCCTTTCGGTCGTTTCTCGGCTCGACAGTAAATTCATACCAGCCAACGCCACTGGCTGGTCCTTTCCATGCTTGCGGTTACCGACGGTGACCGAGCGTCCCCCCATTCGGGCAACCTTTACCACAAAAAACCATCGCAGTGGTCTATAGCGGCAGGACGCTGCCGACAAGGTATACGTCCGTTTCGTGCGACCAGGTCCGGGCACCGCATCAGGAAGTCCCGATCTCGAGCGGCTCGATGACGACGACAAAGATGATCCGGGCCACCTTGGCCTGGAAAACCGGAACATAGAGCTGTAAATTAATGTTAATTTCGGTACACCATGCCATGCGACAATGGGTGGAGCGACGGGGCGCATGGAAGGTGGTGGAACGGGGGTGTGCTTACCACAGCGTCTAAGCACGCGCCGCCACACATACAGGCGTATGCTTCTCGGATTACACATAAACAGCAGGATATCGGTTGGCACTTGGATTCGTTTCCGGTGTGAAGGCAGGAAATTCCTACAGGCAGAAACCATCCGGAATGCGGAAGTCTAAGCTGATATAGTTTATGATCAAATAATGTTCGCTACGAATGAATTGAATATGTTGATGTGAATGGAGCATTATAATGAATGATAAATCGCACGACAATGATGGGAAGTGTGGACGTTGAAATCGAGCTTCAAAACTAGTTGTCATATTTTTTATTTATTCATTTACAATTGAAAAACCATGTGCAGCTTGGCCATATGTGGATTAAAACTTTTGGTTAACCCACTTTTGTTTCCTTTTTTATTCAGATTCTTTATTCAACCGCGAGGTAAATGGTATAAAAACGCTGTAAAATGTAAAAGAATGAAACTTAACGCTTACCGCCAAAGGTGAACTCCTCACTGAGTTAGTTGATTTAGGCTTTGAACAAAGACAAACATTATCGATGTAAAAATAAATTGTTTTAAAATAAAAAAGAAACATTGAGATAAATCACAGCTTCTGCAATTACCTACTAGCAGAGCGGTTTGATGCTTTTTCAAAAAGTACTAAATATTAAGGGCAATACTAACACTGACGGTTTCTGATCTACTAAGATCGCCTTATTAATCTGTGGGGAACAACAATCAAATCAACTTAACAAATATCTGACGTCATTTTAATTCGGTTTAAATATATAGGTTTTGTTAGAAACTTAGACTTTCATAATCGACTCTTATGTAACCACTTCCTATGAACACATATTTTAAAGTTGTGCATCAGAAGCGTTTCTATGGTGATTGCTTTTCATATGTCGATAATTTATTCGAAAAAAAAAACAATCAAACAAAACTAGTATGACAGGGTGTTCTGGCAATTGTCAGTTGTCGTGTGAGATTGTCATCCGTAGTACCACAACAAACCCTGTTTTTATTTGATATTTCATGTTTAATTTACACATTCAAACAAGCTTTACACTTTGTGAAGGATTTACCTTCATGATTTACACAGCATTGATATAGATCGAACATGTTAGTCATGTAGGCCATGTTTAATCCAAACAAAATAGTGTTTTTTGTTAATTCCTTGTTTATGGAGTGAGACCTGGAAGATATGGACAAACGTCCCAGAGATAAATAAATGTCTGCCAATGCTTCTTGCCACTGATAGACCAGCAACTCGACACGTCGTCACACTGTTAATGATATAAATTAGAAGTATGTTTTTACTAAAGCTTTCCTGGTAGATTACAAATAATACAAAAAAAAAACCTTTCAGAGTCCGTAAACCTATCTACGCCGATGTTTTAAGACAAATGGATGTCATCTAGACTTAATTTGCATACTTTGCAGACAGTCATAGGACAGAATTCTGTACGACACCAGATCTAACTAACACCAGATAAGCAGATCCTATGCATAGAAAAGCTGAACCCTAATCAAGGGTAATATTTTGTGCATTCCATATTTTGCGTGTTTGTGTTTGTTTTAAACATTTTAGATGTTAGACCATCATTACGTATCTGTAACTCTTGCTAGGTCAACTCAAATGGTATTAAAGGTACAAGTTTTGTCATGTGTAGACTGGCAACACTACCAATACCATCTTTTCGTTTCATCATAACCTTAGAAAATAAAATGATTTTTTTATTTGTTTGAGTATAAAAACACTGTTGTTTATTTTTGGGTAAGTATAATCTGTGTTTTATCATCTGTCTTCTTTTTAATAAGCTTATGGAATATCACGGTGTTCTCTCATACAAGCATTCTATTTAATACTTTCCTTCCAATAAAAGCCAGTCGGATCGAAATACACGGGAAGTGCTCGTGCTGGGTTGTTCGGTTTTATCTATTGCCATTGATGATGAGTATTGCGGACACGTTCGCCGGTATTCTCATTACCACGAAATACCGTCAACTCGGCAACGGCCAGAAATTGCTCGTTTTCCTTTACCAGCACCAATATCACTGAAAGCTAATGACTGTTCCCTACCATTCGATTCTGGCTGGCATCATTTATTTTGCACACCTCAATGGATGCGATCCATTCGGACTACATTATTGAATGCAGTTTGTGCGGCCAGGGCATGGTTCAGTGCGCTTCTGATGCATTGCAGCGAATGCAATCAGCTGATAAGCTGCTGCTCATGGGTTAACAATGCTAGAGGCACCGTTTGAGCGTTAAATTTTTAAGATGCTTTTGCTAGTACGTCGGTTATAAATCTTTGTCGGTGGCCTCATTAGTCACGACGATTAATGCTAAGAAATCATTCCATTGTGAATCGAAACCACCTTATAATTCATACTATATTCTTCCGGATATTTCAAACGTTAAACATTCATATAAAGCTTTCTTAAGAAATAATGTTCGTTGAGGTTTTGTTTCAATAAGTTATTCAAGTGAATCTACTTAGTTTTCGATAAAATATTGAGTGAACGTTTACAAATAATTTAAAGAATCGTCAACTTGAATTCTTTTCAACGGCCAATTTTATCACCAACGCTGATTACTCAATATTCCGCAATGGCTAGTTAATCAGCCGAATCGATACCGGCAAATGGCATCATTAGTACAGGAAGTGTCCCCAAGTGCCAGCTCCGGCCCGTCTTCAGGCAAGTGATCACGGTTCGGAATAGCAAATCAAACGTAAAGACAACGGCAACAAACGGCCATGCGGTTGACCTGCAGTCTCGCCGTCGCACGACAGTGCACGAAGTTTTTGAAATTATTGTTCGAAATTTGGAACTTGAGCAATCCAAACACGTACCGTCATCATCCCCATCTTGATCATTTTTAAATGATGGAGGCGCATGGTGCCTCACTGGAGGCTGCCTGGCGTGCTACTGGCGCTTTTTTTTTCTTCTTTTTTGCTTCTGCTCGTACAACATTTGAACTGATAGCCAAATCAAGCGTCCAGAAATTGTTGGTCGTGTTTGGCTCGTCGATTGCTTGGCGCTCGGTATGTGGCCGCGTCGGCCGATTGGCCATCTTGTGGAAATTATCCGATAAAAGTTAAATTACGTTAACGTAGCCACATATAAATTTTACGCCGCACTGGTCCAAGGTGGAGGCTTTGCGCTTGTTAGCGATTTAATTTCTTTCCGACCGTCGTCTGTCACGGACCACGTATAGGAATGGGAACAGGGCTGCGGAAGCGATTGCCGTACGTCGTTGATGAATTTCGGGGCGGATCGCTTATTAGATCACGTATCTGGCGAAAAGCTAAACACGTTCCTTTTTCGATTATTCTCATTATAAGGATTTATGCTGGAAAATGCATCCCGCATAGATACTGTTCATGGATTTGGGAATCATTCATGGTTCATTTAATTGCGTTGGTTGTGGAGCATTTTAAAGTGAAAGCCAACAACGAACGATGGTATTGAGCGTTTTTTTTAATATTATAAAACCCTTAAAAATTAAAAAAAAATGCATCCATGAGTAATAAATTAAAAAAAACTCTATTCACCCTATTTGGCATTGCATGAATAAATATTTAATTTTTTTAACATTTATGTTTGACAAGAAAAGCGAATATTTTCAACGATTATTTTGTAATGTTTATTTCAAGTTCTTGCTTTTGGATTAAAAATGCTGCCATCAATCCTATTCTTTGTTAAATGCAGAGTAGCAACCAAACTATTATCTTTTTTTTTAAATACATTCTTCGCATAATTCCAATTTATTCCAATATGCTAGCAGCTCGATGTTCTAAGAGGAACATTAGCAAGAATAAAGCTTTCGATGGTCGGCATGGTTTTATATACAATAATATGAAGAAAAAAAGAAAAAAAATCCTTGGATAATGAAGAAATTTAGTCCAACCTTTTCTTACCTAACTCACTTCAATATCTTTACCTTAGTTTATAGAAATCACGAAGCTAGCATTAAATAACATTGGAAAAAACGAAACAACAAGTTGTTTTTACTAACCAACAAAATTACAAACAACATCAGTGTTGATTCAGTGTTGAAATGTAATGAAACCCTTGTATCGACAACTGGTAAGGTAATCAATGTGTAAGTAAATTTTAAGTTCCTTAATTGCTGATTTTTCAATATGGAAGTGAGTTTGACACTTGTATATGATAATGGCAGCAGGTTTAACAACATATGGACCAGACAGACGAAAAGCAGCGAACAAAGTGCAGTGACGAAACTGATTTTTAAGAATATACAAATAAAAGCCTCCCAACATTCCTGTTCCCAAAAATCCCAACAACATTCCTGTTCTCCACAGAAATGATCATAGTTTGAGCAGCCTCTTATTATATAAATTTTTACTGGAATTTGATCCGGTAGGTGATACGTTCGATCACCTCACCATAAATTGTTGAACGTTTTCAACTTTTAATGAATTGTGTATGGTAACTTATGCAACATTGTGATGAAGAATATCGCTTCTCAGTTTTGTCAATCGATAAACAAAGCAGTCTCGAAACTCAAATTGTGTATATAATTCGAAAATGGTATTCTATGAATTTACATAGACGACCGTTTGGCATTTTTCAACGTCGTTCATTATTTATAAGCAAAGAAAGCAAGCGAGAAATGTAAGATGGCATCATAAATATTCACGAGCCTTGAGAGCAGCTGTTTGTGCGAGAAAGCAAAACTTTACTTTCCCTCACCGAGAGAATCGAACGGTGTTGCAGACGACTTTAATTCTGATAAAAAATATTGGAATGAATTTCTTCGAAATATTTCTTCCTCATATCGCTTTGTTTAGAAAGAAGTACGAAGAAGTCGATTGGCATAGATCGATTGTTAACATGTCGTTACGGAGACTATTTTAATGAATTGTTCAATGTTCTGAAACGTGGAAACTGAAAACTAATTAAGCTTTCTTGCAGCAACTACTCCGTAATGATCCCTAACTGTGGGAATGTAAAGTTGACTAACCTCGTTATAGAATCAGAGCAACATCCTTTCTCGAAGAGTGTCGCATTTCCCATTAGCGCAGCAGTTAGCTGTAACGATAGTATACTTCGAAAACGGATAAAATTGTTAAATCGAGTTAACTGTCATTACATTTTCTCTGGAGCCTGGCCTGGTGGTCTGGTTTGTGTCTTAACTTGCTTTCATCGCATTATGCGACTCAATCCACAAAGCGCCTATCATAACCCATCATCCTGCGAGCGTGTTTTGTATCACGGGACACTGTTGCCAGCGTTAGCCTGCTGGGTTCGTGAAGAACGGGTGGACGAAATTAAGTGAGTGATTTGTGCTCGTCATTAGTCGATGTTCACAGATCTTTCCAACGGAAATCAAGCGACCGTAAAAAGCTCTGGCTTTCCGAACGGACCCGTGCCCTGCAAAGTTTACGCCATTTAAAGTGTATTTATTTAATTAAAAAACGAAACCAGTTAGACCGTAATCGCTCGGAAAGCTGTGGCAGAGCGAGCGTAAAGTAACTCCCGTCGTAAGCAGCTGGAAGTCAGACAGCAAATGGTAAACAATGTTGGTGGATTTCTTACGCTTGTTTTGCCGTTATGGTTGCATCCGAAGTGGGTTGGAGAACGAACCACGATGAAAAAATGAACCCGAGCCCGGTCGGTTCCTCGTTGAGTCGTGGAAAAGTACTCATCATCACATTAACGATTGTTGTCTTATTTCACACCTTCTGTGGAAGAAGATCACGTGCGTGCAGGGAAGCGAAAAGTAATTAGCTTTAGTACACCCGAGGCATACGGTGGTAATACCTAAGCTGACGGTAATCGAATAAGTGAAAAGGGAAGATTTTTTAAATTTATTTATGTATTTGTTCCCTTACAATATTTTTGTAAGGGATGTAGAATAGTAATACTAACTCTTGTAGATTTACATCCAGATAACTCTGTAAGTTCATCATGGATAATAATTCTGGTTTGTTCATTTCTTAATACTCAACGAAGAATTTCATAAATCAGAGCGTGAATCTTAAACACCAAGTCTACCAAACATTATTCTTTAAATCTCAAATCGATCACTTGTAAAAGTATTCTGAAAAATATATGCTTGAAGAGATGTAGGTTACTATAGATATATAGGTTAAACTTTTCTAAACCACCATAGCCAGATAGTAAATCGTTGCAAAATGGTTACGATTCAGTAAAGTTCCGGCAATGTGTTGTACTTTACATTGTTTACATTATTTGTGTCACTGTTTGAATATTTTGTATCAATTTAATTTGTGTTGCTGCGTGTTTCGTTCTCCATTTCATTTCAGGCGTATTTTGTGATCAGGACGTTCTGGTCAACGCATACGCTGACGACAGCTCGGTGGTGACAGCCTCCCTTTCCAAAATTGAAGCGGTGAGAGAGCTGTTTTTTGCGTTTGGACTGCTCCGGGGCAGAAGACGAGGGCGATAGACATCGCTCTTCTGACGCCTGCCAACAAGATATCCGTACCGTGGCTCACTACTGAGGAACGTGTACGGCTACTTGGTATCCTGTACACTAACAACATCCGAGAGTCAATGGCCAACAATCGGGACAGCGTGATCCAGAAGATCCGGCAGCTGGTTTGGGTTCATCGTGTGAGAGATAAACCTGATGCAGAAAGTGTTCCTGCTGAATACGTTTCTGCTACCCAAGCTGTGGTTTGTAGCGTCAGTGTGTGGCGCACGTGCTATGGACACAGCAAAGATCTCTCACATGATCGGATGCCTGTTGTGGAATGGATTCGGAGGCTACCGTGTCCCTCTACAGCAGCTGGCTCTGCCCCGCAACCGTGGGGGTCTAAACCTCCACATCCTTCCACATCCCTCGAATCCTCCGAACATCGACTCCATTCCGTCAACATACCCCTGCCTGAGGCTAGTTGTCCAGCTGCTGGGATACATCACATCGACGCCCACATCGACAACAAATATCAAAAATCAAATATCAAATTTCCTGAGCTAGGTAACATTAGCTCAAGCAAGCGGATACCTATCCTATGTTTGTTTGCAAACTGCATCATCCACATCGTTGGAAACAACGATGCTGTGATTGATTTAAAAATCCTTAAATGTTCATTGTAACGCCTTGAATGTCGGCAATCTGTTTCCCAGAATACCAAAACAAAAAAAAATGCCAACTAGAAAATAAGTTTGTTTTTTTTTTAACAATATTTTATTTAAAAAAAAAGTCAATTGTCGCCTGTTAATGCAAACATGCATAAAATCAATCTAATGTCCCTTGTAAAATTGCATTGGATGACGATAATGTCATTGAATAGATGGAGATAGATTAATCAATGGATCCGACATATCAAAATGAGTCAAGTCTCTCAGTCAAATTGCAATATGTTACATTACAAGTACATTACGATATGTGTTTTTCGAAGATTGCTTCACGAAGCCACCGCACTCAATTGTAAGCCAATTCATTAGTAGAACCAAACATTTAACACATTTAAATCAGCTTGAGCTTTCAAAAATAAACGTGGAATGAGTGATTTCAAAACAGTTGTGTAAACATTTTCTACCATGCTATCGAAAAACATACATGAAACAGTGCGTGAAGTAGAACGAATAATTTATTATCAGCTTCAACGAAGAAATGGTCCAATAGCTCAACTCACCACACATTGATACTTGGATCAATTTTAACACCTCACTGAACGCAACGAAATTTGAAACCAATTGTCAAACGTTCATCACTGCTGCTGGCATGGGCTGGCAATCAATAATTCAACAACTACCCAATTCCCGCCAGCGAGCGTACAGCAGCACACTGACCCCGTGGGCTAGTGCTGGGGGCGTCACTCTCTATTACACAGGGCCGCTTTTTCGCGCGAGCAAAGGTATGCTCAATCATTTTTCATTAACGCGCCACTAGCGCCAGTGTAGGGCCAGGTGGAATTTAAAGCATTGCGCCAGGATTTCCACGCGCCGACTACTGTTTGGCGGGCGCGTTTCACTCCCCGACCTAGGCCGTTCCGGTGTCGGCACCAGCGAAAACGAAGGCGGCGCTTTTCGGTGAGGTCGCTTTTTGCGAAAAGGCTTTGTGCAGCTGTTAAAATTATGATAATTTCTCATAATTATGAAACCTGCCAGCCGGTGTATTGAACGCGGCCGGTGGGTGTCGGAGAGGATTTGCGAAAACGCAAAGCCTCGACTAACGGCCCGGGAGGCAACGACTGGGTTGGGGAGGGGGCACCAGCCGTGGAACGCCAACTTTCATGGGAATATTTCATCGTTTGAGCCTTCGGAATTCGTACATTCTTTGCCGATTTCGAAAGAATTCCTAAAACAAAGCATTTTCCACTGGCGTGACAAACGGTCACGGGGCGGGCCGGGCCGGGCCGATAGGTTCCAGGTGAAATGGTGGGGAAACTGGGCTGAGACGAGTAATGCGCGTTCTGTACTGGTGTTGACTGTGATGATATTGCGCACGGTGTTGATGGTGGTGGTGTTGAAGCTGATGTTGGTGATAATGAGCAAGGTGATGTACATCATCGGGATCGTTACTGGTATGACGGGTATGATGAATTGATTTAATTGATTTGAAATTAATTAATTAAAGATGCATGACTCATTCGATGAAATGCTACAGTAAGTTGAAAAGGTAGATTCTGAAATATTCAATGAGACCAACTCAACTGAGAAATCTTTCAGCATCGCTAGTTGATAAGTACGCAAGTCGCCCATGGACCGTCTGCACAACCATTTTTAATAACCATAATGGATGGAAATAAATTAACAGCCACATTGTTTCGTTGGCTGTCAAATGATCAAAGCGTTCGACGAAGAATAATTACCTTTACAACATTTTAATCAAATTAATTTCAAATTGAACCAAAACTATGGGTTTGGTTTAACATTTTTATTTTAAATTTAAAGTAAATGGATGAATTGAAGTACCCTTTGAACGGATAACTCTTCCGGAAATTTTGTTCATCGTAACTGTTTGTGGTGTTTGAGTTACTTACTGTGGTGTTTCAACATGTATTATTCGTAAAAAAATAAGGAATCATGCAGAATGGTAACACCGTATGGAGATTGAAAGGATAAACTAAACAGGACTGGAGAGCCGCTAGCGTGATTGAACTAAAATTGATTCATTTCTCAAAACAAAATGGCTGCTTCCGATCTATACAATATGAACATCTGACTATCTGAACTACAAAATATAAAACAATTTATGTTATCGAATTAAAAACGATGATATGGGTTGTAGGCCGTCAGTTTTCTTCAAAATTGTCGAATTTCTGCTCTACATTTTTCATGACCTCCAGGACATCCCATGGAGACGCATGGTCAAACATCGAACGTGCAAGACTTGAGGCCAACAAAAAAAATCTCAACTCTGCTCAACCGATATCGACCAACGGTGCGAAGAACAGTGGAAGAATACGATACGAAAATGTGGATCGTATTTTTGTAAACCACCTAATTGCGGCTGGAGAAATCCAATGCGAACTGTAATTCCGAGATTAAACGACAGACAAGAGCGAGGCTTAATTTTCCGGTAGCTGAAAAACGGGACAACACCGTCTGTGGACGCACGGAAATCAGAACCCAGATGGACTCCTTTTCCGCCGGAAGTTTCCTGCACTATCACAGGCATCGCTTTTCCATCAGTTCATCAATGCCCTCGCCCGTGCGATTCTAGTCTTCCCAGCCGGGAATGTCGGCAGAACGAAGAAGACAGTACCACACGGACGGGGTTTGCACTTTTTGTAAGCCTCCGTGCGCCAAAGCATGACCGAAACCGAACCAGCCATGGGCGGTATGGTAGGAATCAAATTTATTTCACAACAACGTCGGGACACATGTCAACATGACAACGACTTGAAACCCTAGAACCCGAAAGCTACACGAAGAGTCGTACATGCGGGACATGCTAAATTGATTTAATTTATTTCAAACGCATCGTGTTTTTCGGTCAGTTGAACACGGAGGCTAGAGGGTTGACCTCGGGTGTTCAGATCCTGGGCTGCTGATCCTGGAACGAATCCTGGCAACGATGATTTTCGCTCAGCTGGTGCTGCCAGCGGCAAACACGCAGGCCATTTGCCGCTCGCTATCCGATAGCACCGATCGATTGGAGCCAGTGGCAACGATCAATGGGACGGTGCAATGGGACCAGAGAATAGTTTTAATTACATTCCCAACGTTTTGAAGCAGTGTCCGTTTGTCCGAAATCGTTATCGTCATGTTAGGTGGCAGCCGATATTGGGGCAATATGAGCAAGAGTGGAAAAAGTTGTAAAATTGTCATTTGATCGTCCTGCTTCAAACAACCGGGTGGGCCTGCAGGGTGGAAGCTGTCCCAAGTATGATAAGGATCAAAATTAAAACTTTCGGTCCTCGCCAGAGTGCTCGTTGTTGCTTTTCGATAGCACGAATTGACTAAGGTGGTTTGGTGAAGTAATTATTTTGCCGTTCTACAGACGATAACAGCACATCAGAGAGCATTGATTACTTTCAGCAAGTGTCTGAGTATAGTGGTTGCATACAAGGCACTTGTTGGGGAGGTAGTAACATGGACCTGCTGCTTCGTGAATATTGAGTTATGAGAAACACTATCTTGTTAATTACCTGTGTCAGCTACGCTTACATTCGCACCCCAACGATCAATTTTTTCCTATTATATTTATTGCTTTATTATGTATGTCTTAAAAATCAGTCTAGTAAGCCTTTGGACGCGGTTAAGAACGCGCAGATCGTTACGCCAAAGAAGTAGAGAAGAAGAAGTAGAGAGCTTAATTATGATTGATGATTGATTGCATTGACCTTTGATTTAAACATTTTAACCAACAAACCCACAACAAGCCTAATGAATATGGTGATAGTATACTTTGTTGCTAATCAAACTGCACTGTGCCCATGTGACCATTCAATTCGCATAATCGATCACATTATTAGTGTATAATTAATTATGTTCTAGGGAAATGTAGAGTAAATTTAATTATGTTCTTGTGAAATACACATTGTTGTCAAAAACTAATTCCCATTATTCAGTTTAGATTATTGAAGTATATTAACCAACTATGTTTTTAAATGAACAGTCAAATTTTGGCGTAGAGTTTACCACGAAAGGCTCATAATAAATTCGTTAAAAAATCAACAGCAAAACGAACCAATCGAACATCGAAATAATGTGCGCCGTGAATTGAAAATAAAAACACATGGAGAAAAATACGTCAAAGGATTCCACCTCAAATTATGGGCCAAATAAATTATTGTACCGAGCCCGCAAAGCTGTTAACGGTTGAATAGATTTAAATTTTCCCCGACTCTTGTTCGTTTTCGTGTTGCAGTGCGTGATCACACTACGTGTAGGGAAAATAGGGGTTCGTTTCGAATGATGACCACTGTAAAGTGTACAAAAATTGCGTTTTCAATTGAGTTACACATTGCTCGGTGGCTTGTGTTGAACAAACCGAGAAAAAAAAACATACCCCTTTTCCACTGTGTTGCAGTTTAACACAGCTGTATGCACCATTTCACCCGTGGCTTTGGCAGGTCGTGTTTTTTCATAGTTTTATTTTGTGTGTTTGGTTCAGAGCAATCAAGGTTAACAAGCTCAACATAAATGAACAAGCTCAATCAGATGAGCTGCAGCACGGTGATAAAGTTTCCAATTCGTTCGTAAGCCGATTTACCGGCAAGAAGCGTGGGCTTTGTGATTTGATAAAGCGTGCAATGTGATTAGAGCCGTTTAGTTGGCTTTTCACATCCTTTGACAATATTTTTTCGTGCTGTTGGCTCAGGATCAGGTTTTTGCTAGTTCAGTCGTGTGGGCGTGTATTCACTCTGACGTTTAGTTTCTATCACAACATGCACAGATAGATCTACTTCATCAATTGACATGTTAGACTTTTCTTCGGTAAATATGTTTACTATTCGAACACATTGTTTACTAGGGTTATACTTTTTTGTTGTTGAAGCGTTATGCATATCAATTAGTATTTATTTGTTGCCAGTTTGCAGCCTCGTTGGTGATTTTTATAGTGCTTGGACTGTTGCCAATTTTGCTTACTATTATTACACGGCATGAGACCGACGTAGTTTGTACATATAGGAACATGGAGATAAACTTGAGGTTTCTGAGTAATCATTGAAACGATGCCACTGCTCGCAAGGATGTGAAAAAATAAAACTAATTGTTTCTTCCTTCAAATTTGCACAGAAACTACTTCCGGTCATTTGCAGTTGTCATCAAACGTCAGGCGTGTGAGTCAATTTGACCCAATTTTGCGCGACATTGGGAATTTGGCCAGTTGCCAGTACAATCGAACCGTACTTCAGTGGTGCGATGACAATGGAGTGAAGCTCTCTTAGCAGCATTCGAGATAAAGATGCTCAGGACGACTCTTCCCCCTGTGTGTTAGGACAATGACGAGCTCTATGTCCCTAACATTGTTGGTTGGAAAGCGATTAAAGCAAGCTGATGATAGTGGCGCTAAGGAATTTACATCTTTACTTAACACACGGCAAAATAAGAAGTAAAGGCAAATTTGTTATTTATTTGTTATTTTATTATTTAAAATTCAATGGACCACGAGGCCCTATAGAAGCACGCTTAAAACTATTACAAATAGTACACTAACACGTAACAGGCCGTACAAAACGAATAATGTTCAAAAACAACGTGCGGGTCAAGTCGGGTTCGTAACGGTCACAAACGGCATTAAATTCACGGCACATTACGAGAAACGGATCAGAGGAGCCAGAACGGGTGCGGCGTTCCTCTACGTCAAGTAACGCTCTTGCACGGAGCGTCCTCGCCGGAACATATAGATTGATCGCGGAAAGTAATGCCGGCGAGTCGATCCGATGGTCAAGAAGTCCCGCTACGAACAACCGTTTAGCACTACAGTTGCGCTGTTTCAGGGTGTCAACGCCAAGGGGCGCACTACGTCCGCTATAATCGACCAGCGTCCTCCAGGAGCGCAGAGCAAACCGAGTGAATTTGCGCTGGATGGACTCCAGACGTGCCAGAGGTCGAGCTGCAGATGGCCACCACACCACAGAAGCGTACTCGACCACGGACTGGACGATGGAGCAATACAGCGGCTTGCAGGAGACAGGATCGTCCAAACCCCGCGTCAGTTGTTTTAGCAGGCCTAGAAGCTGGTTACCCTTGGCTGTAATGTGATAAAGCTGGTCATGGAAGCTCAAGTTTTCGTCAAGGAGCACTCCAAGATCCCTGACACAGCTTTTGCACTCGAGTACAGTTCCGTTTAGGTGGTAGTCGTAGATGAAAGGGTTGCGCTTTCTCGCGAAAGTGACGACATGGCACTTCTCGATACATAGCTCTAAACCATTCGTGAGGCACCATAACCGAAATTTTTCAAGTACGGTCTGGAGCTGCAGCTGATCGTCTTGAGTCCGGATAGGAAAGAACATCTTTGCTTCTTCGGCGTAGAGCAGGTGGCTACCGGGAGGAAGTACATTCACTAAGTCGTTGATGTAGATCACAAAGAGAAGCGGGCCAAGGTTGCTTCCTTGTGGCACACCAGAAGTAGCATGGATGCTGCGCGAAGTGTTGGGTCCCATTTTGACACGGTACGTACGATCGCAGAGGTAGGACCGCAACCATGCCATAAGTTGCTAAATTATTATAAATGAACATATGTAATTCGACTAATATGTAATATAGATTACGGTTGTAGCGCCTGATTAGTATGCAAGTAATATGGGTGAATATAAGCAATATGATCATTTCGAGAATGTAAAACAAAAACTCAAGAACTGTGAAAACATACAGTCAAAATGAGACGTATTTTCTAAGACCATCAGAAATGAGATAGGAATTAGAATAATGTTACGGGAGAGGAATGTTTGGATCCACTCTCAAGGCACTCCCAGGAGGTCACATACGGCATTGAACTGACGAACAAGAAACAAACTGAGTTATACATTCGAAGCTTTGAACAATGCTCAACTAAATGTCTCGATTTGCATCATTTTAAGTAAATTAAAAAAAAACATCTGTCAAATGAAGACTGCATATTTTTGAAACAATGTACAAAATTAAATTCAATTGTAGCTCATCGGACATGTACTTTTTTATTTCTTTTATTTTACAGAATCGATATAGCAGGGAGTTATTAGTTTTTTGTTCGAGCCATTCATATTTGAATGCCATCAGGAATACTTTGGACGCAATTATGCGATCAAACACGCCAGTCGAAATTCGTCCAGACTTATCAGTTCCCATCAGTATCGATGAGTCCAACGAGCTGTTTGAAGCACCCATCCGAGCACTTCAGGCGACGATTTCAATCGCATATCGAATAATCGTGTCATTGGAATATCAACATTCCTGATTCAACAACCGATTGCATTACGCTTTGAAAGTTTATGCCGATGGTGCAGTGTTTTTCAGCTCGCCTTCGATACGATAATACGATGCATCCAATTGCATTCCACGCGATAATGTCGGTACAACCGGCTTTGATTCCAGTCAGTGAAACGAGCATCAAGCAATTGATCACCGATGGCATGCGACGATCCGATTCAGTATCGTGTTTCAACGTTCTTATTTGATCAATGGGATGTAGGTAACTGGAAAAAAGATGTTCACAGATTTGCAACTGATTCGAAAGCAGATTCCGATGTCAATAGCCCTTTTAATAGTAGATAGAGTAGTATCATTACTCGCTGCGTGATGTTTACGTTTTATAAATTATATTTGATTTGGAGCATATGCTTCAATTGTACTAGACACGCAATGCAGATAGATTTATTGAAATTTCAAATCTATTCCCCTGCCTTACCCATTCGGGCCTATTGTTCTCGCACCATTCATTTGATTCGCTTCAACAAAAGTTATGAAAAGAACGAGCTTTGCACGCCCGGTGCTAGTTGATGCGGAGACATTTCCATTGTATGGCTGACGGTGTCACTTTGAAGACAGCAATTGAACTCCTTTCGTGGTGCGCTGGGATGCCGCGTGTGGGACAGCAAGACGCGTAAATCTTGTCATAAAACGAGCTTCGGTGACTTTTGTGACAAGCAGGATTTATACGCAACTGTGAAAGCGACACCACTTTGTTTCATATGAAAATGTATGCGGTGCTGTTCAGTCCCTGTGGAGCATAGTACGGCACACACGACAATGTGGTACGAAGGTTATTTCAATTGGAAGATATTTATTTTGCTCCATACCATCCTACTTTCGGCGGGTAGTACGCTACATATGAGGAACGTAAATGATTAGGATAAGCCTTATAACAAAACAGGTTTACGTTATGGTTGTTTTTGTTTGTCTATGATTTGAATAATTTACATGCAAGACTATTAATCAATACTGAAATATTGCATTTGGAAATGGATAATGCGTGAAATATGAACTGTAAACCCCTGGTATATGTAGATCATCAATGACTCTCTCATACAAAACCACTAGTTACGACCTCATATTACTATCGAAAGAATCATATTATGCTAGACTACACAGTGGCTTGTAAGTGAATTTGACAAAATTTTATTCGATGATCAACTGAACCTGAAATTACGCATCTCGGCTTTGTTTTACGTCCGATGAGCTTCTGATACTAACTGTTTACGTTTCTTGTTAGAGTATGTACTCTCACCCTCTCTGACTCTGTTTTTTGTCTGTCTGTTTCTTTCTGTTCTGATTTTCTCTCTTTCTCTCGTTGGATCGTTTACAGATGACGACGACGAGTGTCGGCATGGCCTGGTCACTAATCGCTCTCCAGGATAATCGGTCCATGGCTGCAAACCTGCATCAGCGGTTTCGCGCGTTCAGACCGGGTCGCTGACGAGGACATTCTTGGTGGGACATAAGTGCGGAATCTTCACGACATGTCTGGCCTTCGTCACTGTCAGGATGTTTGGTCCTTCAAACCGCTAGTTCGTGGTTCATCCTCATCCTCCACATGCCTTACTGACACAATCCACCGAAGATAGCACGTATTACCTTCCGGTTTCAAATCAAGGAGGGCGTAGGTGTCCTCTGTCAGGATGAGCCAGGGATCTCTCCTGTAGATAACCACCAGTCGTATCAGGGTGCCTTTTTTTGTGCGTAGTTGTAGTGGGCGATGGATCTTCTAGTTTGCAGGAGTTTGAAGACCCTAGTAGTATCCTACTAGCACATTGAGCTGTTCATGTTGTTTTACGAAGTTATCAGAACTACTCTAGCACCTGGAGATCGTTACCGCCAACTGGTACTCTAAGGTGGTCCCTATCACAGTCAGAGTTGTGGCGTGAGGGGGGTTAGTGAGTAAGTGAGTATACATTGTTCACATATATTGTAAGAGTAAGCGTAAGCGTCTTAGTACACTAAGCTTTAGCGTAAGCGTCAGCGTGAGTAGTAGTAAGTTAGGGTAATACTATAAAAAAGCACGACAGTGCGGAGGATCTCTCTCTTTTCGTTCTGGCAATAAAACGAAGCACGCGGCATCTGACACGTAACCAACGACTCAGTAATTCGACAGAGTCTCCGGCAAGCATGTACTTCATCTACGGTACAGTTAGTTCACTCCTAAAGGTTTGCATTTCTATTGGATGTGCTGAGCTAAGAGTGTGCTGTATATTTTATTTCCATATGTAATTTCCATGTGTTATTAATATAAACCGAGCATTGAAAAAAGTTGTCTTGTGAATTCATCGTTTCAATTTGGAATCAAATAACAGGCACAAGATAGTGAAGATTTCATTTTTAATCATAAGTGAATTGTTAAAAATGGTTACCTAAGCCGATAAGTCAATCGTTTAAGACTTCAATTCATGCGTCTACATTTTTTGTAAATCTTAGAGCTGTCATTGTTAAAATCACTTGTCATTGTCAAAAACACCAGATACCAGAATCAGATTGCATTATAATAAAATTTCAAACTTTTGTTTTCATTCAAAACTCTGCTAGTTTGATTTACTTCACTTACTTATCCTGTTTGCATGTATTGATGTAATTCAATAGCTAGAATGCGTATAATTGAAAACAATAACAGAAAAAAGCTGCAGTAGTCGATAGCGCAACATCAAACGACAATGTTTCTTAGAACGACACACGTTTTAATACCCCTGCAACGTTGCGGTGCATCATCTAATCATATGCAAACCGATCATTTGACTGCAGTGCTCGACACTTCCACCACGTTCCAGGCTTACCAGAGTTCCGCAGGGTGTGCATCTACGAAATACCAACCACCGAAAAGGGTGAAAGCAAGAACAAACCGCTAACGAGAGGGCATAAATATCTCCTTGCTTAGATACGCCATCCAACCGTTGCATCGAAGAGCAACATGCATGCGTTCGATTCGCTACAAATTTTGTCACCCAAGACGCGCCCGTGGCAGAGTATCGAACGTTTCCCGGGCAGGGCACAAGGGTTTCGACCGCCACTACTAACTCACCGCGGTTTACTGTACCGACCGTGAGCTTTGACTTCTCTATCAATCGGCGAAGAACTTTGGCCCCCGGTCGGATGGCAGTCGCATGGCACCGACGGGCCAATGATAATAATGACTCGACCGAATGCAACGTGAACGCGTGAATCGCGATACGTCGCCGGGCCGGGCGAAGGGAAGCAGTAATAATGATAGTTGCGAACTGAACCCCCAACGAACCACCGAAGCATTTGGTGCGTTAAGTTGAGGGATTCTGTGCCAGCGAACTGTCAGAGAAACTTTCGCTCCTATCGTGAGTTTGTGAAGTTTTGCGCCAATTCATCCCGCTGGCGCACACGGCCCGGCAGCAGGAGCTCCGGCAGAAGAAGCGGTTGAAGTGCCAACCGGCTGCGGTATGGCGTCTACAGTTCTTGTGCTTTAATTCTAATATTTTCAAAGCGATTTGGATGGTTTGAGCTGCTAGTGTCTGCTAAGCGAATGTGCAACGCAACGATAGACTCAAACTGCTCCTGCACACACACATTCACACACTCACATCAATGGGATAAACATACACGCATGCAGGCACGGAGTCGCTGAAGCAGATGCATTCGAGGACGTCATAAATTTCGTCTCCTTGGCGTTGCGTCTTACCCCCCAACGGCTTCTCCCGTGCCAGCACGGACATGCGGTGTACGTCTCCCCAGAAGATTCCACCGGTTAAAACGTAAGCCGCCGTGTGAACTGGCCCAAGTTGCCGCTCCGTTTCGCGTATCGCCATCGTCGCAGGGACGAGATGCAGTGGCGCGCGAGTGTGCGATATTTGCACTGGAAGGGAGCCAAAATTTCTATAAAATAAATTGCGTTCCCGCTGAATGAAAGCCATCGCACCGCTAAAGGCTAAATGAACGCTTTTCTGCCTTCCCTGCCCGCCTGGTCGCTTATCCTGGGATGAGGGGAGCTACTGTTCGGATGGTTTTTTGTGTGTTGTTTGCACCCGTCCTTTTTTGTCTCCGCTTCCGGTAGCTCTAGTGGCTAGTTTCAGTGTTTGTTTTTGCTCACTTGCGCCAACTTCTTTCGCTTCTTCGCGTGGTGCACCACGCGGGCAGTGTCTCCGCGAGCGCGGTTCGTGCGAGCGTCAGCATCCCAAGCATCCTTGGTGGCAGTTTGGCGTGGTGCGTGTGTAGATGAATCTCGTTTTTCGGTGGTAAAGTTGAGCCAGGGGGTTTTTGGGCTGGGTGCAGCGTGGAACGTTTAGCCGTGTGTAGCACCGTGCACGGTTCAATGCAAATGAACTTCATTTCCGGCGCTGCACAAATAGGTCACATTGCCGCTGCCGCTGATACAGCGTTCTGCCCGGAAGATTGCCCGGTTTGAATAGGTGGCCTCTTTTGTTTTCCCCTCTGCAGCCGCGCTCTCCACCACCCAGCACTTTTCGTACGGTGGAAAATCGGTGGTTTTTGCGTCATCTCTTGAGATTTGCTCGAGAAGCTGGGCGAGGCGTTTCCTCGCGACGGTATTGTTTTAACGCCCGGGCGTAGTTGTTTAATTTGAGTGTGTATTAATTGTTCTGTTCTTGATGGGCGCTTTTTGTTGCATTTTCAGTTCGCTGAGCATAATGTCGCAGTTGGGTTGAATGATGGTTGGAATTGCAGCCCTGCATGATGAATGGGTTTCCATGCCAGAAAATGACGTTCGGTTTCGTTAGCCTTGTTTAAAAACTGCTACTTTCTTAAATGCTCGGATTAATTGGAATAGAATTTGTCGCACGCCTGTTGATGTATCCTAACGAAAAAATGGATTCGAGTTTTTTGTCTGGCACATATTAGAGATGATAAAAAAAACAAAAAAGCAGTATATAAATTATGCCATGAATTACTTTTTGTCATTCCAATAAATCAGTTATATGGGCAAACTAAGAGTGAATAAAGGTTTAATTCGGTTTAATTATAAGATTGATGAAGATAACCTTGGTGTAACGACGTTTCAGGGGTGTCGGATACACTCATCAGGGAGTATTTTAGTTTTAGTATCTTTTTTACGCCCACTGTCAGGGGCTGGCAAGTTGTTGACACTGACATAGTTAAAAATCTTTTAACACATGGGTGTACTATTTGCGATGATATCGTTTTGAGGAGATAGTCACACCTAAACCTTAGATAGTTATTTTTTCTCCTATCTGATCTCAAGCTCTAATGTGATGCAGTGTACAATTGATGACCTGTTAGACGAAACGAAAAAAGACGTAAGTGCTTTTATGTCTCGGGTTGATGCTTCAAAAGATAAAGAGATGCTTTAACTCGCTAAGATTGTTTTTCGTTGGTCCCATATCTATTTTAGTAACACAGATTACAGAGCAAATAGTACCAGCATTCTTAGACATATAAATGTTAAAAACTATATAAAGTAGATAAAAAAAACAGTTGACATCGTCTGCCTTTTGATTTCGTTATCCATCGTATTTAATTTGTATCATTGCATTGGTAGCAATGATGGTAACGAAAACCGCTAATGGAGCGAGTTGCTATACCTTCTGCGAAATAAATTGATTGGTTTTTTAGATGGAGGAAGATTTCACCGATACTTAAAGCATCTTTTCTTTGCTTTAACCCAACTTCATCAACATCCAGAAATTCAATTTAAACCTCTGAATCTCTCACTAAAGCACCAGACCGTTTTACATGCCCAAACCATTCGCCAGACGTTATATCAACAAAGGCACTGGTGCGTTCGTTTAGATAAACGGTTGTCTGAAGAAAATGACGACAACGACGACCATGTTCAAGCGTATCATAAAACATCCGACTGGCTCTGCTCATAAATATGTTGTCCAGCATAATTCTTCCAATTCATCATAACGCTAGCGGCCTATTTACCTCGGCCCGGCCCAGGTAACCATCGTAGGCATGGCGATCCAAATGAAAACGGTCTGCACGGATTGTTTTAGTTTAGCATCAGTTGAGCTGTGCGATGAAGGTTTAGCTGGTGGCAAAAGAAACAAACAGTGTGTGCGTCATACACACACACACACACGTGCAAGCGACCATATGTGTGCGCATAAACACATCGATACTGTCGTCACGTCGTTAGTGCCAGAAGGAAATAATTAAATATGAATATTTTATGCGGAGTTCTTAAACATTACTTCGTGCCCCGAGACGGTAAACACACTGCCACAAAGCAGTCCGACGGTCCCTCCGGTGGCTGTCCGCTGCAATAAGGCACACCCGGGCTTAAATCCTTGCACAAACGCAACGGCAACTGCATTCGCCCGATGCACCCACTGCACCTTTGGTGCATTGTCGGATGCTGGCAGATTGGCCGGTGGGTGGTGAAGGGACTCCCAACGAACGCGTGCTCCCCTCCGCCCGTCAAGCCACCCCTCCCCCTCCTTACCAGATGTGCAAAAAGGATCGTCCGTTAGTATTCCTTTCAACAGCAAACAGTACCCACTTCTGCGCGTGTGTACGTGTGCGTTGGGCGTGGTGTGAGTGAACGCTTCTTCAGCCAGCCGTTCTGTTTTTGTTGGCCATTCTGTCAGCCGGCGGGATTATGGTAGCCAGCAGAAAAAGGGAGCCACCGGAATATCTTCCATTATAGTTTCCAAGCCCGGCAAGAAGGCTAATGCTCCGTCAGAGTACATTAAGTCGCCTGTTTTGCCGTCCATTTTTGCACTCGCCCAGCCCTGCCAGCCCGGTTATCGAGGTAAAACATCTTGCCACGAGGTAACCGTGGGTTACGACCGGTCGCAAATCTTCGTTCCTAGCCATTTTATTAGCAAAACCCCTTTCCTACGTCCAGCACGGCTGCACGTTGCAGTTCGTTGCTTATGATCTCTCGTGGCCACGGACTCCCGCCGTGCACTCCATGGATCATCCTCACTGGCCGTAGCCGTACGCTGGCCGACTTCCTGCGGCAGCCCGACTTTGTTTACCTTCTATTTGTATTTATCAGCACTTGATGGTGAGCCCGACGGGATTGGCTGCATACTCGGTGCAAAGCAGGGAAGCGGAACCGGAAGTGGCCAATCGTGTTGTCTGTATCGTTGCCGCGTAACTCACTCGAGACGCAGAGATCAGGGATGATCTTGAGCGCTGAACACGGTACATGTTTATTATTGCGCCTCTCGGTTCAGGCGCTACACCTAACCGGTTTTGCAAGAGAAACACGTGTTTTGAATGGCTTTCGTGTATCAGGATCTATGTAGCGTTAACAACAGCATAAAAATGTGATTATTGCATTTGTAATCCAAACTTTCACCACATTTTCCTAAATTTAATATACAAATCTGTAAATTCTTTTTATATGGTCTAGGCCTAAATTTCAAAATTTTTGGATTGAGTAAAACTAGTGTAAGTTTTATGATTGAGTAGTGGTTCAGACAAATGTGTAATTCTGCTCGTTTTTTACAAGAAAGAAAAAATATGTAAAAATCATTCCAAATTAGAAAAATAACATGCGATTGTACTTGAAACAGTATAGTTTGGTTTGACGTGAATGTTTGAAAGCTTTGATTGGAATGGTATGTACGTGCGTGTGGGCATGCTCATTTCTAGTTAATTTTAATTTAAATATTGTTTAACTTTTAACTGGACATAATGTTTTTATGTTAATGATTGAATGATGTTTAAATAAATTTAAAAAAAAACAACATTTTTTTTAAATTACCAACTAGCACCGGTTTGTCAATATTTATTTTATGCGTGAAGAGAGTTGAGTTCTTTAGCCTAAAAATTAACAAAAATCATGTTCCGATACTGTATCTGATAATCCAATTTATTTATATAACACTGTTATATGAAATGATAGATTAAAAAACATGGCAAAGTTTTTAAAGGTTAGTTGTTATGGGAAAATAAGCGGTAAAAATGTTCGTCTTCGGAGCAAATAGTTAAAAAAACACAAACCCCGATTCCCAACTGTCCATAATTGTCCATAATTGTCTTTTTAACTTTTAAAAATTTAAATTGAAAAAAATATTTTACTGTTTTTTAGTTTACAAAAGTTATGGTGTGGAAACAGATGGCGGACGTACAGTGAATTACAGAGAACATTTAAGGATTAAGTAATAAAAATTGTACAGTTATTATTTTTTATTTCGTTTTTTTATTTCTTTCATGACGAAGTAAATTATTTTATAAGTTTTTTCTTGATATATGTAAACTTAAGTGATTTGCATAGAAGGTTTGAGATAAAAATTGAAATATTTAGCTAACGAATATTTTGGTAACGAGAACAAAAATGTATGATTTTTTTTAAATCCCAAAATACAATAAAAACTTTAATGTAACAAATTCCTCGAAAAGATTATCTTATCAATCGTGTACTTTCCTTACATTGACTGCAAGAAGTATATGTGCTTAATTTCCCTTACCATTCGGTTTCACAGCATTACGGCACAGGGATGTAAACACATCAAAAGAAGTTAAACTCCTTCCAGCGATGATGCACGGTTACGAAGCGCAAGGATAATGTCATCGATAAGAAAAGAAACGGTGATGACAACGCGCCACGGTGGCAAAAGCAACAGAAACGGTAGTTGCATTTTCTTCCCACGGCGTTGATGTAATGGCACGACGCCATGGAATGGCTGCTGCTTGATGATGATGCAGTTCGCTGGAAAAACGAATTGGCTGTCGACTCCGCACCCACTGGAGGGTAACGCTTGCTGCACGAAAACGATGAACACCGCTCGGAAGTTGGCTCGGAGATAAATTACTTTCCCTGCATGTCACGCTTGTGCATGTGGCTGCAGTGAAATCTAAACAAATTCTCGGTGGCACAAAGATCTTGTTCAAAAAAAAAAAAAGAAAGAGCTGAAAACCAGCGCCTCACACCCCGTCAAAGGTAAGCGAGTCTTGTACTTAAGGACATGCTGCCCGTGGCGGCTGCGATGCTGCACCCCGCTGCAACGGTGGCGCATCGGTACATGTGGTGCGCCCGAGGCACTTGACAAAGTGAGACGATATTCATGAATGCACCGACGACGACGACGACCACCACCACCACCACCACCACTCAGACTCAGGGCGGACGACGATGATGACGACAACAGCGACGACAGCGACAGCATTGGATGAGTGTGGGAGATCGTATCCTCACTGGTTGGTCCTCGTACGCCCGGGACCTACCGGCAGGGGTTCCAAAAGTGTTATGCGCCCTTACAAGGCGACTTTGCCGGGTGATGCGATAATGCGTTTCGTTTCGGTGTTTATGTCTGGCTGACTAATTTATAAATGTTTTGCCAACGTGAAGCGCACCGATCCGGGAGAGAGTGCAGCACAAATAAACAAATGAACGCGAAACACAGGAACAAAAAGTACAATGCGGAACGCAACCAGAACGAATTGAGATCGCAGGACGTGTTGCTCGGAGATAGCGGATAGAATTCGGTTTCGCACTTGAGCAACTTCAAAGCAACGCTCTTCAGCGGGGGTAGAATTGTGTTATTTGTGCGCGTACATTCCAATTGCACGCACATCTGTTTTTTATCAGTTCATTGGTTGTTCAAATCCGTCATCATTGATTCCAGTGAAATGGGCGGCACGAAACGAACAAAATGATACAAAGATTAGGGACAAATTCACAGCACATTTGCTCTACCTGATAAGCTCCAGGCTAAGATGTTAGGTTAAAAAGTTAGGTAAAAAGTTAGGCAAGTAGTTATGCATAATGTTTATCACATACCAATGAAAAGATTGTTTGTATTTTTGTGACAATTTATAATAATAGAATGTTTAATGTTTTTTTTATTTGTCTTATTTTATTTGAAACCCAACTTGAAACATGAAAGCTGTTGCAGGTGCCGAATGTATGTGATTTCAAATGTTGAACTGTGAAGATAAAATCGCATTTTTAACACAACAATTCTGCTTAAAATTTCTTCAAGGTCTTTGTGGATTATATTAATCTATTTAGACGATTCTTGCAATTTGTAGACGAATTTTCGTGATACTTTGTGAATGTTTGACAACGGTTTCCGAGAAACCAGTACTACTTTTTTACATATTTAATTTTTTACCATCAAAATTGGTGCAATTATATCAATTTAAATTTTAAAAAATTTATAACAAATTAAGTAAACAACACACAGTGGATCTTACAGCTGTGCTATACCCTTAGCATAATTAAAATAAATAAAAAATGAAGTGAATTAAAATAAAAACATTTAAAAAAAAAACAAAAATAATATATGTATCTATTCCTGTTTAACCGAATGTTGAATGTTGGCTTCGCGTGGGTCACAATGTAATTTTTGCATATAGTTTTTTCAAATGATTTTAATTTTATCTTGATCATGCTGATTTTAATTTTATCTTGTGTTGTGACAGAAATATCATTTTTACTAGAACTACAATCAGAATAGGTGAAATTGTAAGTGTGATGATAGTTTTGGATAACATGAATTGGTTATATTATATTTTTTTCTTTTTCGTTTTGCTTAATTTTGTGTTTTTTTATTTTTTTTGTAGAAAACTAGTTTTTTTTAGTCTCAATTAAATACAAATAAGTTATTATTATCATAACAAGTTATTTTTTATCTTTTTAATTCTTTTTGACACACATGTATTTGTTTTTAACTGTTTTTTTATTCAAAATGTTTTAGAACCAAGTTTCTTTATTATATATTTATTATGACCCTTGCATCTATTAAGGATAGTTTTCATATCTTTTGATATCTCAATCACAAAACATACCATTTATGTTAACAAATTATTTTATTTGAAAACGCAATTTGAAAAACGGCATTGAACGACTCCTAACATGGGGCTTATCTGCTGCCAAAGAAACGACCATAACGCTTAATTATAATTTTTGCAACATTGACTCTCCACACCAAGCCACACCCAGCGCCATGTGGTCTTCATGCGGATCATTTGGCACGCTGTTTCGACGCAGAACGGGCCATGCAGATAGCGCTATAGAAACGGCAGCAAACCCAGTAAAGCGAATGTGCTGCAAATATGTGCCCATACGCAGCTTCAAAGAATTCATCCCTCGGTGTGCTATCGACGTTTTTTTTTTGCGAAACATATGTTAATGTTGTTGTGACTTCGCACTGTGCACGGGTAGACGATAAGAGAAGCGTGCGTACTGTAAAACTGAAGCGAATGCCCCCTGCTAAGATTCGACAGCTGAAACGAAAGGAACACCGATGAATCGAGAAGAGGCTGAATTCGTGCTTCTTCCAGTCCGTTGTGGTACGCTGTTCTTCGTTGGTTGTCTCGTCGCGTTGCGTCTGGGTTCACCCCCTTGGTGAGTATTCATCCAACATCGTCACAGGCTGCTAGCACCAGCTACGCTGCGTATAACAGTTTTCGTCCACCAGCCAAACTCATGAGGTAGGTCTGGCGTACTCTCTTTTTCCTTTCCTCTCGGCAGCACTGCTCAACAACTTCGAGAGCAACCGTGGCCTCAGAGCATAGCGCAAAAGGGGAGACAAAGCCGCGAGCATGTTCGCTCGCTGCCTGGGCGCCTGCTTCGTGTTCGGGAACGGAGAGAACTGGTTTCCGGAGTGGGAGCATGATTTTGTTTTTTTCATGAATGTTGACGCTCGCTGTCGCCCGCTGGATCCAACAACAAGCGCTTGCCAGGGCCCATCGCTGCTTCTTCGGCGTGGTGTGCGTTTGGGCCGTTGCCGCCGCTCCTCATCAGTAATCTGCGAGATCCCGCAGCAGTGAACAACCCGCACGGACCGGTGCATGTGTGATCTGTTTTTATTTTTCCTTCTCGTACGCGTTTACGCGCGCGCATCCACGCCGGTATTTACGTCGTCGTCGTCGTCGTCGTCGTAGTCGTGCTCGTCGTTGTCAAACGTCAATATCGTCGTCGTGGTCGTTGGTCGTTACCGTTCTTCCATGACGACGCCGGCAAGTACGCATTAAAGGTGCCTCCTTCGATCACGTGGGAAAAACGGGGCTGCATGCAACGGGTTCGATCAATTCCGGAATTATGTTGTTTGGATTAATTGGTGACAAATTTTTTGATCGCAAATCGGTTAGTGAGCTAGTTGAATTTTGAAAATAATGCTAGTTAGTTGCGTTTTACAGCATTAACATATTATGTTTTACTTATAATAAATTAGTATTTTCAAATGTTAAATAATTATTCATCTTTTGTGCTTTGCAAATATTTTCAAAATTAGTTGGTCAATTTTTCCTCCTTTTCTTGTTTTCTCTTGAAAATTTTATAAGAAACATGATTAGAAAAATAAAACCAATTTTAAAAATTCCACTTATACTTGTCTTTGAAAACTGGAACGAGATACCCAATAATATCCTTCATGGCGCAATCCAGAGGCTATCAGGTCAGAGATCAATTTGTAATCAAAACAATTCATAACCATCTGTCAAATGTTATAAACGAACGCCAAACTGACAGTTTTGGTTAACTCCCGCCCCATGATCTCCGTCGTCTGCTGTCGGATCTGTTATCAATTTGGCTTCTTTTCGGGGTGATTTGATAGCTTGTTAGCATCATTCAACCGGTTAACTCCTCCGTCGCTCCTCTTCCTCCGCCACCATCTTCACCAAACCAGACGCTTAATCATGAGCCCGAACGGATTGGGATGATTTGTTGCCGGACGGCACCACCGGACATAAAGGGGGCAGCTAAAAGTAGGTGGATTATGCGTTCAGATAGTATCGGACTTGGCGGCGGTCGGGGCAAACCTTGCTCGGACGAGTTGCCTCAGTACGGTCGCCGGTTTCGCTACGCTCACAGTTCCGAAACCGATTCGAAACGAGGTGAATCCAGCGCGCTGCAGCTCAATAGCACGTGGGCTGAGAATTGGGACGTCCATTTTCCCACCCGCTTGTGCGTTTTCCCTTCATTGATCGTTTTTCTTTCCCGGACGGCTGGCAGTTTCTCAGCCTCTACTCTCTCGCTCTCTCTCTCTCGCTCTCTCACCTGGATCACCGGTGTAGATCGTTTTGTTCATCGCGTTGCATTAAACACAGTGTCGCAGGAAATGGAAGCACCCTTGTTACCCTTCCCTCCACATCTTCGCTGTGGTCGATCGTGAGTTGAAGAAATAGAAAGACCCGGCCGCAGCCACCGGTTCAATCAGCATATACGTGATTTGTGCAAAAATTGTGAAGGTACACCGGTGAGCGGAACACCGCCGAGGGATCCAGGGAGCTGCATCAAAAGTGCATCCACGCCCGGTTGGAATTGTTTCGCGGGTCTCGCAAGTGCAGTGGGAAAATCCGAACCGGAGCAGCCTGCAAATCGGATGCATTTATCTGCAAAATGTTCGTTCCGCAGTTGTCGTTGCTGATCTGAATGGGTTGTCCGAATGGGTTTGTGTTCATGGTTGGTTTTCTGTTTCTGTAAAATCTGTTTCGTGGTAGTTTTAGTGATGGAAGCAGTGTGACGGGCGCACTTAGTATTGTTTGCTATAAGAAAGAAGAGGAGTGGAAGTAAACGTACCAGATGGCGAAAAGTGAAAAGTGATGGTTGATTGCTGTGTTATGGAGGGAAAGTTTTAGTTCTGGGATACGTTTTATTGGGTTTTGTTAAGTGTATTACATAACAGTGTTCAGTTAAGAGTATCTTCATGAATCACGACGAGTAGGGTAAGTAATTGTAATGTTATAGTAAAGTTTATAAATGCTTAATCATATGAATGTCATCACAAATTCATCTTTTTTCATTGTTTTATTCATGATTTCCACTATAATTGAAAATTGTATTTAAAATCACGTTCGTTCCGTTCGTTTTGTATATTCGAACAAAACGAGCATCAAGAAAACGTCTGAAATGTTATCCTCAACAATTTATAAGCAGTTTGCCATGTTCACGTCAGCTCCATTATCTTGAGTAATATTCGCATAAATCATTAAATTACTTGGTCGCTGGGTACAACTGTTGTCATTAGTTTTATATTCTAGATGTTTGTGTAGATGATGATCGACGGTGGACTACAGTTTATTACAACAACAAATCTTGGAAAAAGTATTTCACGATTTTGCGTTGTTTGATCGCAAAAGATACGTTTCAATGTTCAAAATGGTTTTCTCAATTGATAAGAAATCCATTATTTTAATGTTTCACCAGAGCAGGGTATAAGGAAGTTTCAGATGGCAGTGAGTTTCATTGACCTGATTTTTGTATAGGTTAAAAATTTCATAGATAGATAAAGATAGGTATAGATTTTATGTATTGTTAAAAATTTCATGGAAGAAACACTATTGTTGAATAGGTATTTCGCGATAACGCCTATATCTTTCCGGGAATGAGCATTACCCCACACATTTCCTGTATTGCAATCAGAATCTGTATGATAAACCATACATGGCTATATGAATTCAGATGAATTTGTTGATTCATGTTTCAGAAAGATATTTCAACCTTCACTTTTGGTTCTTGGCGAATATATTATTCGACCAGCAGCTTTTAGAGTTGTGAGAATAAATAAAAACGGTTTCAACATGCACCGCGGTACGATTAAAGCTTCCCTTGGCGGGTTTGAATGGAACCGGGCACAGCATATGCAACGTTCTATGTCCACAGTATGCCTCCATCCGGGTCCGGCTCCGTGAAGCATCCGCCCCCATCGCTACGCGGAACGAACACTCCAGGAATCGTTGACATCCGACCGGTTTCGGTGTTGACATTCTGCCAAACTACGGATGTGAATCGTTTTCGATTTCCCCTGCGCCGAGCCTATCGCACTGTTCGTCACGCGTGACCCTTGCCGAGAGTTTACCATTGCCGCCTTGTGAGTGAGCTGGTTCTCCACACCATCCGATCCGGTTGGAAGTCGTCGTCGTCGTCGGCATGAAGCGATCAATCTTTCTCGCCAGCTGTGACCAACCACCGAGCTGGTTCGTGTCCGAACTGTTTTTTTTTTATCTGAATGCCGTGATGAACATTTCCGTGTTCCGATGGTATCCGAGGCATATGAGGTGTGCGTGGAGGGTGGAAGAAATCATTCCGATTGCATCTGGATAGAACACAGTCGGTCAATTTTCTTTTGATCGTTCTCGAGCGCTACTATCGTTGAGGTTGCTTTGCGAAAATTTGAAACAAACCAAGAGCAACCTTACCGTTTTTTGCACTTTTTGCATGTTTGTAGAATTTCAATTAAGACCAGAAAATCTCCAAACTTCATCTTCGCCTCAGTACAAAAATTGTATTGATCGAAAAGGTTCGAAAAATTTAAAAGAAAATGTATAAATTTTAAATCCCTCGTCCCTGCAGCGCAGCCCTTCAGCAGAAAGCAAATCCGGCTGCTTATTTTAGCGCTATTTTTTGCGACCTCCCCTGAGGAGGTTTTCGGTATCAGGATTTTTGCAAACGCGCGCGCACTTTCCGCAAGAAAACGTTTCTTCACAAGCATCCACAGCACGACGGCTTCGACATGCTTCGAACAGTTCGGTAGAGGTTTAATTAAAAATACATGTTATCTTGCTTAGGACGGTTTGGGTAAAAAAGAAATCAATCGACGGAAAGGAAAACCATGCTGATAAGATGAGAGAATGGAGGGATTTGTTTTGCGAATTGACGGTCCTGATCCGCTCCAATTTATCTGCCTGTGATATAGGTTGTCGATAAGGTTTATGGAATATCACAACAATATGTTGCTGTTGCTACACTGCTCCTCGCTTATGCCTTGTGTTTGTTAGGTTCTTATTTATCTATGAATGAACTTAGGTATTTTATCATCTTTTTAAAAATCTACATATACTTTAAAATTGTTCATCATTGAAGCCATCAGTGTGAAGTTTGCTTCGCTTGGGTTCATTGTTTATGTTCATGTTAGTAAGATATGTTTTTCAAAATATTGTCCAATTATCGATATTAACAGGAAACACTAGTTTCGAATTTATAAACAAGTTTATAGTAATATGTTGGCGATGATAGTAATATGCTTAAAAAAATAAAAACAAATGAACAAAACAGAAGTTACTTATATAAGATAAATATGAGAACCGGTGTTGCATGGTAATCATGACCTGACTAGCCCTTGAATTCCCACCACTAATCCCGTTATCAAGTTTATTTCGTTCTTTCCCAAGCGTGTTGTGCAGCAGACGCAAAAGCTCGATCGTACCCGTTTGCCAGCTTCATTTGAAAAATTACATGCCATCAATCAGATTTATTCACCGTAATTGGACGATATTCGGCTGAAGCCCATGTAAACCAACACCCAACACCAACACCAACACCAGTCACAGTGTCCGGCCTTCTTGATCTGGTTTTCGAAGGGTGACGGTGAGGGATACCTGATGAACGGATATCAACAAACACACACACACACACACACACGCACTCGGGGGTGACGCAAGCCGTTTGTTTGAAATGTCAAGCGCGATACGCATTTTGCGCGTGGTGCCCCCGTGTCACAGACTGCCAGCCCCGAAAGGTCCCAGGATCACCAACGATCCAGTGACGACTTATCCATCGCCATTCAAAACGGCGTTGCTATTCGATACTTTTGCCGTAGCGAAGCGTTTTTACCTAGTCCCGGTCCGATGGCCAACGGATTGACTAATACCTGGTGTTGAATTTCGTCTCGCTGCTTATACCTTTGCGAGACACTCGAGGAGCGGAGCTCGGTGGTGTCGAGATTGTAACAGAGCTGACACAGAACCCAACCGAATCTCGGCCGAGGATATGGGTGGAGCGAAAGGCGTGAGCTTTGAATCTGGACCTGTTGAGTGCGCAAACGGGTGAGGTTTTATTTTGTCAGCTTATGGTGATGAACAAATGATAACAATGCAATGTCTGTACAAATAATCGAGTTTATCTGAACTTTATATAATAATAAACTATTTGATTTTCAAATAAAGTATGAAAGCTCCACCAGATAATCATTTTCAGTGGGTTGAAGCCAATGCTAACGTTGAGATCAATAAACATAAAACACTGTCTGATTCTTGGCTGCTTATAAAGGAGATACATAGTTACATTGCATAACAAGTTTTACAGATGACATATCTAGTAACATAACTAGTTTTACAGATATTTGATATTTGAGATATCAAAGACTGAAAATACCAGAAATCAAATTTCTAATGCGCGTAACGCATACCATGCACGCATTCCATACATTCGCGTAACGTAACGCTCATGCTCTGAACTATAGTAAAAATGAAAATATTAAATTGGGTATAATTAACTCGGTCACTGAAGAAAAATGGAAGGTTAAATTGAAAACAATTAATAAACAATTGGTAAACAATTTACAAGAAGATGCATAATTCTTTCTTTCAGTTCTTAATTCAGTTCAGTTCTCCAGTTCATCCAGTTCAGTTAATCGTAATTCAGTTTTTACATCTACTGAACCGTTCAAGGACATTTTCTCATCATTTAAAAGCTTTATGAACACGAACAATAAACTCTCAAAAAATATTATCACAAGTAATAAACAACTGAAAACATAGACACTTGTTCTCTGGAGATATCGTAAATGGAACAATTCCACTCCCCGGTTAGTCATCAAACAAATCTAAAATAAAAACTGTGTCACCATTTGAAAAACTACCCCACTCTTTATTGGCATCATCTGATACGGCCGTAAGTTGGCCAAAGTGTCCCATTACCGCGTTGGCGGAAGATCGGGATTTTTGTTACACCACTATAGAAACGTCCACCATCTTAGGCAAACACCACATCTCACTAGCTGTCTGCGCCGCAAAAACAAAGCTGTGCAAACACAACGGAAAAGAAATTAAAGATCACTGAGCGTGAGCCGTTTTGTATGGCCATTTTAACGCGCTACGGCACTCGCCCGAAGGAAATTGTATAACAAGAGTATTTGTTTACATGCGACATGATCTCTTGAAATCCTCAGCACGTTTCCTGAACGTGCAAGGGAGCGAAAAAAGTACATGCCTTCCATTTCGGGCGATCTCTAAGAAACCGTTTGGAAGTAGAAGTAAAATGGGAGAAAAGAAAAAAAACAACAAACAATTAAGTCCGCCACTGCAGAAAAGGTTAAGTCAGCGTTAACCTCAAATTGGGAAGCTGTGGCAATGATACGGAAACCACGATCGCGCGCTTTCCACCCGAATCGAATCGGTAAGCCATTCCACGATCGCCGCTGGAAGATTGATTGGTTTGGGGTTTGTTCGTCGCGGGACCGCTCGCGCGAGCAATAGCAGCAAAAACAGGACCGGAAGTTTGAACGAGTGAAAGAGCTGTAAAAAAAGACATTAAATCCCTTCACGAACGGTAATCAGATCGATCGATCATGCACTGATCAGGCGCGATCGAATGCAGTGCAATAAACCTAAACTCACTGGGTCCGCTCCACATCGGCCAGCGGCCCTGATGGAGAACGGTCTCAAAAATGCTCCGGAAACTTGACAACTTTACGATCGACGCAGCGCACAACGGTCGTTTGTGGCCATCTAGGAAGCGGGTGATTCACACTAATGATCTCAAATTTGGTGTTACAATTTTACAGTCGTCCAACAAATCGCAAACAGCGGACGATACGCCCCACCATCTCGCCACTGATTGCAACCTCATAAAAAATTATGAAGATGGGCAACATAATTATGGGCGCTGGGACAAATACCAAAACTAAAGCAACTTCCATGATGGAGAAAGTCGGCCCGATTTTATTATCTGCCGCGTTTCGAGCTCGCCATCGCAAATCTTTGACCTTTACACCTTTTTCGGTTTGCGGCGCGATTGCTTTAGGGTGAAGCGGGGAAAAAAATACTCCAACACACGCGCACCCGACAGGATACTGAGGTTAATATTTTACAGGGAAACCTCTCCACATGGGGCTGGTACATGACTAGAATCGCAGGAACATTGCCCCATCATGTAAGGACCTTCCAGCGAAGGGGTAGATAACCTTTTCCACTCTCCCCATTAAGGAGCAACCCTTCCTCTCCCCCTTCTCACACCCTGTCCCAGGTCGGTTGGGTTCGGTGGGTTAGGAAGGACATCGTATGTTTGAACTATGGTTTGCGTCGTTTTTTTTTTCGTGTCCGTTCTTTCTATTTCGGTTTGCTATCTCGTCCTGACAGATTTCGGACGTATTCAGATATTCGGCACCCTGGCACACCGGTGTGATTTGTATGCGGTGGTTTTTCTATTTGCCTTTGCCTTGTCGTTACTGATTTCTGACTCTGCCTCTCTTTTTGTACCACCGTCTACTTCCAGGAATGACCAAAATGATTCAACAGAAGCTGCCACGGGCTGTTTTAACGATATTAACAGGTAAGTGGTTTCCTCCCGCTCTCCGTCTCGCTCCTTCTCCGGGCGGTGATTTCTTCAGTCCGTCCGAAAACCGGTCGCTAGTTATCGTGTGGAGGTGCAGGAGCAACAGGAAACTGGAGTCACTGGAGGGAGGGAGACGTTGTGAATGGGATTGTTTCCTCGGAGGTCTTCTCTTATCTGGTGACATTCCTCGGCCTTTACCTGCTAAGTCATCCCCGCACTGACCCGGCGCCCCCGTACCGAGAGGACCGTATCGCTAATGTAATGCAACCTCCGGTGTGTCCTTTCATAAACCACCCGCGTGTCCAAGGGCTGAGCTGACTTTTGAAAGGACCACGTCAAACCGTGCGGCAATTTGGCCCAAGCAATCGGGCACCAGAGCGTACGAGAGAAAAGAAGGACACTCGGGTCTCGGCGTGCCCGGGCGCCAGATAACAAATAATTTTCTCGCACTTTAATTACTTACGCTCTTGTGCTGGCGACCACCGAGACGAAACGATGTGTCATCCAAACTTCATCGAACGGGCCCTCTGCGTGCTCTTCGCACCAGGCGTTCGATTCGATGATGAAATGTTTGGTGCTCCTGCGGTGCGGTCAAAGGCGTCAGTTGAGTGGAAGGACCAAATGCAGATAGCATCCAGCCGACCAGCCCCGGTGCTTGGGTGTGCGATACGCACGGAACACCCAACATGTGAGCGCTAGCGGGCCGATCCGATGGAAATATAGATGTCCTCGGAATGCTTTTGATGTTTTACGGTATTTAGATGTGTCATTTACTGAATGAAAATATGGAACACAGCGTCTCACATTTGACCGGATGGTTGGCCTATGCGACACGATTGAATGGTGCAGATAAAACGTTGATAGAGTGGTAAAAAAATGCCGTATAGAAGAAATATTCGGTTTTCGGGTGGTGAAAGGAATGACGCATCACACCATAGGGACAATAGGATCGCGTACGTAGAAACTATGCTGTTGAATAGGATCGCAGTACGATGTGTGAGATTTGTACTGCCCAATATGATTCGTGAAATGTTTTAGTGGACTTGAATAGTGTGATTTACTTTGTTCTTAAAATCGATCCAGTCTTATGCTTTCTTAATGTGAAAAACAAAAACATTATATTGATTATCAATACTACAATCATTATTATTTCTTTTTAACGGCTACATCACGAAACTCTCGCTCATATAATTCCATACTTGATTTATGGAAGAGTGATAGTCTATGCGTAAGCTGTTTCGTTTCTATTCATTTTGTTGTTGTCAATAGCACACAGCTGCTATTATGATAGAGATCAAATCACTACGCGCCCTTTAGTGCTTTAATAAATTCCTTACAAAATTATGAAAACGATTTCAAACAATCTTCAAAACATTCAAAACATTAAATGTTGTTTGGAATTTCAAAATGCGTATCTACTTTTTCATTGTTTATGTTTATTATACAACGACATCCAATAATCCGTAAAGAACAACCCCAATACATTGCACTACCGACATCCCTACCGTGCCATAGGCAAGCATCCTACCTGGAAATATTGATGCCTCCATCACATTAGAAAACACTCAATGTAAACATAAACAAGCCGTCTTCAACAAATCGATACTTTTGTAGACTTCAGTTCAGCGAACATTCGCCCAACGGATCAAATGACTCTTGATGCGCAAAGTCAAGTGTTTTCAACCGTCTGTACGAATATAATGACTCTAATGCCTTACGTTTTCAAGACTAAGAATATAATACTTTATAGGTAGATAGCTTGAAGGCATTATTTTCGGTTGAAGAGGAAAAAACCGTTGTAAAACGAGCATGGGACAAAATTGCGTTAGTCAAATAAGTTGTTAGAGCTTTATTTAGAAACACCGTACAGGATTATAAATATTTTGGCTTGTTTCAATCTTTATTTAATCTTGAATCAAAGTCACTTTCCACCATGTTTGTGCTTGAACTTGACTTTTTTGTGTGAAGTATAATAATTATCACACCATAAATAATATGCGCTCCGGCGTATTGTTTCCCTCGGCCGGAAAAGCGACCTTTCTTCGCCGCTCGGTGTGCTATCGCATTACCACCGTCGATAATGCAGAGCTTTTCGCAAATCTTCACACACCATCAATAAAACGATCCTTGCGAATCAATTACAGCCCCATGCTCACCTCCACATCCTGTTCCACCCCTGGCACCCGGGGTCGCTCCCCTGCGAAGCACTCGCCCGCAACACGCTCCCGGTCATGTAGAATCAGGTCCGAGCAGGCGAAAGTCATCGATCTTGCCTCCCGCCAGCCCATCGCCACGTTCGAGATCCGAAGCCATCTTTGGGGATGGGAAGTTAATCGAGAGTGCGGAAAGGAAAACTAATTTATTCCCGCGAGAAGGTTGTCGACGGTTAGCCAGCGGGTTGGCACCATCGTCTTGGCGGCGGGCGGCAGCTAGTGGGTAGAACATATTTTCCACTTGTTCGCGGGTTGATTAATAACCCGCCTCACCTGCTGGTGCTGCCTGGGTCGGACGGCGCGCCTGGGTGGGGGCGGCGGCGGCAGGATACTGTTCGCCTTTCGGTCGAGTGGTTCGCTAACGACCCATCCGGTTCGTCCTGCTGCGCATGCCGCCACCTCCAGCCGCCTTATTATCAGCGGCATGGCAGCCGGCAGGACCGTGGTGACACTTTGCGACGTCAGCAAAAGTGTCCTGTAAACTGCGTGTGCGGCGGGCTCGAGCGTTCGTTAGCCTTTTCGCCGGCCCTGGCACTGGCGGGGTCGAATGATACTGCGTAAACGGCGCGAGCTGAGGTTATGAAAATGAAAATCTAAGCCAGCGCCTCCCGACCGTGGCGGGCAGGTGCGGGCACGTGCTTCGGTGACGACTGATTAACTCGAAGCCCGATACCGGGGCGGAAAGTTGAAATTACGATCGGGCACAACTATTAATTAGTTTGTTTCGATCAGCTTCGGGCAGCGGAACGAGAACCTGGAGCGCCGGGTGGGTTGGGAAGGTGTGCCGTGTTGTGTTGTGAAAGGTGCGAGCGATTCCGAGCGATTTACACCCGATGCTCGAACCGACGCTGCACGGCGAAGGTGACAGTGAGAGTGGTTCGAGAGGGTAATTTAATTAACACGCTTCTCGGCACGGCAGTAGGCAAACAATTAATGCAACCGATTGAGGCACTGCTGGCTCCAAGAACTGGCCAATTATGGTTGTACCGGGGTGTGTTGGGTACGTGTCGAAGCGTATGTACACGCACCGCAATGAAGAGCTAGAGAAGTGACTTGGAGAACGCTCAATCTGAGACCGAAATTCAAATTAGTTTGAGCTCTGCCCAAAGCACTGCCCAAATGTGTGTTTTTCTTGCACATGAAGTGCTTCTTTAATGACCGCATGAGGCTGAAATAAGGTCAATAGTGTTTAAGTTCTAAATGCTTGCCAATACATGAACACATATTTTGACCGAATATTTTTTTTTCATTTAACACTATAGTTATAACAATTATTGGGCCGAGTTTTCAATTCTAAGAAAATTTCACTTTGTCCATATGTGATATGAAATGTTTTATGAAGCTCACATAGTTCTTATATGAAAAATTATAATTTTCTTTGTTTTGTATATTTTTTATTAGAGTAATTATTTTGTCTACTGTGTTTTTTACATAACTACAACTCTATAACAAGGATGAGCATTCAATTATTTGGAGTATGGGTCTGAGGATCATGGTGAATCAGCATAGGCTTAAATGCCAAAAACCATGTCAGATGAATGCTCTAGTTTCTTTCGCTATGCCTCTCCTTTTCTCTTCCAATCCAAACTGAAAATATTTTAATATTAAAAGTAAAACCCGAACATATTCTGCTGTTATTTAATACAAGCTGCAATTATTTTTCTAAATGCGTTAAAAATCATCAGTTTTTATAATTTTTAACAACCTTTATAGCATACATGTTTTGAGTATGCTTCATTCGTTCAAAAATTTTAGTAGAATAATTTTGTCTGCTTCATCATAGCTAATTGGAGGTAATTGGAGGTGCGGCTAATTTATTTATTTATATTTATTTATTAATTATTTATTAATACTATCGATAGTAGTTGTACTTGAAAGTATTTTGAAATTTCTGCTCAAATTTTATAATTTCATCTTTTTAACAATTTCATATTTCTTCAATGTTATGATTTTAAAAAAGTGGAACAAATTCGAATAAAATTATGCGTATTGTAATGATGCCTTTGAATATTTAATATATTTGATTAAGAAAGATTTTAAGAATGTTTCATTCTTGTCTTCTTGAAATAAGGAACCTGCAGTAACGAGAGCAAATCCTTCGAAAATCTAAATTAGAAGATTGATTTAGAAGAAATGTAGCTTTTAATATAAGACAATATTCGTAAAATCTCAGCAGTTGCTTCGACGCCAAATTATATTAATTAACCCATCGCTCATTGAATAATCCCCTGCGTTTTACGACTGATTACACCAACTTTATTCCCCGTACCATTCGAAACGTAAAGGCAACCTGCGCCTGATTGGTTTATTACCTTTTATTATGCTATTGTAATGTAAAGACAACGGCATAAATCAGACCGTGCTCATACCTCGGTAATTAACCCACAGGGCACGCCGGTGCCAGCAGCTTCGCCTGTTTTGTTTTACAAATTGCGCTGCCCAATTTCTCCAATAACAATTTTCGTCCCATAACGCGACGCGGCCCGGTTTCATCAAGTGCAAATACACGAGCCCACTTCATTGCCGAATGGGGGCACTTGAGAGGGTTTTATGATTGCTGTCCCAGTGGCCCGGTTGAGCATTAAATATCCTAGCTACAATAATCCGCCCCATTTTCGTCGATCGCTCCTACGAGGTCCTGCGATCCGGATCGTACGCCGCGGTCCCCTCAAGGATGTGAAGCGGCTCGTCGTCAATATCGGTCGAGAGCCTGTCTAGTGTCCATGGTGTCGGTTCGCCCGGCGTCAGGTGTGCCGGCTGAAGAAGTCTCGGCACAAAGTGCACAATACCCTCCAGTTGGTTCAAGAACAAACGTCAGAATAACTGGTTCGGGCAGGACGCAAAGCGCGCGAAGGAGATATAATATATGCCGCTGTAAGGATAATAAACTTTTATTGTTATGATGATTGTGTGTTTCCTCGGCTAGTTTTTATTCGCTCCGTCTAAGAGCCTGCAGCCAGGCCGGGGTCCTTGGGTTGTATCCGCTTTCCGCTCACAGCTGGTTTCCGCTGGCTCGTCGGTCGTGCCAAACGGTGACGCGTAGCATCGCAGTTGCGTGCGTACACAGGGGAGGTGCACCGAGCTTGTAAACCACGTGCTGGCGAGATATTTTAGCGCTTCCGCCACGCTGAAGGTCAGCAATGGACACGGGCGGTGAAGCATCCAGGAAGCTAGAGTCATGGTCCGTTCGCTCTGCTCACCAGCGCATCGACGGATGACGCCATTTTTCGGTTCCGGTACAGCCTGTGAAGCAGAGGAAGGAATAAAACGGAGACAGACGCAAGCAGCAATGATACAAAAAAAAACGAAACGGATTCCTATTGCTGGCCGAGGGTGCTGCGTTGACTTTCCAAGCGTTTGCAGGATTGAAGGTTTCCAAGGTCCTTTTCCCTGTCTTTCTTCCAATGTGTCCGTGTATCATCCTTTGCGTTTACATTTGGAAGGATCTTCCTGAATTGAGTGTGCTTTTCGGGTATGTATGCGTACGTGCGCGGGTGCAGAATATGAGGACGGGTGCGATGTTTCACCTGCCCCATGTAAGCGGAATAACTTTACCGCTTTTAGTGTAATATTTTTGGGTCATCCCTTACTTCCTCGCCGCGTTGTCTTTGAAACGAAAGTAAGCTTTAAGCTTTCGTTTGTGGGCTCATGTCAGCGAAAATCGACTAAGAGAAACAGGAACAAAAACGACATAAGCTAACTGGTGTCATTTGGTTTTACTTTTCTCGAACATTGGGGTTGATTGATTCTCCCAATCAGGAATCTTTGAACTTTTAACAAGAAAACATATTAAAGTGTTAAACTTTTATAGTTTTGACTTATCGTTTGATCACATTTTTAGTTCGAACCTCTTTGCATTCAATTGATTCTCCGTGGGTTATTGAACAAAAAATCACGACATTCTGTACAGCAAAATGCTGTGAAAAAATCAGGTTTTTAATGAACATTTTATCGTATGAAATGATATTGGTGTACAAGCAATACAAATAGATTTTTTTCAACTTTTTTCACTAACGCTTGATGAAATTTGTCATACGGCCGCGATATTAATTTTGCAACATTATATGGTATTTGTTGGGATATTTAAAACAGCACCATATACACTTTGTTTTCCCGAGTACACCAATCAATACGTACAACATTGACTATGAAAACGCAGGAAAGAATGAAATATACTCGGGGAACGATGTTCAGCTGAAAACATCAACATCGGTTGCACTCCTGGAAAATGTATTTGTACGAATTTTGGTCGCACTTTTCGTGTCGAGGTTAACCGAACGTTTGTCCTCTCCCTCTGTGTGAATTCGACCAGCGGGCCCACATAGGGAACAGCAAATTGAAAAGTAAGCCCAAACTCGGAGTGAGGAAAAATAAATCATTAAGTGCACTTTTTTAATTCGCGAAATGCACGATAAAGCCGATTGTGTGCTGGCGAGGCGAGGTGCACCGAACGCTGCTACATTATGTTACTTGTTGTAGGTTAATGTAATAAAAATAACATAAAACGCACATACACATACACACACAGAACACCACATACACGTACATCAACAGGGCCATGCATTTATTATCCCGAATTTAATTAATCACTCGTATTAAATCGATCAACGCTGCGGTGATGAGTGCGCTCGACCGACACCGCTGACGAAAGCCTTCCACCGAAATCTGCGTACGCAAGCGAAACGCGAGTACGCAAACCATATAAAAGCCGAGCGCGACAAAATCATTACTATTTGCGCATGCTGGCCACGTGGAACAGATGGCGACCGGTTGGCGCCCGGACCAGCGGGCCCACGTATCAACTATCATGCTGCACAGTGGTCGCACAGAAGCCGGAAACGCATCCAAACGCTGGCCGGATATCGGAAGAGGAATTGAAATTGAAAGCCAGCGTCCAGTGCGCCGGCCAAGGATGGTTAAGAGTTTTCCGTTATTGTTGTTGTTATTGTTGTTGGTTTGCTTAAATTTCTGTTAGCTGGGAATGAATTTTTAATCCCCAAACGGAAGCGAGCCGCACCGAAGAAGCCCTCGAAAGAAGAAAGGAAGTGAAGCAAACAGTCGATGCGAGGGTACCGGGCAACAAAAACAAACCCCCGTGTTTGTTCGCCCTTGCACGAGGGCTGTAAAAAATTAATTACACACTCATTAGTATGCCGATTGGATTGCTCCCGGAATCTCATTTCACGTTGACAATATTGCGTGGTATTTAAACATTTACGCAAATATCGATCGTGCTGACCGGCGCCCTAGGTGCCACGGATTTTCGGCCCCCCTTGGCCGAATATCTTCCTATAGAATCGGAATGTTAACAAAAACGCACCCAAACGTTGCCAATGCGCTGCGAAATCGGACCGGAATTACATGCGCTCCCGATGCCGCAGCAGGGCGAATGATTTGCGCTGTTCTTAAGCCGCTTTTTCGTGCGTTGGATCAAGGGCTATCAATCTTGAAGACACAACCGCGTGGCAGAGTAATGCGTGCGTGCGTTCGTTTTGTTTTACCGCAACGCAGAATTAACAAAAAGTAATTTATGTTAATTGTTTTGTTTCAACTTCATGTTTCTGCAGCTCGTTTGTAGCTTTGTAGGAGATGGTGAACACAATCGAATGGCATTCGTGCAGATGGAAAATGCGTAAGCAAAACAAAAAATAAATAAAAATGCACTTTATAAATGATTTGAATTTAAAATTACATTTAAATATTTAAATCTGAATAAACATGTGAAATAACAGTTCACGGACTTGTCGTAATCATAAAACTCTTTAAAACATATGGGTGTTAAAATTAAAGTATTTAAAGATTAACTATGTAAAATATCCATAATCGACCTAAAACACACTAAAGTTGTACACTATAAAACACTATAAAATAAAAAAATATTTTTTTAAATAAAGTTATACACTATAAAAACACACTTTAAACACTATGAACACATAAAAACTGTAAACACTATAAAAACGCAATAAGAAATGTAAAGCGATAATAAAGACCGGAACAAGTAATGATTTACATATAAAATATATTAAATATATGGTTTATCAGATGATATAGCAGGAATAGAAAAATTGATCACAAACGCAACACATGATATGCGAAACTGGGTCAGTTGATAATCCAATGGAGACGAAGCAAAGTGGAAAACACGGAAATAAAGCTAAATAACACATATCACAAATAGCAGTGAGAAAAATAATCATAGTTAGAAGATGATTAAGTATATTGAACAGTGATGGAGGAAGCTGTCACAAACCCAAGTCCCACCGCGTGTAACTGTTTCTAAGTTTGAGCAGTCGTTCAGCAGTTACACGAGGTGTGATGCACTGCAAATTGCCGTAGTGTGTTGCAATGAGGAGACCGGTGGCAATATGACTCACGATAGTCAATGTCGATGGCTCTGAATGAGGATCAAGGGATCCTCGTGGTTCCCAATCGTAGGAGCCCGAATTCTGTCTCCATAGAAGAAGAAGAAGAAGTAGAAGTAGAAGTAGTAGTAGTAGAAGAAGAAGAAGAAGAAGAAGAGGAATAGGAATAATAATAATAATAATAATAATAATAATAATAATAATAATAATAATAATAATAATAATAATAATAATAATAATAATAATAATAATAATAATAA